>JAWNLS010000691.1:1662500-2090000 GCA_035042185.1 Drosophila kambysellisi | reverse complement strand
CCCCACTACCTGCTATGAATAGCCCCAACCCTATGCCAATATTGAAACTTTCAACTATACACACACACATACATACGCATATAGTACAGTGCTCTCCAGATTTGATGTTCATATGTATGATATACATTTATATATTTGATATGTATTCTTGAACAGTTCTACCGAAGTTTACTCTACAGTACTGATAACTCTCCACTTAACTCTACATTATGATTGACCTGCTCTCAAATTAATGTTAAGCTTAATTTACAAAGCAACATTTCTCAAAAAATAACTCTACAAAACTCTACAATACTCTCCAAACACACTACACTACACACTCTGGATACACATACACGGGTATACATATATGTATAGATATATATTCTTGATCAGCTTCAATATTCCAATCGATTTACTTGTAAATTTAAATTGCCACAACTCAAAATATATTCTTATTTTTAATGTATTAAGTCGATTTGGTTGAGTTCTCCTCTTATGTTGAAAGTATCAATTGGCGAGAAAGCACTGTACTCTCCAAATTTGTGTGTGGACCACTTTCATTTTTCACCCACACCCACACCCACACCTACACACACACAACACATGCACACACAAGTCGTGGCTAACTGCCTGGCTGGCTGGCTGGCCTCATGGTCGAGACGATAAAAAAGCTTAGGCTTATGCTTTCGCACATTTTAAGCCAACCTACCCGCCACCCACACCCCTGCCCACTCTACACTGCGCCCACAGCTACCCACAGCTGCAGAGGAGCATAAGGAAAGTCTACTGCAAAGCATGCGTAATTTTTAAGGGGTTCAGGCGACGGGGGGAGGCCCTGTTCGAAGGGGGTAGGCAAGTAGTACATATACATAAATATACATACACTTACATACATGGCGGAGAGCACATGTGTCCATGACGTACCACCCATCCATAACACCCTCCACTCCCACTCCCACTCCCACTCCCAATCCCATCCCACTGCTTTAACCATTGGCACAGCCTGCGGCTAAGCTGTCCAGCAAAGAATTGCGTTTTGATTTTGCATTGGACTTGTGCCTGAAAATACAATTTATACGCTATTTGAAATGTAACGCACGCGTGCGAGTGTGTGTGTGTGTGTATATAGCTGATTTCATTTCAAGTTAAATATATACATATATATTCAAATACATACATTGAAGCAATGGCTTTAAGTTTTGTTGGTCAAAAGAGAGGCCATAAATAACGGCCAACTTCTTGGCCTAATGCACTTGGCAAATTTTAACAAGATTTGCCATAAAAGCCAAGTGCACTCTTCACTTACATATTAAATATATATTTATTTAAAAATACATTTTTGGTATTTAATCTTTTTGTGGCACAACACGTTTTACCTTTGACCCCGTGCGCATTGTTTGTTTACGATTCATCAATTCAAAAGAGTTCTTGTTCCCATCTGATTTCTTTACCAAATCAAACGTTCAAAATTGGCGCGCTGCAAACAACATAACTTACTTTAGCAGCGTTGCCAAGAAAACATATTTTAGCTGCGAACAAGAACAAGAGAAATGTGTCCAGCGTTGCCACTTGCACATGAGCCAGTACTACTTATCGATAAGTGTTGGCTAGTTTGACGATGGCGGCATTTACCTCAGCGCAAACTAATCCTTATAATAATAATAAACAGACCAATAAGCTTCGTTTATTTTGATATTGAAAATGAATGCGTTAAAATAAAAATTACGATTTACTATTTACGAATTACTGTTCAATTGAACTAGTTTTGTTATCGATACACAGCTCGCATGAAGAGTCAAACAAAGTTCGAATAAAAAGCCGCGCTGCAAACAACACAGCAAAACTCGACTATACTTGTGCAATTTCTAAAAGTAATAAATATATAAATCGTGTGAAGACTATGTCCACGCTACAAACTCACGACATTGGCAATCGCCCCAGCAGCACAAGCCACAATAACAACAACAACAGCAGCAACAGCAGCAGCTCCAGTAACAACAACAATAATCAGAATGGCGACTCTGCTTTGTTGCAACAGGATGCGGCACTGACGCAAGCAATTAGCTATGTACGTGAGTTCAGCATCCAGGTCAAGGCCTATCAACAGCTCAGATCTGAGGAGTCGCTCCTGCACCTGCAGCGAAGCATTGCGCTGCTCGGCACAAAAGTGCCGCCACATTGTTATGCTGCCGGCAATTTGGAGTTGGCCAAATTCTTTGTGGAGCTGCATGCGCTGATGAGCGGTCTGGACGATGGCGATGGCGATGCAATGTGGAGCTGTGTGTCGTTACTGCAACACTGCAGCCGCAACTTGGAGGCACGCACCGCCATTGTGCAGCAGTATTGTTTTGTGCCCCTGCTGAGCTATCTGCTCAAGCGAACAACGCGCGAGGAGCGTGTGCAGCGCTTACTGCTCCTGCTCCAAGATCTCACATATGGCATACGCATCGGCTGGGAGGAACCGTATCTAGTGGTGCTGCTCGAGCAGCTCGTCGAGCTCGTGCACAGCGCCGATGATGAGGAGGCTGACGATCCCAATTTGAGGCAGGCAAAGCTGGCGCTCTCGATTTTAGTCAATGTGTGCTATAAGAACTTTGTGGTGCTGTTCCTCTTTCTGCGCAGCGTGAACATCTCCAGTTTCAGTCGCCGCATTCAGAACTATGGCCTGCTGGCGTACAAGATGCTCATCATATTGTCCGAGGATGTGCATAGCTTCGAGCAGCGGGAGCTGCACACTTTTCTGCGCACCGCCTTTGCCGGCATTGAGGATTGCCTGAGGCAGTGGGATGTGCCACAACTGCGGCACATTGTCGATATGTTGCTGGATGCCCAATGCCATGCGGGTCTGCAGCGTGCCATGCTCAGCTATGGTCACTACTGCGAGGATATCGAACGATTGCTTAATGTAAGTAACACTTGTCTCTCCACTCCCGCCTCCTCCTGCTTTTCCCTCTTCTTTTCACGAACAAAGGTTTTCCCTTTGCAGCAAATTGATGCACGTCATGAGATGGATGACGCCATTGAGGATACGCGCAAGCATCAGCAGTGCTGCATGCAGTTAATCTTTAAGCTGATCACGCATGTGCTGCAGCTATCGGAGAGCCACAATGCAATTAGCTTGGATGCAATCACGCCCAGACTGTATGAGCTGCTCTGCGACTGGCTGGAGTCCGATTTCTGCGGCGTGGTTGCCATCGAACTGTTATCCTCGCTGCTGCAACGTGGCAAGCAGTCAGCTGTCGCACAACTGATCGCGCGCGAACCCAACGCCAACGTCTTCAAGCTGGTCAACAGCGCCGAGCGCAGCGAGACGAAGCCCATCCAAGTAACGGCCATACTCCAATTGCTGCTCAGCCTGCTGCGCGATCCGAAAACGGAGAAACTGGTCCTATCCAAAATATCCGAGTCGTATTTCGATAAGATACTAGCCGCACCGCTTGCATTGCTGCCCCAAATGCTCAGCGGGCAGACGCTCTCCGCCGCCGAAGTGGAGAAGGTCGTCTATTGCCTGCTGCTGCTCCTCAACTTTGCCAGCATCGCGAAGAAGGCCTATCTGGACAAGTGCTGCGCCCTGCTCGATCTGCCCCAGCTGCAATACGCCCTCGCCCGCGCCATGCTCAGCGGCAACGAGCAGCTAGTCGCCGCCATGCTCCAAATAGCACAATTCGAACAGTTTCCCAAGGAAGCCGTTGCAAAGGTAACTTCCTCATTTCTATCTATCTATAAATGAGAGACAACGAAACCCATTTGCAAATTGAACAAACAATAGAGTAACTCCAGTCGTGCTCGTACATACTATGTACTGCTATATACCATGGATAGGATATAGGTATATAAAGCTTAGAGGTTGTCAAAAACGATTGGCCGATTCCCATTTCGTGTTGATGCTTTTCAAGCGCAATTGTTGTCCAGTCTTCTTTGCACTATCATCTGATTTGATTTAAATACGCTCACACTTCGTATTTCCAAATCTTTTTTTTATGATTAGACAACCATTTGTACCAATTAAATTATTAACTTGTAAATTAATTTCTTCTCTTTGCTTGCAGTACGTGTCCAAAATAAGCAGCAATACAATTGCCACTGCTCGGTGTGGCAGCAACAGCAGCAGCAACATCGAGTCGGATCCGTCGGAACAGTGGCGTAATTTGAGCGCCATCCTGAAGGGTCATCACACGTTCATCGACAAGGAGCTGGGACAGCGGGTGAATGCCTTGATTGAGAGCATTGGGGCAACGCTGGAAAGGAATGAGCTGCAGGCGCTGCCTGTGTCGCAGGTGATTGAGTTGTACAATCATCGGATCGATAGCCTCGGCTGTCAGTTGCAACAAATGCAACAGCGGCTGGAGCAGGCCAGCGGTCAGCTGACCAAGAGCAGCCAGCTGACACATGTGCAGAGTGCCCAACTGGAACGTTTCCAGAGCAACAACTTTGAGCTGCTCATCAGCCAGGAGCGGTGCGTAAACCAATCGAACACACTAAAGTCCTGTTATCAGATCAATAATAAAAAAGTTACCAATAATGAAAAACAGCATATAAAAAAAAATTCGTGTAAAAATTAAATTCTCTTAATCGTAAAGAAAATAGTAAACTGATAAAGGCCGTAAAAATTAATGAATTAGCAAACAAAACATATTCAAATTTCGTGAGACACTATCTTTTGGATCTGAAAACAGGGCTAACTTGTCAAATACAATTAATCAATCGATATCGATATTGAGCAGGTTGCAAACACAGTGCAAGGATCTCAAGGCGCAGGCGGGACAGCTGAAAACGAATCTGAGCGATTTGCTCAAGCGTTGGTCGGAAACATCGGAGCAGCTGAAGGCCAACGAACGTCGTCTCGCCGTCAAGCAATCGGAGATTGGCAATCTGCAGCAGGACAACGATGAGCTGCGCAGCAATCTCAGCGCCAAAAGCGAGGAGCTCTCGAAACTGGAAGCGCTCAGCAAAGACAATGTAAGCCACATTCGAAATCAAAAATCAATTCAGACTTAAACTTAAACATATGTTTATTTGTTTCTCTCAGTGCAAACGCATCGATAAGCTGAAGAAAACAGTGATTGCCTATGAGCAGGATATCAAGGAGAAGGTGCGCACCATTGAGGAGCGCACCGTGGAACTGGCCAAAACGCACAAGGCGCTCGAGGAGCAGCGGGAGGCGCGCAAAAAGGGCGAGGATCTCGTCAGTGTGCTGGAAACGCAGCTGCAGGAAAAGAAGGAGCAGATCGAGCATCTCGAAACGGAGCAGAAGGAAACGGAAGATTTGCGCAAAACAATCATGAGCCTCATGGAAAGCAAAAAGCCGAAACGTAAACCGTAATTCAAATTGTTTTTCTATATTTTTTTTATTTGTAAATATCTACAATTATATTTAGTTACTAATAGTATATTAAAAGTATTATAATTCGGCTCTCGATAACGATTTTAAAGACATTTGCATTTGTGCCATGCAACCTTGACCAGTTTTCTTCGTTTGCCAACAGATGGCGCTTTCGTATAAGATATTTTTTACTAAGCCATAAATGTATTTAAAGTAAAACGTAAAAATAATAATTATGCAAAAATGCTACAACAAATCATTTTGTATTCACTCTCATTTTCTGTGGTTTTTATTTTTTTTTTTTATTGCTTGCCAAAGTCAAGGAGGAAAAGAACAGGTACGATTTGTATCTTTTGTTTTTCTATGACATTCATTGTCTAAAGATATATCCTTGTGAACAGACAGCTTCCTCACTCCAAAGAAAATAAAAGATTAGAGTTTGGTTTGTGTTTTAAATATAGTTATACATACAAATATATCAATATGTATATACATTTTATTTGCAAATTGCACTAACAAGCATTAACTAAACAATACAATGCAATTGATTGTTGTTTGATGTTTGTTGTTTGTTGTGCAGTTAAATGTTACAATTCCATTACAAATTCCAATTTAACCAATATGTAAAAAAAAATATATATAGATAAAAATAAATGGATGTTGGAAAATTGATAAATATTTCATAATATAAATTACAAAACTTTGCATATACATGGACGAGGGGGAATCGAATGCGAATGTGTGTGTGCGTGTGTGTAAATTTACTAAATGTTTGCTAAATAGTTGAAATTGATTATTGCTTAATTAACTAACACCAGCTCTGCGACTCAAAAAAAAAGATCAAATCAAATTATAGAAAAAAGAAGAAAATTTACAAAAGTCAAACAATAAAATAATGGCAAATTATAAAACAATTGAAATAGGATTGAATGCAATTCAACAATATGCACAATATATATACGTTGGTGAAGAAGAAGAAGAGGAAGAAGGGAGAGTTGGAAGCAGTTTGAGGGAAGTTCATGTTGAATTTTTATTAACATCAACAGCAAAAGGGATAGGAACTAATGACTAAAAGCTAAGCGCTATGACACTAAATATATTCAATTATTTGTGTAAAGGTATCAAAAGTTCCATCTGTGTGTGTGGGTGTGTGTGTGTTTGTGTATTGGCTGAGGGAAATATAGAGATAGATAGATAGATAGAGATGGACGTGGGGAGGTAGTGAAATGGTATATGAGAGTGTGTGCGTGTGTTCGTTTGTATTTACGATCCAAAGTGCTCCTTGTCCTGATCGATGGTGGCAAATTCATAATTGCCACGCCCATCGAACTGTAAATAGTAATCGTGATGCGCCCAAAGCGACTTACGATGCGATACGGTAAATAGCGTAATGCCCGCCTCCCGACAATAACTGTACATCTTGCCCTCAACATCAACGGATACGGCACTGGTGCATTCATCCAGAATCGCAAACTGCGGCTTGTGATAGAAGAGACGGGCCATCGCAATCCGCTGCTTCTCGCCGCCGGACAGCACATCGATCCAATCCTCGATGGCATCGAGTCCATTCTCCCGCTGCTCCAGATACGTCAGCTGCACAATGTCCAAAAAGTGCAAGAGATCCTCATCCGATTTGCCCAAGCGACGCATATCGTCGCGTGTATGCGGATAAATAATCTGAGAGAGAGAGAGAAAGAGATTAATTTATGAGTGAGCGAGAGCATAACTTACAGTTAGAGACTTATCGGATTGGTAATTTTAGAAGACGTAAGTATAGCAATAGAGTGTTTCAGCAAGGGAAGTACAAGAGAGATAGACAGAGAGATAAGATGTAAGTACTACAACAGATAGATATACCCTCTCTCTCGCACATATTTAAAGCATTGTTTTAATCTTGTAGAAGACGTAAGTACAGCAATATAGAAGAGTCAAACAACGTAAAAGCTTTAAACGAATTAGAAAAAGAGACAGAGAAATTCAGAATGCAAAATACAGTTGAAAGTTTACATTATTTCGTGAAGCTTTCAACAATTTCAGGAGTTTTGAGCAATGTGGCGAATGTTCGTTAAAAATGCTGCCAGATACGTGCGACCATCTGCCAGATAATCTGCCCTGCCAGAGAGATGTGGCAACGTTCCCAGTCGAATCTGGCGACAATCGTGGCGAATAAATTTGAATGGCAAGCAAATTTTACAAATTTTCACCTTAAAATTATACAACTAATTATGATCTGTATTATATATATGTAGCTATATACGTATATGTTTAAGTAAACATATGCCAATTATATATATATATATATATTCAAATGCTTGTTTTGTTTACTAGACTGAACAGAAAGTTGCTGAAAACCTAATATGCTTTCTTTCTCTCTCTCTCTCTCTCTCGGCGTAATATATTTGCAAACCCATTGATATTAATTCCATTTCTTGGCATCAATAAAAATGAAGCAGCATCAAAAATGTGTCAATTAATTTTAAGCAAAATATATCCAGCCTAGTAAATCGGCACTCAGACTTGAGACTTACCTGATCACGCAGGCTTCCTAGGGTCATGTAGGGACGCTGTGGAATGTAGAACAGTTTGCCGCGCGATGGTTTCGTCACCTTGCCACCCCAGGTGGGCCACAGTTCGCCCAGGATGCGAAACAGTGAGGATTTGCCACAGCCATTGGGACCGCAGACGAGAACATTGGTGCCCGATCTAACAGAAACATATCAAATCAAGTCATAAATGATATAGAGCTAGAGATACAAGCTGGAGAGCTTGACTTACTTCACTTCAAACGTCAGCTCCCGGAGCAGCACATCGCCATTGGGCGTGACCAGTGGCACCGCCTCGAACCGTATAAGATTGTCCTCGAAGCACATGATGCCCTTGTTGGGACCAAAGCTATCGCCCGTTGAAGCGGAACCGGTACCATTATGCGCAATGCTATTCCCATTGACCATGGTGCGCTCATAGGTTCCCTTATTGAGATCACTCAGCACCTTGATCAGCTCCGTCATGCGTGCCGTGAAGCCAGCCAGACGGGACATCTCCCTTCCAGCCAATACGAGACGACCAATGGCCTCCGCCAGCTTGACCAGCATCCGTCCGTATGTGTAATAGGCCTGCAGACGCTGTCCGCTCTGCTCGCCGGACAGGAGCGGATGATTCTCCGCGAAGAAGGGTATCGACACCGCATAGAAGCCAACAATCGATGCAAAGTCTGCAAGTCAACAACAGCCATAAGCCATATGAATTTGCCAAGTGATTCAAGTGCGCTACTCACATTTGCCAATGATGTTGTCGATGATGCCCATGCTGACGCGGAACTCGAGAAACTTGCGTAGATGCGAGCGCAGCTTGGAGAAGCTGGCGAGCAGCGTTAGCTTCTCCCGCACGTTGCCCTCATAGAAGGCGACCTCCTCTGAATTGGTGATCAGCCTGCTATTCACATAGCGGAACTCGCCCTCCAGTTTCTGCTCCTCGACGGTCAGGCGACCGGTGGGTCGGCGAAGTCGTGTCAGAAAGATGCCCGCAAACAGCAGATAGAGCATCAGTATCGATGGCGTTTTGCCGCCCAGATTGACAGTTAACCGATACACATAGATGAATATGTCCAGCACTGGTTTACTAATGTTCGAATAGAGATCCGTTGCGCTCTCACAGAACTTATCAATATCCGTTGTCAGCAGCTGATCGGCGTTAGCTATCCGATTATCCAGATTGGACATTTTATAGTATGTGTAGCCACTGCAAATGAACGATGAACGATGACAAATTTCTTATTAATATTTACACTAATTGCTATACGCGTAAATAATAGTCTCAGTCTAAATATCACTTCAAAGTACAAATTTACATTTACATAATTCAACTTTAAGCGAGTGCAGCTCTACGAAGCAAATTGAGGGATAGCGATAATGAGTCCAGACGCTTTGATAAGATCCAACGTAGAATAAGCACAACTGCAGATTGTTTTAGATAATTATAATAAATTGCGGTATCTCATCGTCGCTTCATACAGTATCTCTTCAGTTCGTGTCTCAGATTTCTGCTTGGGACAACCCACAAATTGTAGAAGATGCATTTTAGCAGATTGAACCGCTATAAGCAGACTGAGAGGAGCCAATAGAAATGGATACCAGGAACAATCAGCATTGCACTCCTGGACACCAAAAGGTTTAAGCTATAAGATATACTCCAGCATTAACATAAGCTATAGTTTGATTACTGTGTTCCCGGTGTGCTATCATTCCTGCTGCTATTGCTACAACTACGTAGAGTATAATTTCTGCTATTACAGAGCGAAAGAGCATTTAATTTACTGATATTGCTATGTTAAAGCTCTTAGCAGTAATAATAGCAGAGCAATATTTCGATTTGCTGCTACGGAATAGCAAAAGTGCCTCGAAGCTGGAGCACTCTCGACAATCTAGCAATCCTACTATTTCACAATGATGAACGCAATCGTTGATCTCTTTGCAGGATTTGGCACAACAAAAAAAACAAGTAGAGATCTTCAACTCACTTGAGGTACTGATTGTACAGATGATGCGTTAGGTTTGTGCGAAAACGCAGCTTCAGCTCGCCGAGACTCCATTTGAGGATGTTGGTTACCACAGAGATCTAGCGAAAAATACAAAAAGGTTCTAAAATTTGGACTATATATAGGAATGATGGGAGCACACTTACCGCTGGCAATGCCGCCAGATATTTGAGCAGTGCTGACTTAAACTTGGCCCGATTCATATGTATAATGGTGCTCTCGACCACTGTTGCATTCTGAATCATCCATATATCGCTGACAGATCGACCGATCAAGGCGCCCGCAATTACCATCAGCAGACCCGTTTCAACGCTCCAGAATCTGGGTATCAGTATAGCTGTCACAAAAAGGTTCAATATATAATTAATATACTCATATATATATATATATCAATTTGAATACTCACGCAGCAGCTGTCGCAGCTGTTTGAAGAATACTGAATTCACGTGAGCCTTGTGCGACTTTTTATCCTTCTTTTCCGAGATGGTATATTGAATTTTGTCCTCATAGCTTGATTTTCTGTAAATTTAAGCAGTTTTTTTTTAGGATTAGTATAAATAAATATTTTCAAATATTTTACGTGGCACTTGCTAAAAGCTATATCAGAATATTTCACAGTCAACTAAGCACAACTGCAATGTGCTCCTTAATTCCAGATGCTTAAGATTATTTCAATTGTGACTACATATCAATAAAATTCAAATTTTATAAGGTGCAAAGTTCGCAATTATCACATGCACAATCAAAACTGAAAGAGCATCTTCAGACCGGTTCGTTCGTACGGTCTATCAAATATTTATGCAAATGAGCCATTTCGATGTGAGAGCTTAAGATTAAATCTCAAGTAATCAAGTAATCATAAATAATATTACATAGTTAACTATATAAATACACAATTGTAATTTAGCCCTGCTAATTATATTTATAATAGCCAGATATAATGAATAAAAAACTACAACCAGCAATCTGAGTGATGTATATTTAACAACAGGGTATGTGCAAGTCGCGCTGGTTTGTTTACCAAGTTATCCAAATTCTACATTTACTATATATCATATAATCATACGGCTTTCATATTTCATACTTTCATCAATTTATAATAAAATTGTTCAGCAGCAGCAGCTGAGGTGAGCTGAGATCGGCAGGAGTATTTCTTGATCAGGGTACCATTAAAAAAAGGTATAAAAAATATATACTAATAAAGTTGTGCAAAAGTATTTTAAAAATCATATCCAACCCGATAAGGTATATGGTATAAGGTATATATTTTCATGATCAGCATCGCTAGCCGACTCAATCTAGCCTTGTCAGTCTCTCAGCAACTATTACTCAACTAGTGCCATTAAATATTGAATATGAGTTTCGATAAACCAGATAAATGTATATATATATATATACACACCTAAGTAACCGGATAGACTATAATTATTTTCCGCTAAAAAAAAACACATAATAGTAGAATTGATGTTGTAATTCCTTGTTGAGCCAATCTCTTCCTTACTTTCATTTAAATTATTTTTTTTGCTGTATTTTCCCAGTTTCCCTTAGCGATAAATGTTGGATAATTTGAATACGACAAGATTGGATGACAATCTTAAATTTGTCAGACAGCCTGTGGCTACCATTTTAAAGTCAGCTAACCCAGCTTATCAGAGCGTACAACTCCCCAATTGTCTAATTGCACTTCCAGTTGCCTAACAAAATTTATGATTCGATGTGATTTTACAACTAAGGCGCAATCGAATTGTGCACAGGCAACTCTAGCAACAGCTAGCTGTAGATATATATATATGTATATATATATATATATATAATGAAAATCAGATAGGTATATTTGCAGTCACCCAAGGTTGCTTATTAAACTCAAATGATTGTGGAAGACAGACAGACAGACATCATCATCATCATTATTGAGAAAGATTAATTAAAATAGTATTAGAAAAGAAAAATAACTTGCGACCGGTTTTTATGCGCTAACCCTGTAAATGGGTATATTAGAGTTATGCTAAAGTATGTAACAAAGAGCTGGAAATATTTGCGACCCCATAAAATATATATATATATATACATATATATTAATGATCAGCAGCAACAGCAACAGTGATCTAGCCTAATAGAAATGCGATTCCTTTCTGCTTTTACTACAACTTCTCTTGCTGTTGCAACTGCTATTTCTACTGCTATTGCTACTGCTATTGCTACTGCTATTTTTACTGCTATTTCTACTGCTATTTCTACTGCTATTGCTACTGCTATTTCTACTGCTATTGCTACTGCTATTTCTACTGCTATTGCTCTTGCAAATGGCAGACCAGAGCGAAAGAACTGTTATTGCTCTGTTAACCTGCGTAGCAGGTGCCATAGCAGAGCAATATTGTTATTGCTCCTGCTTCTACGGATTTGTATATATATATATATATATATATATATATAGATTTATATATAAATATATATTATATATCCACATTATATGGTCGATTTCGATATAATGTTTTAAAGGTTATTTCGTAGTCGAGCTCATTGGTTTTAAATTTAATTGGTTTTAAATGCCCACTACGGATGCGGATGCAATGCAGCCATGTTAGCCAAGGTCAAGGAGCAAACAAGCTGGGACTATGTTTGGCCAGTTATAGCTACAACATCTTCGGCATTTGCTTATCACACAATGCTCGCCGGCCAAAATCCAATCACACACGTGATTATGTATATATATGTGTGTGTGTGTGTGTGAGTGGGTGTCTGGCTTTTGATGGTGGCAGTCCAAAGAAAGTACTATGCCCCCTTCGACGTCTGCTTATCACACAATTTATTTCTATTTCTTTTTTTTCTTCTATTTTTTGATGAGTAACGCTGATTTGCCAAATGCAAAAATAAATATGTATTTTTTATGTATTTGTGTTGGTGTCCCAATTGATTCATGTGCCTCAAAGAATACATTGGTTGGTTTTCTCGGTTTGTTTATATATGTATGTATGTATATATATTTAGTTGACAAGCAACTAGTTTCGAGCTTTTGTTTGTTGATTTGCTGCGCCTTCTCGCTCACTTCTATTAATTCCAACTCTTACACACACACACCGTGGAAGGGGTGGGGAGGGAGGGAGGGAGGGGTGGGGACATTTAACACGTGTTCGAGTCGAAAGGTCGGTCAATCGCATTTTATGATAAAAGCAAAGCTGTCTGGGAATTTTATATATTTACATACATATATGTATATGTATATATATGCGGGTATGACAACAATATCGTCAAGTTTCTAACATTTAAGTAAGCGTAGTATTATAATCAAATATTAAATATTTATCAAGTTTTAACCGGTGTGTCTGAAAAATTGTTTTTTATTTTTATAGAGGTGAGTGAGAAAGAAAGTAACGAAAATTGCGAAAACGGTTATCGCTGGCTTGTGATTTGCTTGTAATTTATTGTGTTTTGTATCGGTTTTGTGATAATCCTGATCGATAAACGGACTCCTCTGCAAATGCAAAGAATTATCGCTGTTGTCATCTGCTAATCGCCGCCAATCGTTATGACGAATTTGATTTGAACTCTCATTGCACGGTCCAAAAATCAACAGACGCGTGAACAATAAAAAAAAAAAAAAAATAACGTAGAGTAAGTATCATCAAAATGCTAAATTAATTTACATATGTAAGTATGCATTTCATATGAATATGTCTATGGATTTGTATATATGTACATGTATATAAGAGACGGACAAGTTAAGCAACAACACAAACGAATAGTCAACTTTTTCGCCGGCTGTGCAAAGTTCAACAGGGCAACATTTACTATTCCATATCTTATCGATACACACATACATACATATACATATATATACACATGTATACATGGATGGACACGTATCTATACTCTTTCTTCGTGAAATCACACAATCGCCCGCCATCTATTGCTGCTTGCTCGCATAGTTGCCACTTAAGATAGCTGCTGAAGTTTTATGATGGCGTGAAGATTGATCAACATTTTGTGCTGGGCAATTTAACGCCTCAATTAACGTAAGTGTGTGCAAATTTAATGTCTATTGGATATAGGTGTAATATGTCAAGCGCTCTATAATTATCCAAATATCATATGCATATTCATGCGAAGTATTTCAAATTTGGCAAGTCATATTATCTACAGCTTCAAACAGCTTCGTTTTAAATCCTGCAATGTAATTCCTCAAAACATTGCGCAACAGCTGGCAAAAACAAAGTGTAGCACTTACGTACACACACACACATACACATAACTACGTAATACGTATACGTTATGGTTACGCATTTATGTGTGTGCGTACCTGTAGAATGCCATGGCAAAAGGGTTAAACAAAAATTATCATTCATTCTGGCATTCTGGCAAGTGTGCGAAATCCAAAGGCGGAACAAACAAGACACTGAGACGCATACAAAAATTGAGTGCCAAACGCCATCGGATTACTCACAAACAAATAATTGAACAAACCACAAAAAAAAACAACAACAAAACAAAACGAATAAAACTATGAAAATTAAAATCGTTGGCACTTTCTCTTTATGCATTTCATATTCACTGAGAATCAATTGCACTTGACAAACATATACATACATACATACATACATTTATATATGTAAATACACATGTATGTGTGTGTGTGTGCTAATTGTTGATTGTAAATAGCTACAACAGGCAACTGTAAACGACTGCCGACGTAGATGTCGTCTTTGATTGCATTATAATGTTAATAAAGTCTGTACACACACATATACATATAGATAATAATAATATATATTTATATACATATATATGCATGTCATCATAAGCTAGGCAAACTGGCGCTTTCTGCGTATTCTTCACATTACAATTCTGTTGCACATGCACTCACACACACACACACACACACACACATAAATGCAAATTGAGAAATGTAAACAAAGCAGCGCCGCCGGCAAGTCGATTAACATCTATGTTTACATGCGTGTATATATTGTCGCATTGATTGCATTTGGCTGCAGTCAAAGTTGTTGCACTTTTGCACATCGAATTTGCATAAAATACCTTTGCCACCCAACTGTTGTATGTGTGCGTCTATAATTTTTTTTAAATCGAAATTTGCCGTTGCAAATCGATGTCCAAATGTGCAAATGAAGCGAAAGAGGATAGGACAAGGTAGAAATAACATGACAAAAGTAAGTTTTGCTGTTGTTGTTAATTAACAGAGCGCAAGTTCCAATACAATAAATGGGGACTTAAAAAAAAAAGAAGCTAATTATCGATATTGACATGGCACAATAGCGAAATATTGAAACTTTTTGCAAATATGCAGTCAGGCATAAGAGTATTTATGATATGAAATTAAAATAATATTGTGCAAATAAGCAGATATTAATCATTAACTACCATAAATAGAACCAATGAGTAAATGGCAAATTATAATAATCATTATTTTCTGCGTGTTTGAGAGCGAACATTCCACAATATCCCCCCCCACCCTCTTTCCATAAATTAATCACTTATTCTAATTGTAAGCGTCATGCAAACAACAATGGAATTTGATCACAATTTCAATTAATTAGTCCAAAGGGTTATCCATTAATACATGCATACATCCACACATGTGTATATTTCTATGCATTTGTATATTTTCTAGAGCAGATAACATCATTATTTATTTGGTCAACGTGTACTTGGCTTTTAGCAACAATATGATCTACTCCATGCCCAGTCAGTCCCTTATATACACTGATTACGCGATTAGATAATAATGCTTGTAAAATGTAGGAATGTGTCCCTTGGATTAAGCCTATCAATCACCACTTGAAGTCAACTGCTCATAAATTATTTCTACGTAGTTAAGAAAAAAAAAAGTATGCATACCCCTTGTACACTTTTTTAATGGGTATAGGCTGTTAAGCAGGTGGTTCACATTCACAATAGATGCAACGAAAGAGAGAGAGGAAAGGAGTGGGGAAGGTTGTTTGCCATCTTTGCATAGCATTGAAAGAAGGCAATGCACAAAAAGGAATAGCCAATTACGATCAGCTGAGGGACAAAAATCGGCTATCAATTTAATTGTTATTGTTGGCGATGTCCTTGTGCTCAAAATGGGCCAACGAAACCAGTTAAGAGCCATTAGCGTCAAACATCGCACGATCCCCACTCACACACACAGAGTAAAATGAAATTGAATAATTCAATGTCAGGCAAGACCTTGCCCAATGTTATTTTAACATACATATACATATATGTATGTACATATGCATGCTCACATTCATATATACATGTGCATACAATGCATTCAGCAGCTGTTGCAATTCTGCAAATTATGTTACAGTTAACAGTTAACTCACCTCTTGTTGTTGGACATTTTGCCATGGGCAATTATCCATAAAGCTGCCGTCATCCCCGCCACGCCGACGATGGCGCTTTGGTTGTGCGCCAATTTGCTCAGAGATGGAGCCATTTTTTCTTTCTCTTTGCGTTTAGTTTTCTTCTTTTTTGCGAAACTACACTTTCTCACTCACACACGCGGCAACCACACAGATGAACACACGCACGCACTCCTCACACTCACGTGCAATGCAAACAACAACAAAATAAATTTATCCTGCGTTACAGCCCTGTTATTCCCTGTTAACAGCTCTGTCTTCAGCTCCTTCTGCGGAACTACTCAATATATAGATACAAATATATATACATAAATATATATATATATATATATAAGTGTGTGTTTTAGTTTTTAAATTTTAGCGAATTTGAGCGTTGTTTTTGTTATTTACATGGGAGTTAGTTAATAAATAGCAACAATTGCAGCGTTGTTTTCTATTTGGAAACTTCCACGACGCAATTGAAAGAGTGATAGAGGCAATACAAGAACTGAGAAACAATTAACAACAAAACAGTCAGGTAGATTAGTAGGCTGGACTTGGGAGCAATTGTGTTGTATATACGTTGCACATCAGTATTTAACAACAAAAAAAAGCACGTCCGAACTCCGGCGAAACAACAACAAATGTGATCATTAGAGATGG
Source organism: Drosophila kambysellisi (assembly GCA_035042185.1). Taxonomy (NCBI): domain Eukaryota; kingdom Metazoa; phylum Arthropoda; class Insecta; order Diptera; family Drosophilidae; genus Drosophila; species Drosophila kambysellisi. Next base: position 2,073,154 of record JAWNLS010000691.1, on the reverse strand, counting down.
CTGCTTGCAGTTCAAAAGCAACGATTAACCACTTATCGATAAATTTATGCAGTGCTGCCTTGTTCGTTGCTCGCATGTTCACCAGCACTGTGTCAGCTGTTTTTCTATGCACAGTGTCTGGCATCGCCAATTATCGATCGGTTTCTGTTGCTGCTGCTCGCTAAACAGCTGATCCAAAAATTCTATAGTAGCATGCAAATTCAAAACATTGGAGCACACACTGGCGCTATTTCTTGAGCGTCGCACACACACACGCGTACATACACACACACGGCGAATTTATTTACGAAATTTGATTGTGTGTAGAACAAACACTTGGTGTGGTACGTATACACCAATAAGTTTATTAATAATCTTTTCCGCTAACTCATATATGTATATATACAATATATATAATGAATTTTGATTTCACACCTCAAAATCGCAACAAACCAAATTTGTTTTCAAATTCAACCAGTTGACAGTCAGCCAGCAGCAGGCAGTCATCGCTCGCTAAGACATTAGATAACCAAGAGAAACACAGAGGGAGAGAGATAGCCAGCCAGCCAGCAGCTCCATAAGGTGCGTGAATAACCAACCTTTGGAGTACACACATTGCAAATAATCGATTTGTGACAAGTGTCGGTCACACTGTACTTGAACTAATTATATATTCCATATGCATATGCATATGCATACCCGTGTGTACACACTTTAATTGGCAAAAAAACAAATCAAAAACAATCATCAAAAACAAAACAAAGAGGTTAAGTGAAGTGCGTCGAGAAACCATAAATAATTTGTTGTGTGCGTTAAGTCAGTCATCAGTTTTTATGTAGTTAATTTTGTTTGGTGTTTTGCGTGCCGCAAGTCAATTGAATAGCGTGCGAAACGCAAAACGCGAAACGCTTTCGACACCAATTTTCCCAATCAGCCGCAACACCCTTATTATTATTATTGTTGTTATTTTGAGTGAAAGTACTCATTCTAATTGGATTTGCTGATGTGTCAATCAAATTAGACTTGATACCTTTTTCCGGTTTAGTTTAATTAAATCCCCATCCATATTCAAATTCATATCTATATATTTTATGTATTTATTATCTTATCTCGTCTTGTTTTGAAAGTTTTCATTGCATAACATCCTGTGGCCAATAATCCCAATTAGATTATTATTTAAATATATTTTTTCACACTTAGAAAGTTACTCTGTTCTTTTCTGTTGACCAACGCGAATCCAGTTTATTTTAGTTTTTATCCATAACCTTTCGATTGACGACAAACAGCGATGGGTTAAGAATTATAGAATTTGTTCAAGAAAACGTAAATAAACAAAGAACATTTGTTTTTGATATATGCATATCCATATATATATGTATATATTGTGTATAAGTACTGTAGCTCTTGTTGAATATATGGTGACAAACATTAAGTTAAACTGGTTCTCTAAGGAATGAATTTCGACTAAAATAAAAAAATAAAAATAATAAAATAGGAATATATATATATTTAGTTAGTTATTTTCTGGCAGTGTAGCCAAAAATTCATTATGCATATTATTGTCATGTTTTATTCTCATCTGCTTTTGGCAAACCGACACACACACACGAAGGCACACATACATTTTACATTGCCAGTTGTGCGGTTTTAAAGTACAAATAATAACAGCCAGACCTTGTCATATATATAAATATATATATATGTATATATATATATTATAAGTCTGTAGCGTAAGCTGAGATCTGAGACGTCACTGATAAGCGGCGAATTTACTGCCCTTCCTAGTTGAAAGTCGAAAGTACAGCAAATCTGATAGCACCATATTTTTGTTTTGCACCACGTTTTTAACTACAGACTTTGTATGCATATATATTATTATATACATCTTGTATATAATCCTATTTGTGCTACTATAAGATAAGGACGGGAACAGCAAAACAGATGCCTTATCTGCACCTCAACTCGTTTGAAACAGATGCGTTTAAATTTGAGAAAGCGATTGCAACGATCGATAACTATCGATACCATTCTGTTGGAGCACATCTTTCTTTGCGTTCACTGCCCAACAAAATCTTCGATCGGGTTTTTACACTCAATAAACGAAGCGCAGAAAGCTTACGTAATTTATATTATTATGGAGAAAAATTTTTGTTTTTATTGTTTTTTGTCTAAAATCGCAAAGAGCAATCTATATTTATGTTTCATAAATTACAAAACAAAAACAGACATTTACGCAGTTTACAGTGTAGAGTGACCATACCCTGCCATACCCAGACCAATATGAGTAAAATACTTATTTACGTATTTGTCCGGTAAAAAGCTCAAAAGGATTTTGTGCTTAATCATTATACACGTACACACATACACATATATTTTCAGAATTGTGTCTTAGCACTGTTCACACACACGCATTTATAACCGGTTATTTTTTTTCTTTTCTATAATTTAATTCGTGCGCCAACACTTTGATATGTATGTGTGTGTAAGTATGTATGTATGTAAATTTGTTTAATCTTATCGAGCTTGATAACAGATACTCAATACTCAAAAAAAAAAAAAAAAGAAAACAAGCCAAGTCCAATGCTAATGTCAATAGCAGCACACCAATACCAATCCACGAAAGACATCGAGCTGGTTTTACTGCTTGAAGTGAGCTCTTATAAAATCAAATTCAGGCACACGGTGAGATGCTCTTATACATTCAAGACTGTATTCAGTGATGTCTCTTTGTTGTTGTTGTTGGCGTTGACAGCGCTGCCTTGATTTTTGCACATATAAGCTCGCTTGTTCATTTCATTTTATGTATCTGTTTTAGCAGTGTCATTGCAACAATTAAGAGACAGAGAAGTGAACAACAACCGTTAAGATGAGTCGTCAGCTGTTAAGAGGTACTTCGCTGCAGCGCGCTGCCAACGTCGTCGCTACGACATCGAGCAGAGCTATGGCCATACAGCCAACGCATCCAATGGAGCGTCGCAGTCCGCTGCAGCAGCAACAATGTAAACTAACGCCAAGCATTGTCATACGTCGCTGGAAATCGTTTCTACAGAACAATAACAGCAACGCTCAAACAGCAGCAGGAACAACAGCAGAAGCAGCTACAGTCACAGCGACAGCGACGCCACGCCGCAGTCAAGCTAAAACATTGAGCGCGCGTGGTAGCCATTCACCGTTCGACGCTCCTTCTCGGTTAGTAGCAAACCCCCTTGTGTTAATTGTTCGCTTGCTGTTTGCAAAATTGAACATTCGTGCGTGCTTTGCATTTCCTGTTAATAACAGTGTTTTTGATGTTTGGCTAAATTACATTTTGTTGTTCTTTTTTTTTTATGTTTACAGCTGTATGTCGACGAAAAACCAAAACAACATGAAATTCGTTACGGTAGAAAACATCAATGCCAACTTTAAGGCAATGGAATACGCGGTGCGTGGCCCGATCGTAATACGCGCCGGCGAAATCGAAAAGGAACTGTTAAAGGTGAGTTTATCTCTGTTGACACTCATCTACTCCCACTCAACACAGAGACACATGGCATCTTCGTGTTTCACACCGTTTTGCCCATTTGTAACACGTTTTGTGTTTTGCATTCGCACATTATTTACATTTCTCGCACCTGTATTCCCTCAAACGATTCCTGCGTGTCTGTAATTGTGTGAGTGTGTTTTTGTATGTGCGTATGTGCGTATGTGTAAATATAAGCTTTTACTCCAAATGGAATGAATTGACGTTATAAATAACGTTTAACTGCGAATTTGAAATTATGACGTTCAAAGTATTTCCCTTCCTTATTTGTAATATAATAAAGTAGTAGTAACAAAAAAAATCTAGTTTTTCCGATTTACAAATTTTGAAGAAAAGTAATTTCATGTTTTATGCTCAATTCGACGCATTTAGTCCAATTATTATAGCAGCAACTTAAACTTATCCAAAAATTTTATCAATTATCGCGGCTCAATTTTATTTTCAGATCTTAATTGACCCAATGACGAATAGGTTGATGGCCCAATATGTTTTTTTTTATTATGTGCACATATCATTCTTGATAATCTTTAATTATTGGTTTTTTTTTATTTCTCTTATTGTTTTTGTTTGTTTTTTGTCGCTCTTTTTTGATGTTTATTTTAGCTCTTAAATTCGTTTGTTTATTATCGCTTCCGCCTAGCTCCTTATTATTATTTGGATTCTTTTTCTTTCTGGGCCATTGCCCAACAGGAGAAGAGTCAAGTTCAGTGAACGTCCTTCAAAATGCCGGCAGCAATTGTTCCACTGGCCATTTGCCTTTTTCTTTGGCCTTATCTGTCACTGCTACTTCTTTGTTCGCTTCTTCTTCTTTTACAGCTGCTGCTGCTGTTACTTCATTGCGCTTTTATAAGAGATTTATAGATGGAGAAAATGGATGCTGTTTGGCATTCTTATCAAATGGATAACAGCAAACAACAAGTTTGCGCATGAGCAATATAAGTATACATACATATATATGTATATGTATGTATTCATTATATAATATGTATAACATAAAGTCCTTACGCACAGAGCGCCAATTTTTTTGAAAATAATTTATACCCATCAAAAAGCTGTTTACCAAATGTGGGTGTATTAAATGTTTTCAAGCGTTTGTAACAGATACAAATATTTCCATTGTATATATTATATATAGATGTAGATTCTTGGACAATATCAAATTCTTATCTAACTCAAGTTAATTGCAAGTTAGCAATAACTATTGACGCTAATTACAAAATTTTACCTGAACCACTGTTGAAAATGCATCAAGTTCAGTTATTAACTAAGCAAGCACTTTTTGTATACCCACACACACAGAGATGAAATTGCATAGAGAGTATTTTGCGCTCTCCCTCTCTCTCTCCCACTCTTGCTTTCGTCTAGCGCACTCTTAATTGTTTGTCCAGCGAAAGGCAAAAAAAAAAAACAAAAACTGCTCTCTTCGAATTTTTTGACGGCTGTCATAAATCAACTAAACCCCAACCCCAACCCCAACCACACGCCCGCACATCAGGCATACGTTGCACTGTAACAAAGTATGTATGTATGTATGTTTTGTCTCCCATTATTCGCATTTATTGTTTAGCTGAAAGCTCTTCCTCTTGCTTATTTGACTTTTTACATTTTGCGATGTTATTGCTGGTATTGTTGTTGTTACTGCTGCTTTTGTCATTTCTCCCCCTATTTACCCATTAGCAAACTTCCTCGTGCGCATCACTTTTTTTTCAATCGTTTCTTTATTTTTCTACGGGCTCTTCTGTTTTAACGCATCATCGGCTTTTTCACTTGGGATAAACTCGAGCTTCGAAACTTTTTGTGTGACAAGTTGACAAATCGAAACGCGTCTGTCAAATAGACAAATAGCAAATGTCATTTCACATACACTACATACATAGGTATGTGTGCATACATATTTACCAATGTTAATCTTTGATTAGAGTCCAATCTCGACTTTGTTTTTCTGCTGACTTCATCCACATTTACTGTTAGCTTGCATTGGCAGATAACAGCAGCCCAAAATGAATAACTTGACTTGACGCTATTTATTAGAGTCGTTGTATGCAGTTAAAAAGTTCATATCGAATACAAACGTTTTCATCAAACAACTAGAAATTGTTTTTGTTAAGCTTGGTTTACTGCATTGAAATACAGTTTAAGTCTATTTCGCTTTCTCACTCTCTTTCTCTCTTATTAAAGAAAAGAGCAAGTGCTGTCGTTGAGTAAACTCGACTACGATATGCCCTGTTTTAGTTCACAAAGCCGAACTTAAATCCATTTCTTGCGACATACAGTTTGTCAGGAAAGTGTTTGGACACTGGAAAAAACTCATCTCTTTTTTTATTTTTCAAAAATATTTATGTTATGGCTTTATTCCTATTTTTGTACTGTTAAGTAGAGTGAACACATTTTGGAAGAACCGGAACTTAATTCATTTTTCGGTTAGACAATCCCTATTACTCGGATAATTATTGTATATATGGTATAAAATCTCTTATGATAAATAACATACATATCTAGCTAAAGTCGGGGTATCTGCTAGTCGATCTTTCCCTCCTTTTCTTTCATTCGACTTAAGTAACACGTAATCTATCCATAAACTGGAACTGAAACCCACAACCTCAATCCGTTTGTAGCGGTTTCTCATCAAGTGATTGATTATGATCAGTGGGTAGAAGAAGAAAAGTATTGAATGCATTTATTTATCCAGTTATCTCGATCCATATTCAATTCGAACTGGTCTCTGCCCGAAGCTAAGCTAATGAAATCTTATAACTGATAACTTTGGATGTATTGTGAATAAATATATACACATATCATATCGGTCCGATAAGTTAAGAATATGACTTTGTGTGATAAGATTTTACAGCTGTGTTAGAATTTGCTTTCAAGTTTCAAGTGCATGTTATATAACAATTTGTAGATGTCAGGTGATCAACTTAAGAAAAATATTGAATATATAGTAATTATAAAGCTTGAAAAGGTTTCCAATTGGGTTTTCTTAATGATTGTAGAATCCCCTGGCATACGAACTAACTGATTAAATGAATGTGAAATATTGTTAAACTTTATAGATTTGCAACATTTTTGTTATGGAAAATCAGTTTTGATTCATTTAATTCTTGGTTGAAACCCTTTAACTTTTTGACAACATTTTTGGTAGAGATTAGATTATTGTATGTTGCTATTGTGGCTATTATGATAAGCATATGGTTTTGTGGAAGGAAAACAAAACTGAATTTTATGAATAATAAAATATGGGTGCCTTGATTTTGTAAGAGGAGGGTATCTTCTAGTCGATTCAAACTTCTGAAATAACCGATTTATTATGCATTCAGAAATATGTTCACATTTATTTCGTCTTGTTCGTCTTGGTCAAACTTTGCCTTATGCAAATGCCGGCAAATGGAAATTGAGGGCCAATTTAATCACATATTAGATATTGTATGGGCATAGAGTGTGTCTGTGTGTGTGTGTGTGTGTGGGGTGTGTGCATGTTAATAACAAATAGAGTGCAACGAGGTAGTTGTGTGAATAGGCAGGGCTACAAGTGGCCTTTTGGAGTTGTTCATGAAGGGACGGGGAGGGGGAAGCACATTTCTTGCATGAGTAATTTCTCGCTTTTGATGGCATAGAATGCTAAGAAAATCACGAACCACACGAAAGTTCATCCTCCATTACCCGACCCCTCACTCCATCCCTCCCTGCCTCCCTTCCCCGTATCCAAAACAAACACAAATTCAGACATGCAAAGCTCTTCCAACCAAACCGCAAACGACAAACAACAACAATAACAATAAATGCGCGAAAAGTAACAAGCTAATTTACCCGAAAGCACCTGTTAATTGCAATAAGCAGAAGGCTAAACAAAAATAACACTAAATAAACAAGAAAATCTACAATTTCCCACATTCAGTTGGCGATTCCATTTTGAGTTGTTGCCGATTTTTTCAATGTTTGAGTGCAAAAATTACCGCTTGATTTGCAATAAAACATTTTTATTTTCATTATGAGAATTAATGCAATTAATTAAAATACAAGAAACAATTGAACAATTAAAAATGTTTTGCCTTCAATAAATGATAAATTATATATACTTCTTAAAATATGAGCAATTTGAGATGGATTGATTGATTGTCCTACTTTCAATACTTTTCATCAATACTTAATTCGTGGCCATTCGAGAATGCGATAAAAACACAGTTTGAGTACCCCTACCCTTTGCTAGTGTTCGCACCTTAATGGAGCGCAGCAAGTAAGGGTGCTCCACTGCTGGTTATAATCAGATCAATCTAGAAGCTGTCCAAAAGCAATTTTTGATATTTAACTTTTTGCCAAAAGTAGAATAAAAACAAATAACAAATAATGCTAAAACAAATACTTCTTCTTTCTGCTTGTGTGTGTTTGTTTGTTGTAATTGAATGAGTTTTTTTTGTGCCACGCCCTCTACCACTCCCAGTCGCACTCGCACTAATTAACCTGCAATTTGGCCAACAAGCAATTACCAATTACCATATTTGATTCACGCATATTAAAAGCACATCAATCAAGAAATCAATTTGCGACCAGTTTTGTAGCCCACATGTAATTTGGCTAATGCCTCTTTTACTAACTACATATTTAATGTTTGTTTTTTGTTTGCTGTTTGCAGGGCGTCAAGAAGCCATTCGATCGGGTAATCCGGGCCAACATTGGCGATTGCCATGCGATGGGTCAAAAGCCTTTGACCTATTTGCGACAGGTGAGTACACTCGAATTTTCGAGTATACATAAACTACAACAAGCAACGAAGAGAGAAAGAATACTCTGATTTTCCTTCCTGTGAGCTTGTAGCTCATTAAGCAGCTCGACCATTTCAATTTAGTAACTGCAGCTTTCGAATTGTCTGATTTGCTCTTATCGATTATTATCGATTTCCCAGAGCCCAGGTATGCCAATCTTTGAATGAGGTCTCTAGCAATCCAGCCATTAAAATTTGCTGATTATAGCTTTCAAATTGTCCATGTGGTTATTATCGATTATTATCCATTTCGCAGCCACCCTTTGGTATCTTCTTTTTCTTTTTGGTTTTTGTTGCTTGCTTTATTAATAATAACACTATTTGCTTTTGGGCAGTTAATGGTACTTACCATGGAGCCCCGCCTGCTGGACTCTCCCGAGTATCCCGATGACATCAAGAAGCGCGCCCGCGAAATTCTGGACTCTTGTCTGGGCGGATCGACGGGCTCGTACACCGACTCGGCAGGCATTGAGTTCGTGCGTCGCCAGGTGGCTGCCTTCATCGAGAAGCGGGACGGCGGAGTGCCCTGCGATTATCAGAACATATATTTGACTGGCGGTGCCTCGCCAGGCATTAAGAGCGTTCTGTCGCTCCTCAAGTGAGTAGAGAATCGTTGCAAGTCTGTGCAAGCTTAAAGTTATTTGCTAGACCAAATACCAAATCCCAAATAATTATTAATTTTACTTCTATATCTAAAAAAAACGTAATTAATTTTGAATAATTTTTGACAGCTGCGTTGTGGATGGTAAGAAGCCCGGCGTTATGGTGCCGATACCACAGTATCCACTCTACTCGGCATCGCTGACCGAGATGGACATGACGAGGATTGACTATTTCCTGGATGAGGATAACTGCTGGGGACTCGATCGCAAGGAGCTGCAGCGTTCCTATAACGAGGCGAAGAAGCATTGCAATCCACGCGTGCTGGTCGTCATCAATCCGGGTAATCCCACCGGCCAGGTGCTCACCCGCAAAAACATTGAGGAGATCATCAAGTTTGCGTACGACAACAAGATGATCATCATGGCCGATGAGGTCTACCAGGCGAATGTCTACGATAAGAACTCCAAGTTCTATTCATTCAAGATGGTCATGAACGAAATGGGTGGACCCCACCGCACCCAGGAGCTGATCAGTTTTCTGTCCGTCTCCAAGGGTTATCTCGGCGAATGCGGCATTCGTGGCGGTTATATGGAGGTTATTAACATGTGTCCGGACGTCAAGGCCGTGCTCACCAAATCAATAACGGCACAATTGTGCAGCACCACCGCCGGCCAGATTGCAGTCAGTGCTCTGGTCAATCCCCCCCAGCCCGGTGAGCCATCCCACGAACTCTTCGAAAAGGAGAAGTCAGCCGTTTTGGGTGCATTGAAGGAGCGCGCCAAACTAGTATACGACACGCTGAGCACATTCGAGGGATACACGGTGAATCCGGTGCAGGGCGCCATGTACGTTTTCCCCAAGATCGAGATACCGCCCAAGGCTGTCGAGGCCGCCAAGGCCAAGAAGATGCTTCCGGATGTCTTTTATGCATTTGAGCTGCTCGAGACGACGGGTAAGTCCGCCCACTAGCTACTTAATAATATGCTCGAATGCTCAACTATGCCCCACATTTCCTAAAAGTACAGTCAATTTACTTTAGATGCTGGCGTGATTCGAGAATGTAAGATTGATTAATCTTAACTAAGCGCGTTCCCATTTCCTTTTCCTTTTTAGGCATTTGCATTGTGCCAGGCAGCGGTTTTGGCCAACTCCCCGGCACCTATCATTTCCGTAGCACAATTCTGCCGCAGACGGACGTGCTGAAGGAGATGATGCAGAAGTTCTGTGTATTCCACACCGAATTCATGAAGAAATATAAGTAGATCCTGTAGGTTCTGCGATGGAACCGTCAGTACAAGTAGATCCTGTACACTCTACGATGGATCCATCCAGTCCATTCTCCATTAACCAAATAAACGACGATGTTTTACGACGCAGACGCTTTTAGCCATATTATCAGAAGAAACACACCATTTCCTTTATTTTAATTGTTATTGCTACTATTTTCGTTTGCAACATTAAAATAAAAACAAATAAAATAAACAAACATTAGATGTATGCTTATAAAAGGTTTCGTCGTATTCGATTATACTTTATATGTTCCATATGTGTTTTATCTATTTATGTATTGGCTTGGAGTGAAAGCAGAAATTAAATGAGCATAACTTAAATTGACAATAATGAATTGTTTGTGTAAAAACAATGGCTTATTGCTTTGTTGCAATTATATGTATATTATGATATTGTTGAAAGATTTAAACAAAATATGATTATTATAGTACATCGTACAATTAAATGTCCTTACTAAATATTAATTGTATTATTGTTGAAAATTAAACTACATTCACTGATGTATACAAAATAAATTGGCTTTTAAATTGGCAGGGCTACAATGGGTTTAAAAGTAGAAAACGACAAAAGTTGGTGTGGTTCGATTAGCAACTACCCTGCAATAATAACCTATGCAAACCAGCATATTTAGAAACCAGCACATTTGATACCATTCTATATTATTATGTCTTACACTAACTTTATACAAGTTGTTTAATTAAATGCGTTTCCACATATCAAAACTTCCATGCGTTTTCCTTAAGGGATCTATGAATCCTATTATGATTGGAGTTTCGGATTCCACTAATTCATTAGTGTTTGGGCTCTTAGATGACTCCATAATCGTTGAATACAGTTTGGTGGACTTGGTTTTGGAGATTATAACACACTTCCCTCGAAAATATGCAAGAAATATGGCGGGGTTATAGCCAACTTTCTGGATGTCCTAAAATTATGCTGCGGTTTTTTAATTGAGGGTACTTTAGCCAATGCAGCAACCTGGTGGTGGCACATAAATCCCATACACCAACCGTTCCCAATAACGATGTAGAGTGACCATATTTTGTATTAAATTTAGTCCCTTTCCTGACCTGACCTGACCCAAAATGCCAATAAGATTGTATCTACAGTGGCTCAAAGCGGGCGGTAAGCAGCGACAAGCAAAAAATGTGATTGCCTGCTATAAACTCATTATTCATTATTTTTCAAAAATTCCAAAGACCGATGGCAGGTATATATATTAACCACCAAAATGAATATATTACCCTAATAAACGGGAATTTCCACACCCGTTAGGTCGGGTTATGTAAGAAGTACCTAAGTTTTTGGGTCAAGTCCTCGGGAAACAGTTACATTATGGACACCTGGGTGCCATAAAACCCGGAATTTTTTACCTAAAGTTGAATTTTTTTCGGTATAAATAGACCAATCCTCCGTAGCCAGTTTATTTTTTTCCTGCATTTCGGGTGCAATAAGCCAACAAGGACCATAGGTAAATGGACTACCATTGAGCAAAGTAAACTCATCCTGGAACACTTAAAAATTGGATATTCATATCGCCAAATAGCTAAAATGGTCAATCTAAACACCTCAACTGTATTTCACATCATTTGGAGTTTCGTGGACGAAAATTGGACAGAGGACAAGGGCGGAATTGCACCACACCCGATTTTCACCGAGCAGGACGAGCCAAGGATCATCAAGATTTCAAGGGAAAATCTTAAGCTATCGGCTCAAAAACTGACTCAATATGTGCAGGATGAAATAAGGAAAAAGTTCAGTATGGGAACTGTGCTTCAAGTTCAGCGCAACCATGACTTGAAGGCCCAAGTACCACGGCAAAATAAATTTACATGAGCAAAAAACAGAGGGTCTAGGATGACGTTCGTCAAAATCCACTTGGACAAGGATTTGGAGTTCTGGAACACAGTCATATTTGAATATGAGTACAAATTCAACATTTTTTGCCAGAACGGTTGGAATTATATGTGGCGACAGTTCAATACTGAGGTGAAACCCAAACACTTAATGGCAACAGTCAAGCACGGCGGAAGAAATGTTTTGGTATGGGCATGTATCTCGGCAGCCGGTGGCTGAAATTTTGTGATTATTGAAACAACAATGGACAAGTATGTGTACTTTGATATACTAAAGAAAAATTTACTCTAAAGTGTCGAGAAGCTAGGAATCCGACGACCTTTCAGGTTCTACCAGGACAACGACCCCAAGCATAAGTGCGGAATAGTACAGTCCTGGCTTATCTGGAACTGCACCCATGTGATAATTCCACCGGCCCAGTCTCCAGATTTAAATGTTGTTGAAAATTTGTGGTCTCTGCTGGAAAATAACATCCGGAATCACAACATATCCAGCAAACAAGGTCTCAAAAATGCTCTGCTGGAGGAGTGGAGCAAGATCAGCCCAGAAACTACCCAGAAGCTGGTATCTTCCAGGAAAAATAGGTTAAGCGAAGTTGCTAAGGCTAAAGGATATCATACAAAGTATTAACATCCTTATTTAAGCTTTTATACGCCAAATATTTAACTTTTCTTAAGACTGCTTACCGATACATTGAAATGTATTTTGGATATGTTTACAGTTTTTGACTAATTTTAATTAATTAATTAAAATTTTAATAGAAACTAAAGTTCCTTTTCAAATGTGATATAACATTAAACAAATTGGCATTTAAACATTTTGAATTTGTTTCCTTGTTTAAACTTTATAGCATTTTACATTTTTTGCTGGTCGCTGCTTACCGCCCGCTTTCAGCCACTGTAATTTAACACATTTTGCACTGTATTTAATAATTTTTATTTTGTTCACCTTAAAATTTCAATATTTTACAATTTATGTCGATAGATTACAATAAAAAACTGATAATATAAGAATAAGAGAAACTCACAAAATACTCGTACCTCTTCCGATCTCTCTTGCTCTTTCTCTCTCTCTTTCCAACTCTTGATCGTCATTCCGGTTGTTTGATGTGTGTTGTGTTTCTGTATTTGTTGTTTACCGTTGCTTTCTCAGTTTAATCGCTATGCACTTACATTCTAAACATAATCCACAAAACATTGTGTGTGTTTTTCTCATACTTGCGGGGTTGCCACTCTAATATGTATATGTATATAGATATATATATATATATATGTATATATATGTGAGTGTTGGGGGTTGCTTCAAAATTTATCGTTTAAATTTTCCTTCACACATACATACATATAAATGTATATATATATGTAAATATATATACATATATGCATACATTATCATAAATTTGAAATGGGTTTTCATTTATATTTGGTTGTTGTTTTTCATTTTGTGGCGAGCTGTGTGTCTTGTCCGAAATTCACAGTTGTATACATGTATATATATATTTATATATACATGTATACAATATATAATCCAAAAACTGGCTGTAATAGGAAAATTGTATATGCTGTGGTGATTGTGTGTGTGTGTTTGTGTTGGGGTAGAGGTGTTGTGAAGAGCTATCTTGGATGGTGGTTGTCCCGTCCCCTTCTTCGTCCTTCACCTTCACCTAGTGGCGATCCCTCGAGTCCGAGCGGCTGCGACGATCCCGTGAGAAACTGCGACTGCGGGTCCTTGACCGTCTTGGGGAGCGTGATCTGTAAAGAAAATGGTGGGCGGAGTGGGGCGAGTGGTTGGCAAGGCCGGTGGTTGTTGTTAGTCACACATTTTGGCAGACAGACAGTGAGTGAGATAGTGCGAGAGAAAAGAGAGAGAGAGAGAGAGAAAGTGAAAGAGAGAAGAAAGAGAAAATACAAAAATTAAATTGATTTTTTAGACATGCGTTTTGACACATAATTTTTGTTGATTTTTTTTTGTTTTGTTTTAACAATTTTACTCCATATCAGTTTTTAGTTATTTTTTTTATATTATTCTTATGGAGGAGTTGAGAGGAGGTGGTTGGTTGGTTGTTTGGTGGTTGGTGGTTGATAGTTTGCTTTCAATTTGTGGTGATTGTTGTGGCTGTTGGGCGGGCGTTGAGCTGACCTGAAGAAGCAGAGCTGAGCTGAGAGAACGTTGCCAACACAATTTCTTTTCTTTTTTCTTTGATTTTCTTTTCTTTTCTTTTCTTTTCTTTTCTTTGTTGCGCAGGGGCTGAGAGATGAGCTGAGCTGAGAGAACGTTGCCAACACATTTATTTTCTTTCTTTTTTGTGGAGATGGTGCTGGCTTTTGTTTCTTTATTTTTTTGTTGATGAACGAAGAGCAGACTAAGAAGACTTGGTGTTGTGGCTGTTGTTGTTGTTGTTCAGTTGCAACGATTGATTGGTGAAGGAAAAGTGGTTGTTATTGTTGTGGAAGTGGTGTGTGTGTGTGTGTTGATGATGATGCTTGTTACTGTTGTTGGGTCAACACACGTTGTTGAAAGCTTTCGGTGTTGGTGGTGGTGGTGGTGTTGTTGTTGTTGCTGCTGCTGCTGCTGATCGAACAAAGACACACACGCACACACAAGTGATGGAGCGAGGGCGGGGCTAGGCGGGTAAGCGGAAGAAACAGTTGAAGAATCGCTGCTGCATCCGCGAATTGTGTGTTGTTTGTTGTTGTTCTTGTTGTTGCAATTTTCAATCATATATACATATATACATTTGAAGTACATACATACATATACATTTGTTAATTAATTAGTTGTGAGTGTCTGTGTGTGTGTATGCGTGTGTAAGGGCACAACAACAACGTACAAAAAGAAAACATTAAATAACTAACTTAACAAATAAAACGCTAAGGATAACAAGAAAACGAAAAAGAATAGAAAGTAAAAAGTAATCAGTTATCTTCGTTATAGCCGAAGATTTCGAATCCCCTGCAGACATATAAACGATACGATAACAATAACAATAAGCGATAAATACATGTTACTCTCCACATGAGTTAAAGTTGTTGTTGATGCAATAACTCAATTATCAATTGATAATACGACAGACAGACAGACATAAATATGCTTATCGATAAATATCGATATAGATATATCTATATGGGATCATCAAAGAGGGGCTTCTAATTTACACATTGAACAAAACACAAGAGTACAGAAAGTCTGGCACCTCTTGCTTTAAGGAATGTTAGAGACAACACGATAACGATAACGATAACAAAATAAAACAATTATAATAAGAATTAAAAAAAAGTACTGTTCTGGTTGGCTAAATATTTGAGAGCAATTTTACATACGCTTGCATTTTGGTTTCTTTTTTGCTTTACGTGACAAATTCGGAGGTGGTTGTTGTTGTTGGTGATTATTGGTGGTGGTTGTTGTTGTAGTTGTTGTTGTTGCGGTTGCAGAAGGAGTAGTTGCAGTTGCAGTTGAAGCTCAAGTTGAAGTTGAAGTGGGTGAACAGTGAAGAAGCGAAGCGCAGCTGAATTTGAAGACATGCCTCTTTTTTTTCTTTCTTTTTCTTGTTCTTTTTCTTTTTTGCTTGTTTGTCTGGATGGTTGTTTGGTTGATTGGTTGGTTGATTGATTGATTGATTGATTGGTTGGTTGGCTGGTTGGTTGGTTGGTGTTGGGGTGACCAAGCCGACAACAGGGTGTGGAAGGGTGCTTGGTGCAAAACTGAGGTGAGCTAGAGCTAAGAGCAGCTATGCATATATAAATATATATTTTGAGAGAGAGAGAGAGAGAGAAGAGCAACAACAATAATGTTAAGACATAAACAATACAAAAAGAAAAAAACCGCTAATCTTTGGCAAGTTGATGTTGTTGTTGTTGCTATTGTTGTTGTTGGTTTTATAGTAGCTGTAGCTGTAGTTGTAGCTGTTGGTTGTTGTAGTTGTTGTTGAAGTTGTTGGTTGTTGTTGTTGTTGGTGGTGGTTGGCTGGCTTTTATAGATGACATAAGATGATATTTATATTATATATATATATATAATATACATATATATATATATATATATATATATATATAATGTGGGGACAGAAGAAGCAGAGGCGTTGCAGTTGACGCAAGTTGAAGTCAAAAGTTGTCAACGAGTTGTTGGCTGGTTGTTGCAAGCGTTGATTGACTGGTTGGTTGATTGATTGGCTGATTGATTGGTTGACTGGTTGATTGGTTGACTAGTTGGTTGGTTGTTTGGTTGTTGGTGTAATTGGAGTTAGATTTTTGATTGCAGCTGGGTCAGTAGTAGTTGCACTTGTTGTTGTTGTTGTTGTTGTTGTAGTTGGTTGATAAGTGTTGTTTGGATGTTGTTGTTGAGGTTGTGTTGTTGTTAATAATGTGAATGGTCGTTGGTCGAAAATAGAAGCTTATGATGAAATATGAAGATTGTTGTTGTTTGCTATTGTTGTTCTTGCTATTGTTGTTGTTGTTGTTGTTGTTGTTGGTGGTGGTGGTGGTGTTGTTGTTGGTGAAGTTGCGACGAAAGCTGAAGTCAAAAGTTGATTGATTGATTGATTAACTGCTTGCACAGTTGCGCTCGTCGCACTTGGTGTTAGTGTTATTCGGGTGGGGGTAAATGAGCGTGTGTGTGTCTGTGTGTAGTGAGTATGATTTAGAAAGAGACAGAGAGAGAGAGAGAGAGAGAGAGAGAGAGAGCGAGAGACAGTGAGTGTTGTGTGTGTGTGTTGTGCAGTTGCTGTTGCTGATGCGGGTTGTTGGTGTTGCTGTTGTTGCTGTTGTTGATCAAAGGACAGGCGAAAGTACGTTAAGTACAAATCGTTGTCGATAGCATATTGAGAGAAGTAGCGTGTTGTTGTGGTTGTTGTTGTGATGTGTTGCTGTCGCTATTGTTGTTGTTGTTGCTGCTGTTACACTTTCTGCGGCTGCTGCTGTTTGTTGTTACTGTTGTTGTTGCTGTTTTTTGCAGTCAGCGAAATATATCGTATTTGTTGAAATCGAAATTGATCATAGAGCGCAATTTGATTGGGGGTGTTGTTGTTGGTGGTGGTGGTGGTGGTGGTTGTTGTTGTTCTTGTGGTGGTGGTGTTGTTGGTGAAATGTATATAAGAGGAGGAGCAGGAGCTGTTGTTTTTGTAGTAGTTATGAGACGTGAAGTTGTTGTTCTTGTTGTTCTTGTTGTAGTAGTTGTACTTGTTGAAGGAAGAGGAGGAATAGTAGAAGTTCTAGTAGTAGTAGTAGTAGCTGTTGTTGTTCTTGTTGTTGTTGTAGTTGTTGTTGTTGTTGTTGTTGTGCTTGTAGTAGAAGTAGGCTTTATCCTGCAAAATGATTGTGAAACCACATTAAAACTGGGCCCCATTCGTTGATGAATTATTTTTTTTGTTATTTTTTTTTGTTTAACTATTTTCATGATATTTTATATATATATATATATATTTTTTTTGAATGTGGTTTTTTCAGTTTTACTAAAACACAACAAATTTGTACAACGGCCACTGGCCGCACAGAAGGAATAACAAGCGAGGAGAGTGGGGAGCTTTTGATTGAGGTTAGAGTTGGTTTGGGTGGGGTGGTATGGAGTGGGAGGGGAAGTGGTGTGGTGAAAATAATGAAATACTTGTTGGATATATGTACATATGTTTGCATATACAAAAACAAAAATAGTATATCGTTAGGTCGTTGTGTGTTATGTCTTTTAAAGCTTGTCGCTTGACGATTATCGTTAATCGATATTCGATCGATTTGTGATACTTAAGTGCGCACGCGACTCTGTAAATGTGCGTGCGTTCGTGAGTGTGTGTTTATGTTCGTTTGTTGGTACAGGCTACAACCGGTAGGTAGGCAGTCCTGTTATATTGCTGTTATATGTACATATTCATGCACATTAGCGAACACCGATTGTATCTCATTTCATTTCATTTCGATTTTAATACTCTGATACCATATGATAGAAGAGTATACTATTAGAATTAATACATGAAAGAAATATAAATATATATTATATATAAATATATATATTAATAATATCGATAAGTGCAAATTGATAAAATCACATATCTGCCTCGATTTAAAAGCTAGGGTCTCCCGGACAGACTCGTCCCCGCCCACATATCTCTCAGTTTTCCAGCTTTAGTTAACAAACTTGGATGGTTGATTGCTGGAAACGTGCTGCCAAGATTCGTTTTAGAGCTGGAGTCACCCGATTTATAAGACGCAGCCACTGCCGCCCCTCCACAACCATATAAATAAACGGTTATTTGCCACCTGTTATTTAGAGCACTGGTATCAGAGTATGGCGCAGTCGGTGATGTCCGACTGCAACGTTCTCACATGTTTTCTTCTGATTTTTGTTTGCCCCAAATCGATTTTTTACCGTTTTTTTTTTTGGCCAGCTCATATGCAGTGCGCAACATATTGGTTTTTTAATGCCACATATACACACAGATACATACATATGTATATACATAAAAAAAATCCTTATACATATGCGAAAAAAAAACAAGGTGGGTTGGGAAAGTGGGGAATATATCGATGGGTAGATGGGGAGACTTACCTATAACGTCCGCCTGCATCGCCAGCGCGGGCAGCAGCGCCACCGCCTCCGCCACCGCTGCCGCTGCGTCCGCCACGACGGCCGCCACCGCCGCCGCCACCACCGCCTCCGCCTCCACCGCCACCGCCGCCGCCTCGTCCCTCCCGCGAACGGCCTGAGGACATCTCGACGCGAATGCGTGTGCCACAGCAGCGGGTGCCGTCGAGTCCACGGGTCGCATCTTCCGCATCTCGACGATCCTCGAACTCCACAAAGGCAAAACCTGGCGGATTGCGGGCGACCCACACATTGCGTAGCGGTCCGTATTTGCTAAACGCATTCTCAATTTCATATTTGGAGGCCGAGGAGCCCAAATTGCCAACGTACACCTTGCAGGCCAGATCCCATTCTCGATATCGTGGCATTGTCTTTATTTGTATATGGATAGTGGTTTAGCTCTTTATTTTTTAACTTCAATTTATTTAAATTGTAATTTTTTGTTTTCTATATCTTTTTTTGTGCTTCTATCTGTATCTGTATCTATTAATTGCGTCGCTAGGTACACACAATTTTTTTCGTCACAGGTAAGCCACAACCACGCTTACGTACAGTGAAAATTTATATGCGATGGCGTTGTACAAATGTCGATGCCACATACTATCGATATTATTGTACATGCTATGCGAGGGATGCTTGGGAGGCTGACTATACCAAAAATGGCAAGAACTCAGATAAGGCATGTATTATTTTAAGCAAAACGTTTCTAATAAAAAATACAACATTAAAAGAAAAAAAAAATTATAATTGAATCATACTTTTATCACGTTTTCTATTATTTATAATATTATGAGAAATTAAGGTATCGATGCTGAATACAAAGAATACTCCCATTCAGGTATCGATGTGTGGGGGCGTAAATTAAGATCGCTACCAATGGATGGCTTAGTCCTATTGGAAAAACGATTTTAATTTACCTACATATTTCGATTAATCTTTACTATTTCATACATTTCCAACATTCACCAACTTTTTAACAAGAACCAACATCTCGTACAACACAAATGTACTTCCAAAACAATTTAAATAATATTCGATAAATGTCGAAAGCGTTAGCTGTTTCCAACTATCGACTGTGTTATTGTCAACTACTGGCAATCGAAACCAATAAAAATAGTTTTTCAATTTCCACTGTTTTGAATTTTTGTCATAATTTTTCTGCTAGCTTATGCAGAACTATCGATGACAACCGATAGACAACAGCACATGAACCGAAGCAATCCTGGTGTTTGACAGTGCGGCACATTCACCACGCACAGCTGAGCTTTGCTATTATTTAATCGCACAATAATTCGTTGAAATTCATAAAAAAAAACTTCAATAAAATCACATAGTACAAAATGTCCAAAGTTCCCGAAACTGTTGCCTTAGAACAATTGGATAAGGATCAAATGAAAACAGTGAGTAATGCATGCCATTTAATTAATAAATACCGCACTGCAAGTGATGCAATGTGTACGCCAAAGAGCCGCATTGAGTTAATTTTTTATTAATTAGTTTTCAGATTTTCTAATGTCCTACAACAAGCTGAGCGAGATGTGTTTTACAGACTGTGTTCGCGATTTTACATCTCGCGACGTTAAGGACACAGAGGTAAGCAGCAACGTTTGCGGCATTTGAATCTCTATGTGGCGAATACAAAAATCTTTGTCGTTCTTGCAGGAGAAATGCTCGCTGAATTGTATGGAAAAGTATCTGAAGATGAATCAACGTATCTCGCAGCGCTTCCAGGAATTCCAAATGATTGCCAACGAGAATGCACTGGCCATGGCCCAAAAGACCAGCAAGATGTAGAGATAGAGACAGAGAGGGATAGATCGAAAGAGAGCTGCAAGTTCTCTAATCCAAGTAGTTTAGTTAACAGCAATACACCGATACCCTAACCGAGCAATGCATTTTTGTTGCATTTGTATGGTCCTTAACTAGATATTTAATAAATACCAAAAAAAAAACGACAAAATAATAAAAATGAAAAAAACTGTGTGCAGGCTAGTTACGGTTTGTTATACTATTAAAGTTACGCATTTATATTGTTAAATATTTCAAGTTTTCACATTTTTGTATTTGCAACACACAACTACACAAGCATTGTACGATCGCGCTATCTCGTTCGCACTGAACAACAAACAAACGTGATATTCCAGTGAGTGGAACCACTAAGCAGACAACACATAGAGGCGTCAAATCGACAAGAGAGAACGTTGCAGTCGGACATAACCGACAACGAAATACTATGATACCATAATAGGGTAGGGTATACGGTCTACACATAGGCCATATTTGGCCCGTTGTGGTGCCGTTAATAGAAGAAAGAAAGGGAGGCAGAACGGACTACTACTGGAGACTAGACTAAACAACAAACAACCATGCCTGCAGCGAGATTCGAAAACGCGACTGATTGATATAAACGATGCAAAGAATCAACGCTTACGACTATCAAGCCAGCTATGATACCAACGGGAAAGACAGAAAAAGGAGGGATCCATGACAAAAACAAGATCAAGCATCTTATCTAGCGAATTTGGGATAGCATTGTTTTGCCTCAAAGATATCCCAAACAAACCATCGAGAAACTCACTCTGAGTCGCAGGTATCAAGACACTTGGGTCTGGACAAGAAGTCCATGTAGTTCCAGTGAGATTAAAATCACCAAGAACTACAAGAAAGTCATGATCAGAAAATTTAATAGAAACATCTAATATAGCATCTAAATGGGACAGATATATGGAGCTATCCGAACACGGTGGGATATAGGAACACGTAATAAAAATACCAACACCATTTACACACAATTTAACAACAATGAACTCAATATCTATAGAATTATCTGTCATTACTAACTCAGAAGATAACTCAGCATCGATAGCAATAAGTACACCTCCGCTTCGACGGAGATTGCGATCTTTTCTATAGATAGTGAATCCATTAGATAAAATTTCGGAACTTAAAATGTCGGGCTTTAACCAGGTTTCGGAAAACGCAACGACATGATAAGGAAAAGAGATACTGTTTAAATATAAATTTGTTAGTTTACTACCCAAACCTCTTACATTTTGATAGCCAAATAAAAGAGAGCTGGTTAGTTTTTTGTGCTAGAAGGAAGAACAATCGGAGACCGATTTTTCTTTTTCGCAGTATATTCCTTCACAACAACATGGTCCGGCCGGAATTTTTTGCAACAAATGTTACTGAAATATTCGGGCGAAACATTTATTTTAAAGGAAGAGATTTCCCGTATATAAGAAAATTGAAATTTTTCCACCTTTATGGGTGCTTTAATTTTAGCCTGAATATAGGACTTATCATCATCCGATGTGGTATCAGGGGAAAGCCTGGAAACAAATATTTGTTTATTAGGTGGAACACCTACTAGGGTCATGGGAGGAACCTTAGCAACAGCATGTGGTGGAGCTGTAACTTTGGTCTTATGACCAGTTGATTCAACTGATACATTAGCACCAGCATTTAGATTTGCATCCACGGTGCTAACGATCGCTGATTCATCAATATTTTCGGGAATGGAAGTCACAACATCAATGGGCATTATGTTGTGACTTCCATCACTACTACTTTCGAGAGACGGGGAAGAAAGATTTATCAATTCAATGTTAGGTACAGACATTGTGGGCACTTGAAAGGGGACCGAAAGTTCATTTGGGCCTACAGACAGCCTAAAGTTTGCCCTTTTACGCTTTGGAGAATCATTCAAAAGTTTCATACCCTTGAAATCATTCTCCAAAGCCGAGAATCCATCGAAAAGTTTTTTAAACCTACCAAACAGATCTCCAAACAGTTGACGTAGGACAACAATCTTGACGCTTTATCTATTCGGAGCATACGTTCAAAGTTTCAAATCTCTATATCTAAGGATGTCAAAAAAAGTTGCGTTCATCCAGACGGACATTGCACAAACCCAATATACTATTATACCTTCGGTAACATAGTATAAACATCTGTGGCCTGGGGACCAACGGCTACTTCGAGACGAGCAGCGAACACTTGTCTTCTTTGCGACATAATCTCTAATAGAAAAGAGACCCAGCTCTTTCGGCCAGACAATACAGCCTAGGCCAATAAAAACTACAAACTTCAAAATCAAGTGCCAACTCGTACACGAAATTACAAGGATCGATATTGCTGCTATTTTCGGTTCATAGAATAATTCTTTACCAGCTAATAAGTTGAATGGAAAGCTTTTCAATTTATCCGAGAAATCACTTTATTGAACAACTCCACGCATTCATTTGTAAAACTAAACATGTTACTTTACTTTTCAATAATATAATCCGTAAGAATGCATATTGTGTGTTTCTTGCCCTTTTTTTTCCATATTCCTTTGCGTAAACGTTGTCGTTTGGCGAGACTTTGCTGAGATTTACAAAGATAACTAGAGATCTATTTATATTCATGTATTTGCAAAGACACACAAAAAGGGGGAGGGGTTGTGATTTCAGCTGTTCAGCCTCATAAATATATAAAATATTAATATATGAAATTTCAGAACTGCTTACGTGCTAATTGTGCCTACAATTACAAAACTATGCCAATGATCAATTCAGGTTAATCCATATGTATAAATAGAATATAGCAAGCGTATTCTTGCCATATAGCGATCATCATTTAATTACAATATTTGCTTAAACCACGAGGCAGTCAATACATGTACTGACTTCTTAAACTTTAAATCTATTGAAGCCAACGCCAGCGGCTTTAGGCTTTACTAAAAAATACTTAGTTCTACACACAGCACACTCACACACACATACGCACACACACACACACGCTCATTCACTCACATACAGACACAAGTAGGAGGCTGCGGTTCAGTGACTGGTGCCGCCGACTTCGGATGGGAAACCCTCTGCTTCATTGATCAGTGCATATTCCAGGATGACGCGACCCTCTTTGTACCTAAAATGAAATGAAATAATGAAATCATTAAACATTCACGTGTTGCATATGCCAGCGGCAGACGGCAACTGACTTTTGCGACTCCTCGGTGGCAAACTCATACATCCAGCCGAGCTTGGCGCCGCAATTCTTGCACATAACATCGCGCACCATGTGACGTCCAGTAAGCATAACTCGCTCCTGGATGGCGCTGAACGTTAGATTTACCACACGCTTGAACAGATAGGCGCGTCCTGCATTAATTAAACATTAATTAATTATTAATTAACAATCATCATCAATGGTTTAGCTTACCTGTGGCGCCTGTGAAGCGTGTGCTGATCAATTGGCTGCGATTCGTCAGATTCGTGTGACATTGGGCGCAATTGACCAGCTTCAGTCCGCCAAGATGCTCCAGAAAAATGCGACCCATTTTGGAAACAAATGTCTGAAAAAGAATAAAACAAATATTTAACGGAGTGTTTGCAAAACAAAACCAGAAACAATATTAGCAAAACAATCTATTCTCTTGCAGGATCGGGGCCAGGCAGACAAGTCTGAAGTAGAATTCATACATATAGATATACTTGAAATGAAGTTATTACTTTCTGCCATGCCATATACAGAGAAGTGCCTTCTATAGAGATTTATATATTTCTGGGCTTATTTCTCTCTATTGCCTGTTCCCGATCATTATTATATCCTTGGCTGCTTTTAATTGCAGTGCGCATTAGCATGTGTGTGTGTGTGTGTGTATGGATGTCTGAGCAGCGTTTCTTTGTTTGGCTGTTGCACGATTGCAACTAATTTTTGTTGTGAAAGTGTTGTAACTAGTAATAAATTGTAAGCAGCAAAATTCAACCCAATTTATCGGCAGAGTGTGAAGCTATTTTTCTTAATTTTAATTGCACGCAAAATGCGAACTTACAGCTGTTTTTATTTTTTGGACAAGTTTCGGCAAGCACAAGACGAGACCACAACGGACTCAATACCGAAATAACAGTCACTGTCTTTGATTTTGATATAAAATCAAACACAACTCGGTAATTGCGATGCCAGCGACAGCTCAAAAATATATAAAAGAAAATAAACGAAATGAGACACTGCGTAGCAATAACAATGCACAACGCTTACTAGGGCCGTCGCACGATTATCGATGCCAAGCTGTTATCGATAACGCATTGTGCATTGTCTGTGTGCATTGTTAAATTTAAGTCATATATATCAGTGGCAGCATTGTTTCACTTGACAATAAAAGTGGTTGAAATATGCTTGCATTGCATGCAATAGAGTAACTGGGCCAATCGATAGTTCAGCGATTATTGACGCCCTGGTCAACAGCTGTTCGCTACACGTGATTGTGCAATTGTTGTTGTTGCCTATGCTGTTGTTGTTGTTGTAGCTGCTGCTGCTGCTGCTCAAGCTTCCATTTATCCACTTTGGAAATCGTTTTGAATTATGTACATTTAAATTTCATTGAAAATTCAAAATTGAGTATGTGCTCAAAAATTTGAATAAACAAAATTTCAACATTTACAACTATTTCGGCCCAACCATCCCCACCCAATAAAATGGACTCCTAAGACTGAAGAAGAAGAAGAGGTCATGCAAAATTCAATTTCAAGCGATTAGCAAGCAAGGACAAGAGGAAGAAGACATTTATAACAACAAACGTAGAGAATTAACAACAGCAACAACAAGTAAAGATGCACTTCCTGCGACGCAAACTCCGCACTCTTCTCAGTCTGGGCAGCCGCAGCATACGAAGAGAAGTTGCCGACTCAACCGGCTCTGGGGCGAAAGCCGATGTTCGAACTGGAATGGTGCAAAGGATGCGTGAATGGCATACGAATGCGTTTAGCAATAAGTTTTTGCTATTCACAAACGTTGGCATCTCATTGACGCTCAGCTCCGTCGGCGATATACTCGAACAGCAGCTGGAGCTGTACAACAATGAGATCGACGAATACAGCAGCACACGCACCCAACACATGGCAACCAGTGGCGTTGCCGTCGGCATCATCTGTCACTATTGGTATCAGCTACTGGACAAGTATCTGCCCGGTCGCAGTATGCGTGTGGTTGCCAAAAAGATTGTGCTCGACCAGTTCATCTGTTCGCCACTTTACATATCGGCGTTCTTTGTGACGCTGGGCATACTGGAGCAGAAGGATGCACAGGAGGTGTGGACGGAGATCAGGGAGAAGGCATGGAAACTGTATGCAGCCGAATGGACAGTCTGGCCGGTGGCACAATTTGTCAATTTCTATTGGATACCCACACACTACCGCATCTTCTACGATAATGTGATTAGTTTAGGCTACGATGTGTTCACCTCTAAGGTGAAACATGCGCCATCTCATCTACCCATTGCTGTTGCCTCATCCTCCGCCGCCAGCTCCACTGCTGCCAAGAACCTAAAGACGTAACAGATTTAATTTAATATACTTTAATTTATTGTGCAATGTATCTTGTACATTTTGTAAATAATGAGCATGAGGCCAGCGTACAAACCAAAGATGTGCCTTGATGTAGCCGGCCGCAGCAGCTCTTCCAATAAATAGGCCAAATTACGACTCTGCTAGCAGCAATCCAACTAAAAACATGTCTTTATCATCACAAACTAGCACTAGTTCCACTAGTTAACACGAGTATGTCAAAAGGCGGTATTTAGATTCACGTCTGATGCAATTTTCATTCAACAAACAATATATGTATATATGTATATATATATGGGTTGGTTTAATACTTTATTGGTTACTTTATTGAATATTGTTAAATAATAATGAGTTTCAACATTATATTGGGCTTTGTTCAGTTTACTCGAACAATAGACTTCACTCGTCGCGCAGCTCACTCGACTTCCTCTCTCAGAGGTTCATACGCAACTCCCGTGTCGTCGTCACGTCATCGTCGTCCTCGTCGTCGTCCCTCTTCCTCGATCGGATTCGCCGTCGTGCGAATTCGCTCTCGTTGCTCTTCGTCGTCTCGGCATCGTTGTTGTCTAGGGATCTTCGTTGTTACTGTTCTTCATGTTCGTCGTTGTTGTTGGCGTTGGTCTCAGAGACCACACACCAATCCCACATTCGGCCATACTGACTATGCATTCGCCCCGAATGCATCTTCGTCATCATCATCTTCAGTCGTCGACCAGGGCTTTAGATATTCGGCGCATGTTGACGAGTTATTTGGACCCTCAGAGCTACCGACTTTGCGACATCATTGGCGTTGTTGTACTTCACTTTGACAATTTCGTAGGGACCCAAAAACTTTGGCTTTAGTTTGACTCTACTCTCAAATTGTGTTCTTTTTATCGTGACCGTGCGTCGTAAATTGTATGTCTTCTTCTTTTCGGCTTGTAGTTTCAATATCTTCTCTTTTTTTCGTAGATCATCTCGGGCTTCGTTAAGTTGATGGTCATCCTTTAAGCTCATCTTGACTCCAACTAATAATTCACACGGTGTGGTGTTCTTCTCGCGGGTACGCTGTAATTCGTGACTCAGCTCGAGCATTAGCTCCTCGGTGGATTTCTTTTGCTTTTTATGCTGGCGAAGCGTTTGCAGCTGCTCATCGTATTCCTGGTGTAGGGCGGCAATTTGATCGTGTGCCAGCTCCAGCTGATCCTCGGTGCGATGCAAATCGTTGGCCTGTTTATCGCACAAGACACGCAATCGCTGCACCTCGTCGCGCAGTGTATTCACCTCGATTTTGGTGGCTTTGATCTTCATCT
Source organism: Drosophila kambysellisi (assembly GCA_035042185.1). Classification (NCBI taxonomy): domain Eukaryota; kingdom Metazoa; phylum Arthropoda; class Insecta; order Diptera; family Drosophilidae; genus Drosophila; species Drosophila kambysellisi. Next base: position 2,045,956 of record JAWNLS010000691.1, on the reverse strand, counting down.
GGCAATTCTCATTCTGGAGCGAGGCTTCGCGTTTCACACATTCCAACATTTCGCGATGACGCTTCTGCTCCTCGGCCAAACGCTCCTCGGCACGCAACTCCGACTCTCTGTACTGCTCCTCCAGCATGTGATAGCGCTCCTGCAGTATGGCATATTCAGTCTCGGTGCGCGTCGTGCGATCCTCGGCTATGTTTTGCGTATCTTCTTTTGGTATCACTTCAATGTACTTTTTTATAGAGCACATATTTTGTGAAATATGTCCGAATTGCTCACACTTAAAACATTTTTTTCCTTTGTTCTTGTTTTCACAATTGTTTGAAAAATGTCCGATTTCACCACAATTGAAACAATTGTTTTCTTTCTTTCCAATCTGAACGTCTTGCATATTCTCCTTTTTATTGTATTTCTCGCTCTTCTTCGTATTTGCACTCATTTTTTCGTAGTCTTTCAGTTTGTTTTTAAAATCACTCAAGTTTTTCGCTCCATATAGAATAGATTTATTTACTGAAAGTTGGTCAATTCCATCGATCACGTATTGCATTAGTGCGTCGTCTTCAACTCTTCCACGAGATGCAAAATCTTTCATTCTGTAGTAGTACTCATAAACAGTTTCATTACTACGGCGTTTGCTTTCACTCAATTGTGTGTGTATTTGTTTGCTTGACACTTGCGATTTAAATTCACTCAATAAGGCCTTTTTCAACGTTTGCCACGAATTCAAATGTTTCTCACTCAACACAAACAACTTGGCAATTCCTCTCAGTGATTTTTTAGCGAAAATTAGTTTTTGTATATCACTCCAACACATAAGCAACGCTAGTTCTTCGAATTCCGTTATCCAGACTTCCACAGCAATTTCATCGCTACCGTCGAAAACTCTGATGCACTCTTCTACGTCACGAAAACTCATAGCGAAATGCGGTGACTGTACCTCGTTCGCAATTTCTTGTTCGCTATTATGCACTGTGTCCGTTAATCCACGTGATGTCTTCTTTAACTGCCGATTATAAGCGAGGCTTCTTCCCGTTGCGTTTTCTTCGTTCTCGTTGCCTTTGTCATTATCGCTGTCTTCGTCATTGTCGCTGCTCTCGTCTTCGTCGCTGCTTTCGTCTTCATCGGTATGTTGCAGCATTTGACCGGCTTGTAAGTTACGAAAAATATGTAACGGCATATTTTCAACTTTGTAACTTATGTCCAATATGTCGCAAATTGATACAAGATCATGGTCCGACAGTTTTTCTTGTATGTACTCTACTTTTGCTATATATTTCTCGCTCTTTTCGTCATAGTTGAATCCACTAAACTCGCGCAGTCGATTTCTATTCGCTCTGTCTCCTTCTGACTCGAATATAAATTGATGCAATCCACATATGCTCAATCTCTTTCCAGAACGCAAGTTGTTTCCAATTAAATCATTTAAATTTGGCATCTTTCCGTCAGTTAATTTCTTTCGTCGATTAAATTTAATTTCTCCGTCGTTTTAATGCGCACTATTTTCGTCGATTTCATGCCCACTCTTTCGTCGATTTTGCACCCAAATTTGCCTTTAAATTTAATCCACTTCTTCGTCGTTTTAGTGTGCACTATTTTCGTCGATTTAATGCACACTCTTTCGTCGATTTTGCACCAAAATTTCTTTTTAGATTTAATTTACTTCTCAATTGTCTTATCTGGTTTTATTCGTTAAAAAAAAAAACCTATCCCGGACGAGCCCCCAAAATATGGGTTGGTTTAATACTTTATTGGTTACTTTATTGAATCTTGTTAAATAATAATGAGTTTCAACATTATATTGGGTTTTCTTCAGTTTACTCGAACAATAGACTTCACTCGTCGCGCAGCTCACTCGACTTCCTCTCTCAGAGGTTCATACGCAACTCCCGTGTCGTCGTCACGTCATCATCGTCGTCTTCGTCGTCGACCCTCTTCCTCGATCGGATTCGCCGTCGTGCGAATTCGCTCTCGTTGCTCTTCGTCGTCTCGGCATCGTTGTTGTCTAGGGATCTTCGTTGTTACTGTTCTTCATGTTCGTCGTTGTTGTTGGCGTTGGTCTCAGAGACCACACACCAATCCCACATATTTGTATGTATTAAAACCCATTTGTAAAGTGCTAAATGTGCTTTGTTCTTAGGGGTATTATTAAGTCGTGTAATTTGTAAAGCATTGCAAGTGATATACACACATATGTATATCTTAATCTAATATATGTATGTCCTTCACAGTTTTTAAGCTAACTTGATTTAATTTGGCACATGTCTGAGCTGTTACTCCATGTTAAGTCACTATATCATATAGCTGTCATAGGAACAATCGGTCAAAAGATGAGTTCATCCAGGAACAACTCGCAATATTCAGTGGCTGCAAGCGAATTAGAAGCAGCGTCAAGCAAAAAATTTAAAGTGCTATAAAGTTTAAACAAGGAAATAAATTCAAAATGTTTAAATGCCAATTTATTTAATGTTATATCACATTTGATTCCGGATGTTATTTTCCAGCAGAGTCCACAAATTTTCAATAACATTTAAATCTGGAGACTGGGCCGGTAGAATTATGATGTGGGGGCAGTTTCAGATAAGCCAGGACTGTACTATTCCGAACTTATGCTTAGGATCGTTGTCCTGGTAGTACCGGAAAGTACGTGGAATTCCCAGTTTCTCGGCACTTTGGAGTAAATTTTCCTTTAGTATATCAAAGTCCACATTCTTGTCCATTGTTGTTTCAATAATCACAAAATTGCCGACACTGGCTGCCGAGAGAGATGTCCATACCAGGACACTTTCTCCGCCATGCTTGACTGTTGCCTTTAAGTGTTTGGATTTCAGCTCAGTATTGGACCGTCGCCACACATAATTCCATCCGTCCGGGCAACAAATTTTGAATTGATACTCATATTCAAATATGACTGTGTTCCAGAACTCCAAATCCTTGCCCAAGTGGATTTTGACGAACGTCATCCTAGACCCTATATTTTTTGCTTTTATAAATTTCTTTTTCCGTGGTTCTCGTGCATTAAAGTCATGGTTGCGCAAAACTTGGAGCACAGTTCCCATACTGAACTTTTTCACCCTGCACCTATTGAGTCAGTTTTTGAGCCGATAGCTTAAGATTTCCCCTTGTTTTCCTGATGATCCTCGGCTCGTCCTGCTCGGTGAAAATCGGGTTTGGTGCCATTCCTCCCTTGTCCTCTGTCCGATTTTCGTCGACGAAAGTCCAAATTATGTAGAGGTGTTTAGATTGACCATTTTAGCTGTTTGCGATATGAATATCCGATATTTAAGTGTTCCAGGATGATTTCCCGTTGATGAATGGTAGTCCGTTTGTCCATAGTTCTTGTTGGCTTGTTGCGCCCGAATTGCAGGAAAAAGCTAAACTGACTACGAAGGATTGGTCTATTTATACCGAAAATATTAAACCTTAGGTAAAAAATTCGGGTTATGGCACCCAGGTGTCCATAATGTAACTGTTCCAAATAACCTTTGATCATAAATAGAGATATTTTGTTTACATAACCCGACCTAGCGGGTGGGGAAATCCCAGTTTATTAGAGTCATATATTCATTTTGATGGTTAATAAATGTACCTGCCATGGATATTTGGAATTTTTGAAAAATATTGCATAATTACTTTATGGCAGGCAATTACATTTTTTTGCTTGTCGCTGCGTCCAACTAGCTTTGAGACACTGTATCTCATTCAGAAGGCATTTTATCAAAAGTTTTTTTTTCATTACAAATCTTAGGAAGAAACAACACATGCACACATATACACACATTCTTGCAAAACAGTTATAAATCTATGTATCTATATTAATTGTAATTATATTTTTGTTCTTTTATACATGTATATATTTATTTTATTTTTCTTAACGAACAACGATCTTTAAATTGTCTTCTTCTTTCTTGTCTTATATAGGGCACAACAAATTAACATATAATTAAGTTTCAACAAGAGTTTTCAATGTGTCTGTTTTATTTTCTTGGCTTTAGGTCACAGTAACTGCAGTGATAATATTTTTTTAGAGTACGATAGCCATAATTATAATAATAATAGTAATCATGTTACAAGTAATAAATTATAATAACACAAGTTTTTTAATGCTTTCGTTTTGTTTTTTTTTTATCATTTACATATACAAATTTAATAACAGCAGTTTGTAGAAAATTAGAAATAAAAAAACCCAAACATTTCAAAATATAAATATATAATTGTGTGTATGCATATAGATATATATATATACCTATATATATTAAAAAAAAAAAACAACTCGGTTTACTTTGAACTATATATTTCATAATGGTTAGGTAGATTTTGTTTATTGCATCATGTGGAACGGCTCAGATTTAGCTAACTGCGCTTGGGCATATTTTCATCTTCTTTGGGTTTGGGGGCAGCACAGGAGGGAGGGGGAATGTGGATACGAAACGAGAAACCCAAACGCAGTTGACGGTCTTTAAAGCACAGTTTGTTTAATTTTCGGCTAAAGTAATCATATAGTAGTAATAATAATACAAACATAAAAAGATCTCACTTTAAAAAACAGAAAAGCTAAAAAAAAAAAACGCACATAATATTAAATAATAGTAAATATGTATATATATAGTGAAGTAGCCAGTAAATTGTAATAATTATTATTATGTATTATGTAATAATGTTTTTTTTTGCAACTAGCGGGACACGCCTATCAACTAATTCGCCTACACTCATCCGTCCCACAGATCCGCCCATTATCAGCTAGTCCGTACAGCCATCCATTCGATATATTGTTGCAAATCAATCCGGAAACATATCAAACATTTCCCTGCGCGTTTCCCACAATCTTTCTGGTGCACTTTTCTCTCTATCTCTTTCTGCATCCCTATCTCTGTCTCTCTCACACACGCACATGGACACATGATGTCCCTAGTCTGCTTTATACATTTGCTCACTTTGCGTTTTACTTGTTAATTTGTTAGAATTATGCTACAAAAATAATAATATTGATAAATGTTGACCACCCAACCCACCCCCCTTCTTCCCACTCGACACGACGGGTCTGGTCCCCCCGTCATCCCACCGACCAACATCGACCGATCGGGATCACCACCATGCCTAATGCCCAATGTGCGCATCCTCCGCATCTGCATCCGCATCCGCATCCCCTCGTCATGTCTCGTCCACCAGCGGCTGGTCAGCTCGATCTGCGTCAGATTCAGCCTCAGCTGCTGCTGCCAGCGTTTATACATATATATATATATAAGTACGCATAATGATATATACATATATATAAATATATATATATATCTGTATATTTATGCATATGTTGTATGTATGTTATGTTGTTGTTTTGTTGAAGTTGCAGTTGCGAGTTGTGATTGATTGATTCAGCGCGATCATTTGTCCTCGCAGCAGCAATTCTTGGCCAGCTGCTTCTGCAGGGCGGGCGGAATGAAATCTTTCGTCTTGGAATGATTGCCCTGGCCAAGCAACGCTGGCTCAATATGCTTGCCCTCCTGTATGGCCTGGATGCACTTGAGCAGATCATAGTTAATGCGATCACTGACCACCGAATCTTTCCTGCAATGCACCAACACACACACCAAATCAATTAGAATCAATCAATGTTTATGGTCGGAATGTTGTGGACCACTCACTTGTAATCCGGATGGCTGAGCACCTGTTCGCGTATCCAGGTGGCCGTTGTTATTAGCTCGCCGGCAGCGCGCTTCTGTATGAATCGTAGATACTGTTCAATCGTGCAGTGCGTGTCCGTGTCCACCTCCATGGATTGCAGATAGCTGCGTATTAGTGGCACCAAACCAGGAAATACGCCAGGCTGCAAACACAATACAAATCATAATAAATATTCCAAAAATGTTCCACTTGACTGCTCACTCACCTTGCCATTGAAGATCTCATTGATGGAGAGCAACTGGAACATTTCGTTCTCCTCATCATCTGTATCGGTGTGATCGCTGTCGGTGCCATTGTGTATATCGGTGCCATTGCCATTGGCATTGCCGTTGCCATTGCCGTTGGCGTTGGCGTTGTTACCATTGCAATTGAATCCGTTGGCATGGCCATTTAGCTTGGCGGTGCCATTGGCGAGTGGCTGCTGCTGCTCATCAGTTGCATGGCTCTTTTGGCCATTTGTTGTGGCTGGCAAGCCGCCATTCATTTGGGCCCGAGCCGCACGCTGTTCGGTCGACTTGGACGATTTGCGGAACCAGAACTTCTCCTTGCGGCACGCATCACGCTTCTGGGCCGTCTGCATATTTTCATCCACCTTGCTGATGGGCGTAAGGAAATTAAGTTGATACGACAGAATGACACGGGTGAGCAGCACAACAAAACAGACAATTGCCGCATTCTCAAAATCAGAGATTTGCGCCTCGCACGGACGAAACTCGACACGCCACCCAATTGAGCTATTTGGTGGCGGCGGCTTGAAACGCATCGTTTGCCAATTGGTCGACTGTATGTTCTCAAAGTGATCGGTATCCTCGTTATCATTCTGATGCACCTTCTCGCTAAACAGCGACACCGTGTCCCTTATAAACAAATGGGCCACATGCTGCGCCAGCAGATGATCGATGCCTCCCTCGATTAGACGCTGATAGACATGATCATCGTACGTCAGTTTCACATCGTTGTATTTGGCGCCCTCGGGCGACAGATACGAATCGATCGAATCGTAACGTGATTTCGCGATACGAAACTTATTCTCACTGAGCGGCACCAGGCCGCGCTCCTCGGGCGTACGACAGTCCACCGACGAGCTAATTACATTCCAGCGGCAATCCGATTCGGTGAGATAGCCGCGATAAACTGGCGAGGCGGCGGTCAGTGCCAACATGATTGGACAGAGCGGTGCCAGTTGATCATAGAGGCGACGCGCCTCTGTAATGTTGCATGCCTGAAAGGTCAACTGGAGGCAGCAGCAACCCATGCCAAAGCCCATCGCATCCAACAGCACCACATCCGGTTCGCCAGGCGGTGAACCCTCAACGGGCAGCTTTGTGTTCACATCTTTGAATACTGCAAAACGAAAATCCACAATTAGCAAACAACAGTTGGAGACTCTCTCTCTCTTAATAATTACCCTTCAGTTTGATGGAGACCTTCTCGCCGCGTCGCATGCGAATGTTACGGGTTAGCGTCTTGAAGCGTGGATGGCCCGGAAAGATGGCCTCGTCCGGAAAGTAGAGGGATCGGGCAGCACTCATCGGATTATCGGGACGAGGCTGATGCAACGGATACGTAAAATTGGGCGCACCGAGACGGGGAAAGTTTGTTATGGACATCACACACTCATCGCTGGCCAGCAGCTCGGTGACCTCCTCGCGTCGATAGCGCATATTCGCCTCGACCAAATTGAAGTGGGCCATTAATCCGCCAAAGGGTTTGCCCGGTGTGCCCTCAATCATGTAGGCGCCATATTCGGGACGCCACAGCGATTTAACTCCATTGGGATCGGCCAGCTCCTTCTCGTTGAGCTTGGAAAGTAGTTCATTGGCGCGGAGCGCAACACGCGCCACCTTATTCTCATCATCGAACTTGACTATGATGTACTCAACCTCGTCACCCCATTTGAGTATGTCGCCCTGACGATCCTTGAGCCTGTGATACAGATTTATGAACTGATTGATGCCATGCTCGCGCACATGATCCGCCAGTTTTTTGGTCTCCTCCCACGCTAGTGGATTGCCCTCGCTCAATAGGCCCATGGCTGGAATATCGTAAGGAGTGAGAGAGTTGGGGTTAGAAGGAGAACTGGTATTATAGATCTAAATCTTTTTTTTTTTAATTTTGAATTTTGAATTTTGATTGAAACCGAAACACTCGAATGATATTTAAGTGAACAACTGGCAAACAAAATCCATGCTTGTCAAACAATGTGATTCATTTGAATACACCCAGATTTAAATGGTGTCAAAAAAATAGCTAATCGGTCATACAACTGCCAGACAGCCCCATGTCTACGACCGATCAGACGAAAATAAAAAAAACATTAGCAATAAACACAACGGATCATAATCTACCTGATTTATTATACATTTTTTTTATTTCTTTTTTTTTTTAACTAATGATTTAGCTACAGTTTTAACTCTAATCTATGAATAACCGAATGGATCGCATTGTTTATGTAGTCGGTTGGTTTTGTTATACCCTTAACCCATTAAAAATTGATAAAAAGGGTATAATGGTTTTGTGCAAATGTATGTAACAGGCAGAAGGAAGCATCTCCGACCCCATAAAGTTTATATATTCTTGATCAGGATCAACAGCCGAGTCAATATAGCCCTGTCCGTCCGTTTGTCCGTCTATATGAACACGCGGATCTCAGAGACTATAGGAGCTAGCGTATATGGAATGAAAGTTCTCGAGTACCAGGCGCAGATCAAATTTGCTTTATTTTATCGATAACTGTCTCAGTTTCTGAATTATCGATACATTTCAATTTCCGATAGCAATAAATTCCACAATACTCTGTAAGAAATGCACTTGCAAAACTGAACATTTGAGTGCCAATCATCTTAAAGGAAAATTGGCCAATAAAACTAGAATATATTTAACAACTTGGTTAAGGGTACATCGTAGTCGAGCCAACTCGACTACAACATCTTACTTGTTTTTTTTTTTTAATGTTGCTCCTGTCTTTCCCCGCTCAAGTGAAATTGTTTTTAATTTTTTTAATTGTCTCTCATCGATTAAAAGCAAAAGCCCACTTCAGCTAGCCACACAAAAATGTAACGAAAAATGGAAAATCGATAATGCGACCTATGTAGAACCAAGAAAAATACAAGTAAAACAAACAGCATTTTTTTGTATATTATTGATAAGCCAAATAATACCAATCTAAGGCTATTTTTATGTACAACAAATACCACACACAGCAATGTATATATATTCGTATATATTTGTATATATTTAAATATATATATTTATATGCATATGTATATGCGAGATGCATTATTAATAGGTAGCAAAGTCTAATGACTTTGTGCCATGTCTTTTTATACTCTGATGCCGATGTATCAATTATATATATATATAATATATAATTGCATATATTCGTGTTTCTCTTGGCAACTCGTCAACAAAATTGAAAAGCAGAAAAGCTATTTGCCGACCACACCTAACAAATTTGGAAACAATTGTTAAGGAATTATTTATAAGTATCTAAATAATTGCCCTCTTGGACGATTTGTAAAAGAAAATTGTTCGTCCACGCCCACTTTTGCCACCATTATTGTCTTAACCTACATATATCTAGCACAGTTTTGGCTACACTCGGAAAAAATCGATCTGAAAACTAGAAAGTTTTTCTGTTTTATAAAAATAAGTTAAGTAAAGTAAGAAAACATTTGTCTTGAATTTAAAAACGCTTCTCAAAAATATGGTATTCTTTTCTATTCTTGAAAAGTATGTTCAACTAAAAAAAATTTTATGTGCACACATAGAAGATAAAAAATAACACTCTGGAAATGTTATTTTTAAATTTAAAGAAAATTCATACTGAAATTAACAAATGTTAACCCAGATATTTGCTCTGAACAGATATTGACTTAAATTGAAACTCGCATTCAATTCAAGGATTTTTTGTTATTTTTTTTTTCGACTCCACTTTAAGATACATATTTCACTGATTCCAACTTAAACACAAAACACCAGAGGCCGAAAAAAAAAATAAAAAAAAATGCTATTCAAACTTGAATTGTAACCAAAACCCAAAAACCGTATCGAGAAACTATAACAGTTAATTGCTTGTTAGCTGTGATCTCAAATCAGATACATGTGTATCTGAATCATACGTTTGCTGCGAACACAAATTAAATTTAATTTGAAAACAGCAAAAGCAAGTTGCAAATAAAGAAAAACACAATTTCACAATAGGTTGTATCAACAATTACAGTCTGACCGGATCAAGACCAATCATTATATACCGAATATAACTTATAGTTGATTGTTATTCAACTTAAAATAATGCATGTCTCTCTCATGTATCAAGCTTATAGCGACTTAATTCAAATCACTTCCACACACAATAATGAAAAAGAATTTGAAACAAATCAAAAATCAAAAAGAAAAACCAAAAATATGAATATACCTTTAGTTCAGTTAGATAAGCACACAGGAAAATGTTAGTGATACTATAAGGATATAGTATTCTTAGTTATATATCGTTTGGAGCACAGTCTAAACTTGAACTGGGCTCCTTCACAAACCAACGACGACTAAATATACCCGCAGTCAGACTCCAGCTTATTATGCGTCGGATGTGGCTGCCGCAGCTGCCGCTCGGCCAACTTCAGTCGTTGCCGTTACACCCGTTACCCACCCGCCTTACCCCACGAAGACCCTCAGGCCCATTAGGCGCACCAGCGATCCAACAATCCATCGATCGTATCAGATTGATGACGAAGCTAACAACAACAACAACAACAACAAACAACAACAGCTAAGAAAAGCATTACACTTAGCAAAAAAAATAAATAAAAAAATTACTCTTAATTTTAGAAAAACACTTGAAAACTGTTCTTGTTTAGAAAAATTCAGAATTAACTGTAATTAACTGTGTAACCTTCTATATGGAAGGGGTGGAGTGAAGTGAAAGTTTTTCAAATTAAATTAAATGAAATTATAAATATTTTTTTTTCTGTTTATGTGAAATCTTAAAATACCAATTATTAATAATTATATATAATTGTATTAATTATATATATATTGCGAATCTATGATGAATTTCTAAAATTGAGGTAAATTTTTTTTTTTAAATGTACAAATTATTGAATTCACTTCTGCAAGCACTTGAAATACAATCGATTGCCATTTTAAATATTTGGTCTAAATAATTTATAATGCATATTTAAAAAATGTCTACTTGATTATTGAGTGCATTCATTTAATTTGTATTTGTTTTTTATAGATTTGATTTGGCCGGCAACTTAGTTAAGCACACCATAAAGATTACAATGAGACTGTCGTATTTTAATAGACCATAAATAATGCCCAGTAGCTATATTTTATATGTCACGAGGGTGGATCTTAAAACAATATATATAAATATATATATATAGCATCAAATCAATCAATCAAGTGAGTATTTATTATATTTATATAAAACGGTGTTCACTATGACTAACTAAACTACAAATCAAACAACAATAATTTCAACTGAAATGTGTTTTCCGTAACGAAGATTGAACTACTCGTTTAATTTAAATATATATATATATAATATATTTATTTAAAAAATTGTATAAAGACAAAATAATTGCTTATGTTTGACACGAAATCACCATGTAAGATATTTAAATCGACTTACACTTATATTTTATTTTATTTATAATTGCCTTAATAAGATAATTTACTCAATTTTCAATAATTTTCGAAATTTGTGATTGTCAAGTTCCATAAAAATTGTTTTCAGTTGCTCAACCGTCAATAGGTTCACTAGGTATACGTCAAGTTTTTTATTGATTAACCTTCATATTTACAATAAATATGAAATACCCATTTGACACATTGTAAATCTCATTGCAATCAACTAAAGTCAAGTAACTTAAAGCGGAAATCAAATAAATTGTTTGTAGTCGAAAAACTTTAAAAAATTTAACAATATTCGAAATATGATGGTGGGGGATTGGGAGGATGTGCGCCTGGTGTGGAAACTAATATTCCGTTTTGTTTTAACAACGGAAATTGATTGTATTGCTTTTCATGGAACTACAAACAGTTGTTGATTAGTGAATCAGCTGTCTGATTAGGTTTACAATGGAGTGAGTGCATTGTGCAACAATTTTACTTATTTATTTATTTATTAAAGTGGAAACAATAAGCAGCTGCGTAAGTTCTTCGGAAGAGAAGTCGCACCTGTAGACGATTATTATAAATTCCATATAAAAAAAAAAACACACACACACAGTAGTCATTAATTCAAACTTATCAAAAATTGATTCTGTAACCAACAATTAAAATTATCATATATATATACAACTAATGTCAGACAATTCCGTATTAACTATGTTAACAAATAATACAGTTATCGTTGAGGAAATGGCTAATAATTAAATATAATCACATATCATTTACAAATATATCCAAGAGCAGGCAATGGAATTCAGTTATGTGAAATGTATTATTCGAAAATTGAGCAATCATAGCGAATGTCTAAAAATAGATAAAAGATCGATCTGAACTTTAGAAAATCATCCTACAACATCCCGATGAAAACTAGAATTAATTTCTATACTTTAGCAATGATTTCTAAATATACAAATCCTTCCTGTTAAATAATATTTATTGTTTTTGAGTTAACCTTGACGCCAAAAGTATTCAGAATCAATTGCTACTATTATTTAATGCGATACACACACATCACAATATTTTGATACCCTCTATAAGGGTATTGAAAATACATACTTAAAAACGTAGTTATCAATCCATGTGCTTCAAATTCAGAGCCCGTCAATCATGAATTTCATTAATTTACTTGTGATTAGTAACAGGGGGTACGATATAAATAAATAAATGAACATATATACGCACTTTAACTGATTAAATTGAACAATAAAAAAAATGTTATTGTTGCTATAGTAAAATGTGCAAAGCAAAAAAAAAAAAGTGCTTGAGTTACATATTGTTCTGTCTAGAAGCTAATTGTCCCCTATTATCGCTTATCGTGCAACACACAGGGAAATTGGGAAAATGGCCAAGTAAGTAAATATACATACATACATATGTATGTATATAGAAATGAGATAGTGGCTGGATTTGAGAACACGTTTGTAAGTCGCACATTTAGATAAGGGTCGCTGTGAGAGGGCCTGCCCCGTTAATAATTAAACGGCGTACAACGACAATTGGTTATTCAATAAATTATTCAAATTCATAAGACGTAAATTCAACTTACAACGTGGTTTGTAAGTGCCTTATTTATTAGTAGTCATGCCACTACTGACCAACGCAATTTACAGTTCCTTTCAAACGTACATACATATAGAAAACGACCCAATTCTGCAAAGTCATTTTAAACAATTGCCAACTGTGCGTCTGTGTGTGTGTGCAAAGTTTAAAATAGCTTGAGCCAAATGTGTGTATGTGTGTGTGTGTGAGTGTGTGTGCGGTCAAGAATGACTCATCGTTCTGCATGAGTCGAGTAGATAATTAGAATGAATATTGACAATATCTACACTTCTAAGGGTAAAACAAATTCGAAAATATTTAACTAAATATGAATCTTACATTTCCTTTTATTTTTAATGTTTTTTTTTCCGTTAATTTGTCGAATCAATTAATGAAAAGCCTGAGCTGATTAGAGTATGTTGGGTTGTTGGGGGTGGGTGTGCCTTTTACTAAACAGAAACAATGATGAAGACAACAATTACAGCGCAACAGTTGCTGATGTCTGTTTACATTTGGCGCACACGTGAGACACGTTCAAAAGTCGCGAATCAAATGCGGAAAGAAGCAATACAACAAAAAAAAAAAAATAAATGTGTGCAAAAGCGAGAGAAGCAATAATAATAAACATAGCAATAACAATTCAGGGCCATACAACGTAAGCAAATGAAATAGAAAACATACAAAGTCTATTGATAGATAGATAGATATACATCGATATATACATACATCGATACATACATGCATACATCGATAGTTACAAAGATGCACACACACACATACATTTGCGAAGGTTTCCAACTGCAACGGAATGTAAACAAACGGCAGATAGGCAATAGGAAATTGCAGTTGCTGCTGGCTGCACTTGAAATATTTGCACGCGGTAAAAGATTACGACAGATTACGTATACGACTCATAAACCAGGCAAAATGAAAACAAACAAACAATAATAATAATAATATAAAATAATAACAATGTAAAATAATATAACAAGCATAAAAACAATAATAAAGAAGACGCTGACTGAGACAAGGCGTACGGAGTGCAAAGAGCTGAACCAAATAAAGAGCAGACACACAAATAATTTTGCGACGTAATAGAACGACGTAAGAGACGTACAGAGAGAGGAGAGAGAGCATAGATAAGCAGTAGTATATAGCGGTAAACACACACACACACACATATGCAATGTACATCAATTTGCATGTAGCTCGCCTGAATATGACTCTGAATTTGGCAGCTGTCAATTCAGCAAATTGGACATTTGCATTTGTTCTTTAAGTTGGGCGAAATATTTTAAATAAATAAATAACAAATTCTCTCGTTGAGCCTATAATATTTTACGGGTGCAAGCAAACACTAGTTTTTAGGTGCTACTCTTAGCAAAAACTTAGCAAAATATTTCCTACAAATTGTGCACAAGCAACAGCAATTCTGAAACTTGGCCCTTATACAATAAACACAAATAATGACTATAATGAAAATAAGCCTGATGAGCATGACTTTCAAAAATGGCTTAATACCACAGAAATGAGAAGCATTCTTTTTGGGTTTCTCTAATTCTTGCAATAAATATTTAACTATTTGACATTTAAATGCTCCAGGAATTTTACGTATCCTTTATTTATTCATTTTTAATTCAATGTTTAACAATTTAAATTTAACTTACTTTTATAAAATTTTTAAATTCAAAATTAAATTTTTATTTGAATATAAAAAATATTTTCTTTAACAAAAATATGTGAGTAATTCAAGTTTACATGTAATTATATTTTATAAAAATGTTTATCCTTTATTTATTTGTTTTTAATTTAATATTAATTTAAATTTCCGTTATTATAATTTACTTAATTTAACCTAAGTCCTAACACAGCTTCTGGTTCATTCGAAACATAAATATATACAAAAAAAAAGAAGAATATATTATAATGATAGGATCTTTCTCGATGGGCATCAAGTGTCTAAATAATGGTCTGATCAAAAGTGGAAAACAGATTGCATTTACTTTTGACAGACAATCCGATTTACTATCATGTCTATAACATTAGGTATTTACGGGAAAAGTCTGTATCGCCCAGACTATAATTGCATTTCGTAAAACATTCCTTTGTTTTCGACTGAATTCAATTTGCTTAATTTATATTTGCAGATATTTTCGACGCAACGCAAAGAAAATCCCCCCCATATAATTGACAGCGACGCGTGTTTTGGCCCGTGTTTTATTTTTATTTCCCAGTTGTTTTTTTATATTGCCACAAGAATTGAAACTGATATGGCGTTGTCTAAAGCACTTGTGCAAATACAAACGAAGATACAACTTTAATTTAAATTTCTCAGTTAAAGTTTGTTTGAACATCTTTCAAATTAAAACGTTACGTAGACTGGCTGCAGGATGGATTATGCCCGACTACGAGATACTCCGTGTTTTTTATTTACTAAATGAATTCCAAGAAGAAAGATCTTTGGGATCTGATGGAGATATCCTTATCATTTTATTTTTATTTAATCCGATTTTACACAAAGGCAAAGGAAATTGTCGCAATATGAATCACATCTGAATTAATCTGCTTAAGTACTTACTAAATTTGATAGCTTTGTTTAATATCTGAGATCAGATTGACCCGCAGCACAAAGAAATTCCCAGAGTATATACAGGGAGTCATTTATATTTTTGATTGCGTAAAGCGGGTGTGCAAATAATTAATTAAGCACTATAAAGTAAACAGCAACCCTTAGAGTGACGCACTGTAAAATATTGAAGAACAATTGAAGCCGCATAAATCTAATAATGACGCTAATGACGATGACGCAATAAAGAAATTAAACTTTTGTACTCCAAAGCAATAATAATTGCACAACTGAATTACGAATACAGCTTGACAAAATAAATGGGGGTATTTTGTTACCAGATGATATCTACATTTTTTTTTAGAATATACAGTGGCTCACAGTTTATTTGGAACAGTGTCTAGCAAAAATGTTAATTGCCTGCCATAAACTAATTATTCATTATTTTTCAAAAATTCCAAATATCCATGGCAGGTACATATATTAACCACCAAAATGATAACCACCTAATAAACTGGGGTTTCCCCACCTGCTAGAACGGGTTATGTAAAAAAGTACCTCAATTCATGGTAACAGATTATTTCGAACAGTTACATTATGGACACTTGGGTGCATTAAAATCCGGTTTTTTTACGTCAGGTTGATAATTTTCGGTATAAATTGACCTGCATCTCGAATGCTACCAGCCAACAAGGAGCAACGGAAACTCATCCTGGAACACTTCAAAATCAGATATTCACATTACAAAATGGCTGAAATTGTCAATCTACGCAACTCAACTGTGTACAATACCATTCGGAGTTTCGCCGACGAAAATCGAATGAAGGGCAAGGACGGAATGAAACAGGACGAGCGGAGGATCATCAAGAAAATAAGGGAAAGTCCTATGCTATCGGCTTGAAAACTGACTCAACAGGTGCAGAATGAAAGGGGGAAAAAGGCCCAAGTAGCACGGAAAAACGACCCCAATCATATGTCCGGAATAGTACAGTCCTGGCTTATCTGGAACTGCTCCCACGTGATTATTCCACCGGCCCAGTCTCCGGATTTAAATGTTATTGAAAATTTGTGGTCTTTGCTGGAAAATAATATCCGGAATCACAGTATGTCCTGCAAATGGGATCTCAAAAATGCTCTGCTGGAGGAATGGAGCAAGATCAGCCCAGCAACTACCCGGAGGATGGTATCTTCCATGAATAATAGGTTAAGGGAAGTTGATAATGCTAAAGAATATCATACTAAGTATTAACATCCTTATTTAAGTTTTATACGCCATATATATATGTAACTTTTAAGGTCGAAATAAGCTGTGACATGTATTTTTGATATGCTTTCAGTTTTTGACTAATTTGAATGCATTAATAAAGATTTTAATAACTATAGTTTCTTTTTCAAATGTGATATAATATGAAATAAATTTACATTCAAACATTTTGCGTTTTTTCCTTGTTTAAACCTTGAGTATTTCAAGCTCAAACAAAAAAAAATGTTTTTTGTATCTTTCCTTTTTGCATTATTATTTGGCATTGCGATTAAACCAAGAACGTCGCCGTTTAGCACCAGGGACCGATTGAGGTCGATTTTAATTAGTTAATAAATAGCAAGGCCAAATATCTCACTCACTGACACACATATAAACACACACACACTTATAATAATAAAAAGTTATCTAAGCATAAAAACGTATGTATGTGTGTGTACTTATCTGTTAAAGCGATAAAAAAACATGACAAACGACATGTTTCTGATAACAATCGATTGTGTGTGTGTGTCCAAAATTGTCATATGTATGTATGTGCGAGGCCAACTGCATAGCGTGCCGTTTAGTGTTGTGTAGTGTCGTGCCCTATCGTGAGTCATGCGTGAGTTTGCAGCGTCACGATGAGATAGCATGAGCAGGCTATGCTAATAATTCTCAAATTGTTCTAGCATTTGCTATTGTTCTCTTCTGCTATCTCTTTTCTACTGTTTGTGGTGAAATTGCAGCTCCTAAATGTACATTCATAAAATATGTATGTGTGTGTGACGCACATGCAAAAGAGATATCAATTTATGTGTACCACGATCACTATAGCTCTCTCCCTCTCCCTCCGTCCATGTATTTCCGTTTTGCTTACGAGAGTGCCTTGAACTTCATACTTCCACTTTGCACACACAACTGGCCACTCCTCATCCCCTTATCCCCTGCACCTGCTGCTGCTGCTGCGTTAACTCGTTTTCAAGTGTGGTTTTCACACGCGACTTGTGCATGCGTAATGCTAAAGTGACGTCACAGAACCACACTTTGATTATCGTTATGCTTTAGTGTTTTTTGTTTGTGTTGCGCTGTGATTTTTGACTTCAACTGATTTGGCTGATCAGCAAACAAGTTAAAATTGGAACCGTGTGAATGACTCGACATAAATGTGCCAGCCAATATATCGATTACGATTTAAAATAGTCTGTATGTACATATTAATATGTATGTGCATTAATATGTATGTGCATATTAATATGTACTCTATTTCATTTCAGATTAGTTTCAAATTGATTTCGAAAACAAATTTAATTAGAAGCTTCCAGACCACTTACTCAATGGCCTTGAGTAACTTGAACGCTCCAGTCCAGTCCAGTCCAATTGAATAATGTGTAAGCTGGCACACTGCCACTCACACTCTTTTACACACACACAAACACACACACACCAGCAATTGGCATGCACATTAATTTGTATGGAAAACGAATGTCAAGGTTATGCCCGACCTGGATCTGGACACACATACATACATATGTATGTGGTAGCAGAAACAACAACAAAGCGACTTGAAAAATTCTAATTGTCTTGTAATTTACGAACAGAAACGAAAATCAATAATAAAAGAAAAATACAAAAAAAGCAAATACCTGAAAATAATGAAACTACGCACTTAAAAAATTGTTGTCAGGGTTTCAGAGAAAAAATTAAACATTAAAAAAAATTACCATTTAATGTCTAATATATAAACACATATGTGTGTATATATCTATATGTTAATACAGGTTATACAAATAACAACACTTACCGGCAAATGCAGATGAAGAAGAAACAAAAAAAAACAAGAGTCGCTTCTGCTCCAATAGGACTTTTTCTTATTTTTGTTACAAGTGTTTTTGTTCTTGTTGGAAGCTGCTCAGCTGTTGCTCTCGTTGCCGATTATTGAAAAACTAACAACGAAGTCGGCGACGGGAAGACAGAACAAAAATGACCTGTTTGTTGTTGGTGCTGCTGCCCTCGCTCTCACTGTTTGCGCTGCGCTTGCTGTCTCTTTTGCTCACTCTCTCGCTTACATACAGCGACGCTATGTTTGCGTGTTCGGTGTATGTGTGTGCGTATATATATTTGTCTGACCGCGTGCTGCTGTTTTTTTTTCCGTTTTTTCTGTTCACGTTTTGTTTCTGATTTCAAAAGCCGATTCAGAATGTCTGCTGTTGTTGTCTTTTACTATTGTTATTTGTTGTGTAATCCAAGTGACCAACTTTAATTTACCAAAAAATGGTCTCAAAATTGTCAGGTTTATCGACTCGTATTATTGTTGTGGTTGTTCTACTTTTGTGTGTTTTTTAATTTTGTTTGTATTTGGCTTAATTGTATTGCCACGATTTTCACAATTTGCTTAATAAACAAAAGAAATTCATAAATGTAACTACAGTCGTCGCTCGATAGTTGAAATGCTTTTAGATTTAATTCAAAATATACCTTTTACCATGAAATTAGTGTTCCTCCCAAATATTGGAAAAATGAGGATACATATTTTAACTTAGATTTATATTGCGATGGACCACTGTACAAACATTTACATTTGATATCATCAGCTATGTGTATATACATATATGCATACATGAGTGTGTGTGAACATTTGTATGTGTGCGTGGTGTGTGTATGTTTGAAAAAACAACAAATTGTGCTGGCCGCGTGTTTCTTAATTTTTTTCATTTTTTTTTTTTTTTTTTTTTTTTGTGACTCCCCTTACAGCTGGCGACGATGTCAGCGCTTGCTGACGGTTTTTTATATTAATATTTGTTAATATACGCTGTTCACGCAAAAAAAAAAATCTTTGCACATGTACTAAGTAACAACATCCAAACTGTGCGGCTGTCTTTTTTTTTATTTATCGCATGTGAAATATATGCATGTATATGTATGTTTGTACGCTGTGTATATATATGTGTGTGTGTATGACCAAGTTCTTATTAGAAGACGCTCTGTTGTTTGGCGTGTGTGTGTGTGTGTGTGTGTGGGTGCTGGTGCGATCCAATTGCTTACTGCTTATTTGCTTTCCGATCAATGCCTGATGTCCACCAACAATTTCACAATTCCACAAAAAATGCACTCTGTTATTTACTAGAAGTTTCACTCGATATCTCAATTAAAAGCCGCGGCGTTGAATTACTGTTGTTATAACTTTTTTTTTTGTTGCTGTAATTAGTTACTCGAATTGAATTCCCAGCGTAATAACGACAACGATATTCAACACAAATTCCAAAAAAAATAACTATAAAACCTGCCACTGCGCGCGGCTATTTATGTAAAAAAAATGTTGTACGTATTTCGTGGAAAGTGCTGCCGGACAACGAAAATTCCCTAATACACCATGCGGTACATATGGCAACACAAACAGCTGTTTGTGGTAAAAAATGGCGCTTAAATTCAAAAGCGCATTTACATTTACATTAAATCACTAAGCAGTCAAATCGACAAAAAAGTGCATCAGGTTTTTTCTTGTCGTAAATCACACCATTTAAAATCGAGTTCCAGCTTGCATCTCGGGTGCTACTAGCCAACAAGGATTATAAGCAAACACTTCAAAATCGGGTATTTACATCGCCAAATAGCTGAAATGGTCAATCTAAGCAACTCAACTGTGTACAGCACCATTCGGAGTTTCGTCGACGAAAATCGGATGGAGAGCAAGGGCGGAATGGCACCAAACAAGATTTTCACCGAACAGGACGAGCGAAGGATCATCAAGAAAATAAGGGAAAATCCTGTGCTATTGGGGCCAAAACTGACTCAGTGCAGGACGGAGTGGAAAAAAGTGCAGTGTGGAAACTGTTCAACTATGACTTGCAGGCCCGAGTACAAAGGAAAAAGCAGTGGTCGAAATAAGCGGTGACCCACTGTATTTGAAACCTACAAAAATAAATAACATTTTTTAAACTTGTAAATAAAATAATGCATGTTGCGTGAGAATAGTGATCACATTCGGAGCAGTTGACAAGCCCATCACATTGCCCACATCAAAGTCGAGTGTGACCAAATTCAGCTTGCCGATGACCACCTGCGGCCCGTTCCGATTGCGAAGGCCAGCAGCAGAATCGTAACGCTGCTTAAAGATATGCACATGGCCAATGTTCTCCGCTTTGACCGCATAGTCCAGCTCTGGGCAGCAGTCGATGAATTTGCTCATATCCTCATAGCCAAAGTCATGTAGATTCGCCTCGTGACGCACACTCCACTCGTCTGGACGCGCCGGCTGATATTGTTGCAGCCACATTGATACATCCCCACCATGATGGGTCGCAAATGCCGCCGGATAGCCGGCGCGCAGCGTGGTCGTAAACAACGGTGGCGTTGACCCCAATAATATTGTATGCGTTATCCTCGAAGCGGATAAGTTGAATCGAACTGCAAAGGAAGAAAATTAGTCAACTTTTTTCTTTCTTTAATCTACAATCGAATTTCAAAATTAATTAAATTAAATTTTGTAAAGCATAAAATTAATAATTGGAATCATAACTGAAATTATTAAATGAAAATAAAAATGTATCTCGAAAAATGTAATTGGAACTTTGTCTACTAATTTGATTCTCTTAGTTTCCTTATAATTAAAATTATTGCTCACCCATTTTAATGTCAGCGTCGCTGTCGTCGAGCGGTAAATCGTATTCTTCTTCTAAGGGATCCTCCTGATTTGGTATGGGCATCTGAACTGACGGCTCCTGCTCAGCTGGCAGAGCCGCCGGTTCGGCGTTTAGCAAAAGTTGTGGCCAAATTTGCTCGACCCGCTTGACGAGAGTCAATTGTAGCAACTTCTCCTGCACCGTCCAGGAGGACTGATCCTCCGCCACACTGGCAAAGAGGTCACCATCGAGTAGAGCCGCCTGCTCCATGAACTCCACCACGATATGATCCTGCGTGCTGCGTATGTTTAAATTATTCTGATTGGTGCCGCTGGGCAGAGGGAAGCTGACAACGATTTTCTCGTTGGTCTGCGACCAGCTGTATGCACCTTCGGCTTCCTCCTGCTTTAAGGGCCGAGCAGCAGCGGCTTCGGGTTCGGCTATTGTTTCGATTTCGTGATTGGAGCACAGCACCAAAGATTCGGCACGCGGCTCAAAAGCGCAATAGTAAAGGGAACCCTTCGTCTGCAGTTTACAGCATGTGTTGTATATCCATGTCGAGTCGGGCAATGCGCCCAGTGTCCAACGTGACCAGATCATCACCATTACATGACCCGATTCCATTCGTTTCAAATGACCCGACACAATGGAGATTTGTTTGCGCTCCTGCACCATATCCAAACGGGTGTCAAGTAACACAAATCCACGCTGCTGCTCAGCCCGATTAATGGGCGTCTTGGCCACCAAATGCCAGGTGGACGAGTCTCGCCTGCGATCCCCAGTCTCGAACAGGTAAAGCGTCAGAATACCATCGCACATCACACAATATTTCTCCGAAATGAAGCGCAGTGTATAATTGTAATCGCCGACAATATGCGCATTGCCATCATCATCATCATTCCGCTTCAGCGTGTGAACGATGCGCTGCTCACGCGGCTTTCCACGCAACTCATCGTAGGAGCACAGTACGATCTCATGGCAATTGTTGACGAAGTAGCTGCTGTGACGCGCCCACGGATCGCTGTGCAGAAAATTATGCTTAAAGAAGAGCTTAACGTGCTGCAGCGAATGTTGAAATGGGTGCGGGTTCATGTGGAACGGATCGCTAACTAAGTTTTGTCGCAGCACCGGTATTGCATCCAAGCAGAGTTTGTAGCCATCGAATTTGGGACAGAGCAGGTTGCGGTCAACGTTAAGTTGCACCACAGTCGATATGCTCTTCGATTTCATCTTTCCAAAAGCAGATAAATTTAAAATATACAGATATGTGAATACAACTATACTTGTTGCCTAAATTTTAATTTTTCCAGCGCAGTGCTGCAAAACGATGTAAGGTATTCTGTTGACGTACTGTGCAAGGATTACTTTTCATTGTACTAATGAATTTGATATGCTTTTTATGCACAATTTGCTTGATATTTTATGAATTCTTCTATTGTTTCTTCTTTAACGAATTCATAAATATTATGGCATAACAGAAGCTGTAACAGATATATTAACAAGGTGGCAGCGCTCTAGCGACTAACTGCTGTAAACAAACATTTCAAATACATTTATTAGCGCAATAATGAGTTTTGGTATTCACAACTGCAAGCAAAATGTAAACAATTTTTGAATAAGCGCTAGATAACCTGAAATATATTGAGCAAAATAAATAAGCACAGCAAGTGTCATTACAGCACAACTATTGTGACTGTGCCCATCTGTTAGCAAAGTTGGCATACGTGTTCTTTGCAACTCTGCCCGCCTAGTGCTGCACAATACGCATCAAAAAGAGTGTTGACACGTTGACAGAACATTTGGCCAGTGCCTTATGAGAACTAAATTGTTAACAAAAAAAAAAACAAATTATTTTTAGCCAGCAAGCGAATCACAAGAATCAAAACGAGTCGGGACACTTGAACAGGTGAATTTTGTTAAAGATAACCGCATTTGATATTCTGTATAATAATATTGTCTGTGTGTGTGTGTGTGTTTTGTCTGGATATATTTGCAGCTGAAGTAGCCGAAGGAGAAGAAGAAGCTGAGAAAAGCCGATATTGACGACGTACGGGGATTTGAGTGCTTGCTTGTCGTCAGCTGCTGCAGCGTGGCAGCAAACACCCAGCACCCAAATACACACACATATATACGCTTTTAATTATAAACTAGCCAAATACCAAATAGTCAACAAGCAATAACAAAAAGAAAAAAAAAATTATAATGCACGACAACCAAAGCAAAAACTGCAAGACCAGCAGCAGCAGCAGCAGCAACAGCGGCAGCCGCAACAACAAATGGACAACATTGATGTTTTTGTCGCTGGCGTTGTCATGTTTGGTGCCGTGCAGCGAGGCCGTGGAGTTTACATTCGATTTGGCGGACAATGCCGAGGATTGTTTCTACGAGGAGATCAATCGCAATACAAGCGCCTATTTTGAATTTCAAGTCTCCGCCGGCGGCCAACTGGATGTGGATGTTGTGTTGAAGGATCCAAATAATCAAGTCATCTATTCGATGGAACGGGCGACATTCGATAGTCATCAGTTTACGGCGGAGTTGAAAGGCGTGTATACGGCATGCTTTAGCAATAAGTTCTCAGCGTTCTCGCACAAAATCGTCTACGTGGACTTTCAAGTGGGCGAGGAGCCAGCCCTGCCCGGCGTCGATGAGCATGCGACGGTGCTGACACAAATGGAGACATCATCGCAGGCGATACATAAGGCGCTCAACGATATCCTTGATGCGCAGACGCATCATCGCTTGAGGGAGGCGCAGGGACGCAAACGGGCCGAGGATCTTAATCAGCGTGTCATGATTTGGTCATCGGTGGAAACGGCAGCCGTTGTCCTCATTGGACTGCTGCAAATTTTGGTGTTGCGCAATTTCTTTACGGATCGCAAACCCAGCCAGACGCAATATGCACGCCTCTAGAATAGAAGATAAGGAAGAATCTGAAGGAGAATACAAACAGAGTGCAACACACACACAAAACAGGATGCAACTATCTCTTCTAACCATACATATAAATTTACATACGCAAATACGATCTTCTTGAGCTAGCTCCTCACATGTATTCCATTCCCCACTATTCATCTATCGATAATTGTTTTTTTTTTTTTTTAGCCACGAACCCAAAAAAAAACCAAGAGCAGAATGCTATTTTTTTTTTCTTAAAATATAAACAAGCGATAAAAAAACCAACAACGGCAAAAAAAAAACATTAAAAAAAAACAATGAAAATATGCTACATTTGTCTTTTTTTTATTTTGCCAATAACAATTTGATTTGGTTTTTTTTCTGAAGATGAGTGTAGAGAATGGCGCCATTAATGGTAACCATAAATTATGTTTGCTTGTTGTTATCGCACAAACAGAATGTGGTTGTTGTTGCTGCCCCGCCACCATGCAGCGGTTGCTGCTTGCAGGAAGCAAGAGAATTACGAAACAGGCGGAAATTCGCGAAGCTCCCTCCACTCATACGACGGACAAAGATAGCAACTATTACAACTACTGCCTGTTGTTTGTTGGCACCGTGGCATTTTGCACTCAAAATCATCATATTTTGATCAGAAATGCTTTTTGGCTCGTTCACTGCCACAGGGCAAAATGGCCCAAATCCGCATAAAAAATAAAAATACAAAAAATTGTGATAGTTTAACAACAGCTGTATAATCAAAAGAGTTTCACGGAGAGGGGAGAGTGCACAAACACACATACATACATATGTATATATATATATATGTATACGTATATGCTTAGCATGCCTGAGCCGCGTCGCCGCTAAGGCGAATTCGATGCGGCAATTTTGTCGGGTCTCATAGTTCAAGCGACAGGCAGTCAGCAGTCAGCGGTCGGCAGTCGGCGCAATTTATACGAAAGCAAACAACAAAAACACGTTTGGCTCCAACAACAACAACAATAACAATTGCGGCAACTGCGATGACAGCGTTCATTTAAATGAGCCGCACAACAGCCTGCGAGTCTCGCTGTCTGACCTGCTGTTCCACTACACCAAAGAGCAGAAAGCAGCGGCATCTTCGTCAGCGTACACACACACACGCACACAGACACACACTCTCTCTCGCTCTTACGCTCACTCACACACACACAGACACGTGCATGCAAGTGACTTTAACATAGGTCGAGGTTGTCGCGATTTTGGATGCTGCTTCCTCAAACGACAAAATAAAAATGAAAATAGGAAAGAAAGAAAAAAAAAAAAAACAGAAAAAACTTTGCAGAAACCTTAAAACTGTTGGCAACTCTTAATTGAGCTTTAAGATTTGGTACTTAATTGTATGTATTATCTTAATTCACTGGATTTTCAATCAGAAACGTTTATTTTACAATTAACAGTAGCAAACTGTGCAGCTTTTTACAGTTATTATTAAATAATTGCAAAAATTAAATATTTAGTTTAATATTTAATAATTACAATACGTAACGCAACCTTGGCGTTATTAGTTAGTTACTTTTAACTAATGCAGACTCAGTTTCGTGGAGAATCCAAATCCAACCAAGTTATTGGAGACAATTGTGCCTGTTGCGAGACGAAAGATTTAACTGTATTTTTTAGTGTTTTCTGTGGGGGGGGGGGGAAGCTATGGAAAGGAGTGCTTACTTGACTTTTACCGTTGTTTTACGACTGGCATCATTTCGTTTAGCAACGCTGCAATTTGCGATTTTCTTCATGGTTTTCTTCGCCCCTTCTTTGTTTTTAGCTATAACATTGTGTAATTGTCGCTTATTGATTTTTATTAAATTTTTTTTTAAATCGCATTTCATTTCAAAAGGCATTTAGCAATTTTTTTTTTTATTTTTTTTTTATAATATATTGCCAGTAATTGTCCCCACCACCGATTGCAAAAAGGGATAGGAAGTGTGCCATCAAGTTGTGCAAGCTTATGTAATCAGTCAGCAGAAAACGCTTACATATTTGTTAATGTTTTTTTTCTGAGTGTATATGCCTGTTAAAGGATCGTTTGTACTCTTGCAAAATGTCGGTAGACCCAAAGACAGATTTCCTTTTGAAATGTGTCTGTTCAACAAGTTGCTTGTAAAACGTTGGCTGTTGGAAGCATCCACGAACTCCTCAAGTGGGTTTTCCATTTCTGAGTATATTTAAACGTAATAAATGAATGACTATTGAGGGTATAAACTTTACAATCTTGCATTGCAGACCGAAGTCGGATAAAGAGTACAAATCTTATACCCTAGCATTTGCATCGATCAATTCAAAGACGGATTTCCTCATTAAATTTCAGTTATTTTCAATTTTTCGCCCAATTTTTGATTACAATTTGATTTGTTTCCTAGTTTAGTTGAGGTCAGCGAGTATCTTATCAGCAACTGTGTTATCATAATTATACAGTTATTGTGTTGCACTTAGTTGAGATACTATTTTGAAAATAGGAAACTACATAATTAAATTGTGTTATATATTTATACTCTGATACCGAAGGTTGATTATTTTGGGAGTGGCAAAAGAGAGCATATCCGATCCCATAAAGTAGATAGTATATTCTTAATCAGCATTAACAATCGCGACGACTTGGACGATCTCAGGGGCTATACGAGCTAAGGACTTTTTATTTTGAATACAACTAGTCGTATACCATAGTTAAATATTATTATTATTAATTTATTTTATAAAATTTGTTTTATTTATCTATTTTATTATGTTTTTTTTATAACTTAATATCATCAAGATTGCATATTTTAAATTTTAGAATATAAACTTATAAATTCTTGTTAGATATATTTTGCACCCTTCTGTGCCTATAAATATTTTTAAATTTTAAACTCTGATTCTTTAATGAATTTAAGAATTTTTGTCAGATTGAGATCTTAAAACATGTTTTCCTAGAAGTCTGCTATGATGAGAATTCCACCCAGATGTCAAAATCGGCAGATTCCTCTGCTGATATTACCTAGTTTAGCCTGGTATATAGTGTCCAGTCGAGAGCTGAGTTCAGGGAATTTTCTAGTCAATCTGTTTCGACTAAAGTTAGTTATATTTATTGAATTTGGGAGATGGATTCTAAACCAGTCGAAGTTATGAATATTATTTTTATTATTTCTATAAACAATTTGTATCGTTAGTCTCTTAATAAGTGATATAAATATTTATTTATTTATTTATTGTCAACTAAGGTCAGTCGACACCAAAAATACAAAAATTAAAAATTTGAATTAAATTAAATTTAAAATAAAATTAAAATTATAAATAAATTAAAGAATACTAAAATATTCATAAGATTCATACGATTTTTAAGATTTCAAACTTTTTTCTAAGATAACAAAAATGTTTAAAAAAGATATTAATGAATATATATATCTGTACTTTTTGACAATCATGCCCAGCATTACGAATCGTTGGACCTATAATTTAAACTTAAGCTGTTATCCATTAATTTGATTCATTGCCAAGTTGACGATTTTTGCGATTATCCCCCACGACCCCCACGTGCAACTCCGGTGAGTGCATAATTATAATTATGATGAACCTTCATTTTTAAGTGGATAATCGGATAAAAATAAAGCAAATGAGAATATTGAATCGGTTTTAACCGACTGGGAAATACTCTCAAAAGCAGTTTAATATCAATAAATCTTTCAAAACGGAGCGAAATTTGAGACTCTACCAAAGGTACTCCTTTGGTTACTCGCATTCTTTAGTTGAGGTGGCTATAAGAAGAAGATAAGTGCTTAAAGAAGGGTATTATTGGTACTTATTATTTCTGGTAATACCTCTCAAAATTTGTGACTCAAATTTCCATTTTTTTTTGGCTCTGGTAACCCTGGCAAGGGAATATACATATGTACATATATGTATGTGTGTCGACGTTTATGGAATGTTAACTGGACTCTTCAAAGTAGATATATATATATATCGATTTATAGTTATGGATGTTGCAATATAATAAACTTGTTTACAGTTATATAACGCAAGGAGCAATGCGTCGTTTACGTTTGTTGCGCATACGCAGAGTGTGTGGCAGGAACTGTAGACTGGCAGATAGAACCAAGAAGTGGCTTATAATGTCATATGTCATGTAACAATGTGGCAAATGTAAATCAAACAACTGCAACAGCAATCAGTAAACATCATTCGGCAATATAAACAGCAAGTTGCAAGTTGGGCCGAAGCAGCAGCAACAACAACAACAGCAGCAGCAGCAGCAGCCGTTGCTTATGTAATGGGAAAGGTGCATTTAATGGCCTGGTGTCTGAGGTTGCAGTTACTGTTGTTGCTTTTGTTGTTGTTGCTGTTGTTGTTGCTGTTGTTGTTGTTGTTGCTATTGTTGTTGCGGATGCAAACGCAAACAAGTCGCCCCCAACCCTGGCAGATGCGGCTGCTGCTGCTGCTGTCGATGTGGCGGCAGCTGCCGTTGCAAATGCAGATGCGACACACAGTAAAAAATATTTGCAAATATATTTTTTAATTTAAGCAATAATTGTTTATTTTTGTTTATTTTTGTTTTTTTGTTTTTTCCTTAAGTATTTAACAAATAACTGTAAATTTAAATATGTCAAGGGCTTACGTATTAAACTAAGTATCTTAAATTAAAATAAAATAATAAAATTAAATTTGGGTGAAGAAATGTTAAAAGTAAATAATTTCGAAAAAAAAACAAAAAATGCAATTTGGTAAAACATATTTGTGCAGCAGCAGCAGCATTTTGTGGCCGGTTATGAGTTGTTGCCAATTGCTGGCTGGCGTAAGGCTAAAAAGGGGTACCGTAATGAAGGGGGGTTTGGGGTAGGGGTAGGGGTGGGAAGTGAGGGTCTATTGCTATGTCGTCTAGATGGCGTCTCACTTTCGCCTAATGGCAAATGATGCGGCAGCATTTGTCCCATATTATGAGAAAGATGCAGACACACACACACACACACACACACACACAGAGACAACGGGGCAGACGGTTGGCAGTAATCATGAAAGCATCGGGAAAAAATCGTTGATGCACAAACTCAGCTTGGCATATCATAGTGCAACAAATGCTGGAACTGTGAGGCAGGCGAATGGTGTTTTGTTGTTGTTTTTATTGTTTCGGTTTTTTGTTGTTTTTGTTGTTGTTGTGTTTTTGTGTTTTTGGAAAAGCGTTTTTCCGGTTAATGTGTGGCACAGTTGCCACAGTGGTATATAAGTCTCAGCTGCCGGCTCTGTTCAAGTCAGTCTTCATTCGTGGTGCACTCAAGGCGGGCAACACCAGGATTTAAATACATTAAACAAAACCGACAAGAAACATTAACAAACAACTTCAACGTCTCCAGCTATGAAAGTACGTAACGCGTATTCACGTCACGTATACGTGATAAAGACGGGAGCAATCGCATGTTGCGCATACGCCGTGTGTGCAACATTTACATTTGCAACATTTGCTTATTTTTTTGTTTGTTTGTTTGTTTTTTTTTTTGTTTTTTTGTTGTGTGTTTTGTGACATTGCTCAAGTGTTTGTTTGTTTGTTTTGTTCTCCCTTTTGCAGGCCTTTGTGTGTCTTTTGCTGATTGGTGTCGCCAGCGTTACGGCCAAGCCAAAGCCAGGAGGCGGCGGTGGTTGGTCCTCGGGCGGCGGTGGTGGTGGCGGAGGCGGTGGCTGGTCATCTGGTGGCGGTGGCGGCGGTGGACATGGCGGTGGCGGTGGTGGTGATATCCAAGTCATCAAAGTGATCACAGAGAGCGGCGGTGGTGGCGGCGGCGGCGGCGGTGGCTGGTCATCCGGTGGCGGTGGAGGCGGTGGTTGGTCCTCCGGAGGTGGCGGCGGTGGTGGTGGCTGGTCTTCAGGCGGTGGCGGCGGCGGTGGTGGAGGTAGTGATATTAAGCTAATCAAGATCATCAGCTTGGGCGGCGGTGGAGGCGGTGGCGGCGGACATGGCGGCGGACATGGCGGCGGCGGCGGCGGTGGTTGGTCCTCAGGCGGCGGTGGCGGCGGACATGGAGGCGGCGGCGGCGGTGCCACCAAGATCATCAAAATTATTAAGCTGGGCGGCGGCGGCGGTGGTGGTGGCGGTCACGGTGGCGGCGGCGGTGGTGGTTGGTCATCCGGAGGTGGCGGCGGCGGTGGTGGCGGCTGGCAGCCATCTGGTGGCTGGGCCTAAACTACTTAAGCCAGGCAACTGTAAATATTGTAAATAATTGAAACGATATTTTCTCTATGTTATTTTTGTTTTATTGTTATTTTTTTTGTTTCGATAAAAAATATCGTCTGTAAAAAAATGTAATTATGCAATGATTTTGTGTTAACTTGGCCAAAAGACTACCGCATATATTTAAAGACAATCAATAAATATTTTATCAAATGTTATTTTATAGCTGGCATCCGTCTTTTAATTGCACACACCTCCAAAGTCTATAAATCGGCTGACATCTCTGACAAATGTCCATTGTATATAATAAAAATAATAATAGTATGTTAAATGTTGGGCTGGAAACCAACGAACGAAAAGATTGGGGATTCGATAGCTTTTGTTTTGGACTTTTGATTGATTTATTAAAGTTGCGCCAAAAACACCAGAGTTTCAATGTCCAAAGTATGCGACTTAAATATACCCTCTACTGATTTCTCTGCTTCAAATCGAAGAAACGATTACTCTAAAAAATAAATAAATGTATAAATTACATATTTAATTTTATTTTTAAATTTATATGTATAAATATATTTATTTATATTAAATTGGCACAATTCGCAAAACAACTGAATATTGATATTAAAACATGTTCTAATTTTTAAACGGATTCGAAACACAAGCAAAAAAAAATAAAATTTTACTTGAAAAATTGTAAAAAAATGTAGTTTATTTTGTTATTTGCAGAAAATCATTTGCTGAAAACGAAGAAGAAATTCCAATTTTAGTTTTCTGGAAATTCCCTAGAACAGTCGCCTAACAAACTTCACCTCCTCTCCGTGAAAATACTGAAAGGGTTTTTATACCCTTAACCCATTAAAAATGGGTAAAAAGGGTATAATGGTTTTGTACAAATGTATGTAACAGGCAGAAGGAAGCATCTCCGACCCCATAAAGTATATATATTCTTGATCAGGACCAACAGCCGAGTCGATATAGCCCTGTCCGTCCGTCTGTCTGTCCGTCCGTCCGTCCGTCTGTATGAACGCGCGGATCTCAGAGACTATAAGAGCTAGCGACTTAAAATTTGGAATATAAGTTCTCGTGTACCAGGCGCAGATCAAGTTTGCTTTATTTTGATCGATAACTGCCTCAGTTTCTCAATTATCGATACATTTCGATTTCCGATAACAATAAATTCCACAATTTAAGAGGCAGAGGCTTCTAATTTTTACATACCATGCATATACATATTATTGATCAATTGCCGAAATTTCATTAGGATCGGATAAGAAACACCGAAGTCGAAAATATATTTTCATAATGATCTTCTTGCTGTCAGCAGCCGCAAGCATTTTCTGTATGCATATAAATAGACGAGCGCATGTGTGAGAAAGAGATGGCATGATAATCGACGCTATCGTCAATATATTTGTGTGTATTATGTTTGTAGCCGTTCAATTCGGGCATTTGAGTGCAAATCATCTTAAAGGGAATTTCGCTAATAAGACTAGAATATATCTAATAACTGGGTTAAGGGTATATAGTATTCGAGTTAACTCGACTACAGCCTCTTACTTGTTTTATTCTAAAATTGTAGAGCTGATGTTGCCAAACTTCCCCTCCCAAGATTAGCATATATATCTCCGAATGTTTTGGAGCTAGAGAAAGGAGGAGAGAAAGGAAGAGAGTAGGAAGAAGAAGCATATAAAAGCAGATATGATGATATCATCATGATGTAGGATGATGATGAGCTAAGAGAATACTGGATATCTGCTCGTTGAGCAATTTCCCCTTTATTATCAATTCTATACTTGATGTATGGCAATTGTTGTTGTTGTTAGATTGCTCAATTTGTTAATAATAAATAAATAGTTAATTAAAGGCAATTAGCAAATGGCCAAATCTTGGCAGTTGTCAGCAAAAACAACAATCAACAAAAATTGCCAGTTTGTTTTTTACACGTGCTTTTAGCCGCTAGCGTTGCTCATTTTTTGGGGCCACACACGTCAATAAGAGTGTTCCACTACCAGGTGAATTGGCCCAGATGATGTGAAGGACATTTGTAAATACAAATTTAGAGGTTTGAAATTGGTGCGATTAAACGAGCGATTTGATTGATGTAATTATGTTTAATGCACGTGGTGATTTGATGGGGGGGAAGCGGGGATGGGGGATGTGGTGCCGGAAAGCTGTCTGTCAATACATATTAGCCACATTAAAAGACCATTAAAGATCCACACAACTCACAGCTCACGAGCACCTTTTGAAACAAGTCGTCATGGATTTGTTTACATCTTTGACTCTTTCCACATCCATTTCGATTTGCATCCATGGCATGCATAATAAATGATGCCAATCAATGAATCCCAAATTCAAAAAAAAAAAAAATAAATAAATAAATAAAAAATAAAATAAAAAACTGACAGCATATTAATGAAATAAAGCTAAAACACGCCCCAAAAAGCAGCAACGGTAGATTTGGGCAAAAGTTTGCCGCCGCTTTGGCTGCCACTTGCCGCAAACGCTTGCCGCTTTATGTATCAATTAGCTGGTTAAAATGCAGACAGAGGAGCCTGCTAAGGAGAGAAAGAGACGGAATACGGGAGATCGGAAGATCGGAAGATCGACAACAACAAAAGACAATAGGCCACATGACAGCTTATGCGCCCAGCGAGGGTCAATCAATGAGTTTCAGTTCAGCCAAATTTGTGTTTCAAAGAAATGATTTTTATTTTTAATTTTTATTTTTAATTTTGTCATAATGTTTATTGTTTGGTGAGTACTTTTTATAATTGAATTATTATTGATATTTATATTATTATTATTATTATTGTTATTTCTTATTATTATTATTATTATTATTATTATTATTATTATTATTATTATTATTATTATTATTATTATTATTATTATTATTATTATTATTATTATTATGTTTAAGATTATTAGCTAAACAAAGAAAGAATAAAAGCTTAAAGAAGTTGTATTTAGCTATATTCAATTGACTTTGAATAAAAAATATTATTTTTTACATTTCGAATATAAGCTGAATATCTAAAAAAAACTTGACATTAGGGTGTAAAATTCAACTAACGGTACTGCACACGTTAAGAAAACACTTTTTGCATTGCAAATATTATTTTTTATTTTTATTTTTTATTTATTTTCTTTTTCTAAATGCTGATTGTGTTGAGCGCCACTCGCTGTCCAATTTCCATTTCAGTTTCCCCTTTCTTGTTTTTTGTTTATTTTTTTTTTTGTATATTTAATTTTTTTTATGCTTTGTTGCTATTGTTTATTATCACCAGTGGCTGTGCAAATTTTTGTTGAAACAACATTGGTATTGTTTAATGTTGCTACCTCATTGTTTGTTTGGCCGCTGCTTGAGCCACCCGATCCCGATTGGGTTTACGAGTATCACGGATGACATTATATTCAAAATTGATAAACGATTTGACAAAACAATTCATGTTTATGCAAATGGGGCAAACATTTGAAATAGCAAACAGATTCCAGATTATTAGCTATCAATAATATATTAATAGTCATATTTAGAAGATCTGAGAATAATAATCCAAATAAATACCTATAAAAATTGGGCAATAAACTAAATACAATTGCCGTAAAAAAGATAAACAAATTAGTTTGCTTCACACATTTGAGTTTCAGTTTCATTAGGGGTGGTCAGGTCCAGACCCTCTGTGTTGACCAACTTGTTAGCGTTTTTATTCCGGAATACCATGTGCCAAGGTTAACCAAATGGGAAAGTGACACGCAAACCAAATATGGGGGGAAAAAAATGAGAGGAAAAATATCAAATATTTTGGATGCCAGACGATTGATTGACATTGAATTTGTTTTGGGTGATTCGGACATGAAGATGAAAATCAAAAGTGAAAGTATTCAATATAAGTAGCTTATGTGTGTGTGTATGTGTGTGATTATCTTCGTAGGTATTTCCCCCGTAAACCGCTTTTCGATCCAATTCCCACAACATACGAAACGATACGCAAAGGTCAGACCCTAAAATATATGAATGAAATGCGATCTGGCTTAAACGCGAACCAGTTTAAATCCGTTAGTCAAGCTTCGTAACATATTTGTTAATAGCAAAGCGTTTCCTCTATTTTTTTGTTGTTGTTTTTTTTAATAAGATGTGCTGGAAAGATTTAAGATAAAGATTAAGATGCTACACAATTTATTATTACTGGGTCAGCTATTGACTAGTTAATTTTAATTTTAATATTTTATTTTAATACTTAATTTATCTAAATTTCCGAGTTTACAAATGGTAAATTAATTAACTTTAATCATAATTAATATGCAAATGAAAAATATATAAATAACAATAAAAAAAAAAACTTAAAACTAGAATCCCTCCGTTTCAACATTTCAGTCAGCTGCAGAAAGTGTTGCATGGGAAAAAAAAGATTGTTTAATAAAAAAATGATTATTGTTAGTTTAGCAGCAGCTAATTAATGGTTGGACTGATGAAATATGATTAGTTGAGATGTCCGCTAAATGAATATAAATTAAATTAAATTAAATTATTACGACTGCCGATGCTGCTGACTATTTATGAGCCATTAGATTAGATGGTGGCCAGGCCTTTTGCCCAATGCATTTGCCACATTCAACTGCCTCATTAATATTTTTATATATTTATATATTTGCATATATGCATATATACATATATATGTATATGATGCAGACGATATCAAGTGTGTGGCCCGTGGGCAAGGGGCGCACCCATAGTTCGGATCCCGCTTGGAATCGGATGGAAACAGATATTTGATCGACTCGAATACGCATCGATATCACTTCCCTAATGAGCCGACACGTGTATTAGTACATAATTAATGAACTTAATGCTTAGTTAGCAACAGCTACTATTTAAGTATGTATATGGGGAGGAGACACGCCTCTCCCTCTCTCCCCCTCACTCTCTCCAACAGTTACCATTCCTTGTTGCTAATGATATAATAATTATACCCTTAACCCATTAAAAATGGGTAAAAAGGGTATAATGGTTTTGTGCAAATGTCTGTAACAGGCAGAAGCAAGGATCTTCTTGATCAGGACCAACAGCCAAGTCGATATAGCCCTGTCTGTCCGTCCGTCCGTCTGTTCGTCTGTATGGACACGCGGATCTCAGAGACTATAATAGCTAGCGATTTCAAATGGAATATAAGTTCTCGTGTAGCAGGCGCAGATCAAGTTTGCTTTATTTTATCGATAACTGCCTCAGTTTCTGAATTGTCGATACATTTCGATTTCCGATAACAATAAATTCCACAATTTTAGAGGCAGAGGCTTTTAATTTTTACATACCATGCATAAAAATATTATTGATCAAAGGCCGAAATTTCATTAAGATCGGATAAGAAACCCCAAAGTTAAAGTCGAAAATATATTCTCATATTGATCTTCTTGCTGTCAGCAGCCGCAAGCATTTTCTGTATGCATATAAATAGGCGAGCGCATGTGTGAGAAAGAGATGGCATGATAATCGACGCTAGCGTCAGTATATTTGTGTGTATTTTTCTTGGGCATTTGAGTGCAAATCATCTTAAAGGGAAATTTGCTAATAAAACTAGAATATAATTAATAACTGGGTTAAGGGTATATCGTAGTCGAGCCAACTCGACTACAGCATCTTACTTGTTTTGCTTTGCATTATGAGGCAACCAAAAAAAAAAAAAAAAGTTTTAGCAAATATTTTCGTAAGAGGTAATCAGAGTAGTTAAGTGGCATATGTGGTATATGCAGATATGAATATATGAAAAGCGAATTTAAAAAACAAAAGAGGGAATCTCCCGCTCAAGTTACAAATAATCACAACTATAATTATACATAATAGATATTTAAAGCTTGAGCACAGCAGGTTGATAACAAATTAAAGCATTTAAATGCAAATATTGACAACAAAATTGAAATTTGATCAATGGAAAACCAATTCCATAAATTTGTCAAAAATTATGCAAGTGGCAAGTGGCAAGTGGCAAATGGCAAATGGCAAATGGAGATGGACAAAAGGAGAGAACAGGCCTACAATTGATGAATTATTGTTTATTGATGATTTTTGTTGCTATTGTTGCTATTGTTGTTGTTGATGTTGTTGTTGTTGTTGTAACAATATCCGCACAATCGTGAAATTGGCATAGCGCTGACTTTTGGGGCATTACGAATGAAATGTTTGTAATAACTCAATAAACAATTTGCATTTCAAGCAAACCACACCGAAATCGAGACAGAATGAGAGCAAGCGAGACAGCGATAAAGATAAAAGTTAAAACGCAGCTGCAAAAAAAAAAAAATAATAAATAAATAAATAAACAAAAATTATGTTGCGCAGGCGCCAATGAATTAATGAAAGGCCAGCGCACTGTTTGGGCCATGGCTTTTGGGATGACTCTAAGTCCAATACACACACACACACACACACGCACACACACTTTGGCTGTGTTTTTTTGTTGGTACTGCTAAACTAATGCCCTTGTATAAAATGCGTGAACGGGTGAAGCTGGCTCATCATTTAACGGTTGGACATCGAGGGCTCAAACACGACCAGCGCGAAGATGAATGTAAGTGCAACAGCAACAGCAGCAGCAGCAACAGCAACAATAAATATAAAAAAATTAAAACAAGTGCCAGTGACAATATATATATATAAATATCTAGTGTTTTGACCCATATTTATTATTGTTTTTTTTTTTTTACCGTGCAACTCCTTTTCATCTATTTTCTTTTTTTTTTTTTGCTTGTGCTTTAAAGTTAATTGGCGCTTTGTTGGCTGTCGCCGCCGCCTGCTCACTATGTGGATTAAGTGCAGCGGATG
Organism: Drosophila kambysellisi; assembly: GCA_035042185.1. Taxonomy (NCBI): domain Eukaryota; kingdom Metazoa; phylum Arthropoda; class Insecta; order Diptera; family Drosophilidae; genus Drosophila; species Drosophila kambysellisi. The sequence continues at coordinate 2,008,756 of JAWNLS010000691.1, read as the reverse complement.
TGTCGCTGAAGCAACCGAATCGCTTCGAGGAGAGCAGATATGGCAATTCGCGCTATCAGATCTTCGAGGTGCACAATCATTACGAGGGCAAGAATAACGCCTATTTGCCGCCAGCTGCCACACAAACGAGCCACGAGGAGATACACATACATCATGAGACGCAGCAAACGCCACATCGGCAACATCTTGCAGCAGCAGCAACAGCTGCTGACGATGATCATTTGGATGTTTCTTTTCTAAGCTTTGCCGATGGCGGTCATTTGCAGCCGCAGCAACCACAGCCGCAGCAGCAGCAACGGCGACCACTGCCCGTGGCAGCAACTGTTGCTCGGCCAGTGCCTGTTGCTCGGCCAGTGCCGGTGCCAGTGCCAGCAACTGTTGCTGTGCCAGCGCCAATTACTCATACTGTTCCGGTGCCCTTCCCCTCCAACTATCAGCATGATTTCCAGCGCAAGCAGCGCCCATCTCAAGCTCCAGTTCCTTACAATGCTCCTGGTTATCTGCCGCCCACATCTGCCACGCCCAGCCAAGCCAACCAAAACTATCAGCAGTCTAGTTTAAGCTCTATTTTGAGCTCAACGGCACCACAGGTCTTCTCGGAGGCGCCACCCTCCACCAGCAATGGAGGCCAGCAGCAGCAACAGTTGCAACAACAAGTGCATCAGCAACAGCAGCAGCAGCCGCAACTTGTGTCCAAGCCCGTTTACAGGGCCAACAACTATCTGCCACCCACAACAACAACGGCTGGTGCAATTATCACCTATCCACAGCAACAGCAACTGCCACCGCAACAGCAACTGCCACCGCAACAACTGCCACAGCAACAACAGCCACAACAATTGATACAGCAACAACTGCCTCTGTCACAACAGCAACCGGTCTATCGGGCACCACCTTATTTGCCACCCATCAGCAGCAGCAACAGTATCGCCAGCAGCAGCGCTAACAGCCTCGCCAGCAGCAACAGTATCGCCAGCAGCAACAGCTTTGGCAGCAGCAGCGCTAACAGCTTCGCCAGCAGCAGCAGTATCGCCAGCAGCAACAGCTTCGCCAGCAGCAGCGCTAATAGCGTCGCCAGCAGCAGCAGCCTCGCCAGCAGCAGCAGCTCGATTCCTTCGAATTACCATGCACCTGGTTACCTGCCACCTGGCTATGACTTTAACAATCCAGATGCTGTACAACAGCCTCAACAGCAGTTACAGCAGCAACAGTTGCAACAGCAACTGCAGCCTGTTGCGCCACCAACAACAGCGAATTATCGCGCGCCCGGCTATTTGCCACCTGGCTATGATTTTAGCAATCCCGATCAGTTGCCTTTCAATCAAATTATTGAGCAGCCCGTGCAGTCAGCACAGCCAATTGCTGCCGTGCAGCCAGCAACAATTGGTGACTATCGTGCACCGGACTATTTGCCACCCAGCTACGATGCGGTCAATTCGCAGCCACAACAACAGGGCAACATCTATCAGCAGGAGGTGCCACAGCAGCAGGTGCCACAGCAGCAGCTACAGCAGCAGCCATTGCAGGTGCCACAACAGCAGCATCCTGGTGTGCTGCCCGAGGGTTATGAGTTTACCAAGCCCGAGAACTCTGAGGCAGCTATTGCTGAGCTGCACAGCCTGCAAACGCAAACCAAATTGCTCAAACAGCAACAGCAACAATTGCAGCTGCAGCAACAACAGTTTCAGCTGCAGCAGCAGCAGCAACAGCAACAGCGACCAGCTGTCTCGCCCAGCTCTAATATTATTTATGGCGTGCCCAAACATCAGCAACAGCCACAGCATCCGCTAACGACAACAACAGCAACCGCAAGCGCAGCAGCAGCAACAGTTGCTTACCAGGCGTCTGCCGTGGTTGCCGCTGCTCCACTGACTGCACCACCCACACAACACTCACATATACACACACTGAGCAGCTATATGAACACGGTGCAGCCTTATGCACGATATGGACAGCCACGGCAGCATTTGCAGCATCAACAGCAAAACGTGCAGCAACAGCAACATGTGCAACAACAGCAGCAACAATTTGTCGAGGTATCGCCAATGTATCGTGAACAATCGAAGCGTCCACTTTCCTATGCGCCCGCCATGTCCTATATACGAAATGCGGTGCCAACACAACTGCACCAATTCCATCAGCATCACCACATACATCATGTGCAACACCAACACCAACAGCAACACCAACAGCAGCAACAACAGTTGGTACAGTCACATGGCAAGCTCAGTTTGCAGGCGCAACAGTCGCTGCAAAAGTTTATGCCACGTGAAATGCAAATAGCCGTCAATGTGGCAGTTGCCGCCACCGGCCCAGTGGCACGTGGCAGTTCCAAGGTGCGCACGGTGCAAATTGTGAACCCGAATGCGGTGCGGACATTCAAAGTGCTCGAAACTCTCGATGCTGCCGGTGTGAAAACCATCAAAATTCTCGGCACAAGTAATGAGCAGCCACGGGGCAAGCATCAGGTTGTCAACGTGGTCACCCAAGATTCCCACAATGTTGAGAGTCATGTGCAGACGGTGAAGATCTTTGATGAGCCGCAGGATTTGCAGTTGCCAGCTGTCAACGGCTACTTGCCACCAACTGTGGCACGCACACGAGCACGCATTGTCAGACAGTCATCGAATCCGTTGCGCCTCCTCCCTGTGCCCAGACACTGAGCAGCAATCCATCCAATCAAACAATCCTCGTAGTACTGATTAGCTATTTAATTTCATCACAACGAATCCAGTTTTTTGAAACGCACTCTTCATTTTAAATTTATACGCAAGTTTATTTTTTATTTCTTATTTTTTTTTAATCACTGCTTAACCGATTTCTTAACTAATAAATCGACTTATATATATTTACATACATGTGCATAATTAGGGATTGAATTAATTAGCAAAACAACAAAATATCGTTGAAAATCCCATGCGTAGTTCGAGTTGAGCTACGGCGACCTTCACCTCGATTCAATTGGGTTTTTTTTCCTAAGTGAAAGTCACACATTTAGTTTGGCACTTTAAATGGCCCATTTGACGATGAAAATTCAATGAAAAGCCCGCAAATCAAACGCAACAAATGACAATGAAAGAAAACATAAACAAAACTCAATCAAAACCTAATCAATCGAAGCTTACAACTGATTTAACATTCTTTCCCTCTCTCTTTCCCTATCTCTCTCTCTCTCTCTCTCTCACTCTCCCTCTTTCACTCTTTCCCTCTCTAGCTTTAGTTGATCGGCAATGATATAACTCCATGACACACAATTCGGTTACACCCATCATCCCAGTGATGAGCCACTCATTTGCCAATGGTCCCTCCAATGTCATCATTTTGATGGTCACATTTTATTTGCTCGCCGGCAGTTGTGTCATTTCCATTTGCATGTTTACGTCTCAATCTGTTTATTTGCGCCATCTATTTGTACTCATTGATCCATTGATTCCAGGCGATAATGTAAATCTCGTTTGCTTTTCAAATCTTTCACCTCTCGAAATCACCTTGGTTGCAATCCAAGGTCCACTAAACTAATTTGAAACTTTCAAAAGATTGTCATAACTTTGCGAAGAAGACCGTCTACCTGAAATTATGGGTACATTATAAAATCTTTCCCCGATTTTGATAACTTAAGATTAAAGTAGCAATATTTTGGTAATGTTTCTATATTTAAATCGGTTAGTTTTGATTAACCTTCCCTGCCTTGTGCACAACTAATTTCTGATAAATACAAAGAACAAGAATTGGAGGCCAGGCTCAAATGTGGGGCATTCATCTACTACCTGCTGGAGCGTGCCACAAAGTCCAGCCAAATGCCGCCCTTGTGGACACCCACAAAGATGAGCGGATCGAGTTCGATGCCATCGAGAGTGCGTCCATTGATGTGCACCTCGAAGCGTCGCACAATGGCCGCCAGTGCCGCCTTGGTTTGGGTCAGACCCAGTCGTATCCCAACACACTGACGCGGCCCATTGCCAAAGCCAAGGAAAACGCCCAGTTGCTGGAATCGCTTTAGGCCGCCGTTGAGAAAGCGTTCGGGTCGAAAGGCATGCGGCTCCGGATAGTAGATGGGATCGTGATGCAGTCCATAGATGGGTATCATCACATTGTCGCCCGGTAGCATTTTCAGCGGACTATCGTGATGGCTGCCCTGGAAGGTGTAGGGCACTGTGCAGGTCTTCGATGCCCAACCGCCAGCCGGATAAATGCGCAGACTTTCTGCGGATTAAAAGATAACTGGTTTATATTTTTGCAATGCTTACAAATTATGTAATTAAATTCAATTTTATAATTCAAAAATTCATATAACTTAATTTGAGAAATGAATTTTTGTTGTCATATAACACATAACTTATATGAATTTTAATTAATTATGTAAAACATTATTATTGTTTAGTAATAATATCACTAAAAAAAAAGTAAATATAAGAATTCACACACACATTGAAAAGAACACAATGGAAATGCAATTTTGAAAGAATCTACACTGAAATTAAAATATGCAAACTTGTTTTTAGAAAGTGACTACTTTTTTTTTTGCTCAGTGCGGAATCGAAGGCGTCTCTTTCACAGTAGTGTAGAAAATAATCGAGAGAACCCCACAATCAAGAGTAATATTTCCGAATGTTTTCTCCCTATATACATATAATTGCCCCGATTTGACGCACCATTTAAGCAAGCACTCAAATAGGGTAGCTCATTTAGCACCTCAAAGTCGGGCAGCAGCTGATCCCATCCAGAGCAGGCATTGTCAAGCTCTTGCCACAGCCGCTCCTGGCAATCCGGATGGCGACCGAGCTGCGCATAAACAGGGCCAAGGGTTTAGGCAAGGATTAGTCGATTTGTTGCACAACTCACGAGTAGGAGACAGTGCGCAATAGTCGAGGATGTGGTGTCCAGTCCATCGAACATGAAGGTCATCGCATGCGATGCCAGCTGCGCCTCACTCAGCTGATGTTCCCGCTGCATGTCCAGCAGATGATTGATGAAATCGTTGCGCTCCTGTCGCTTGCAGCGCCTCAAATCAAATGCCTCCCGCACAAGTTCCCCAAAGAAGCGATCATACGAGGGCGGAATGATCTTGGGGCGCAGCCAGAGCGGCAGACAAGGAAATAGTCCGTTCAGAGCGCCAGCAAGAGCCAGTCGGCGATTATCCTCAGACATCTCCTTGTTGTGCTTGGCCACTGGCAGCGGTGCATCGGTAAAGCTGCGCGCTTCGATACCCAGGACACAATCGAAGAGATTCTCGCTGGTAAAGCGTAGTCCGAGCTAAACGATTTTAATTAACAATAAATCGAACTTAAAATAAGTTTTACATAATTCTGTTCAGATCACTCACATCCATCCCGTTTTGTGGTTCCCCACAATCCGAAAACGTCTCGATGTACTCGCAGAGCATGTCGCAGATGCGCTTCATATTTCCGTATGCGTTCCGTATACGTCCACTGGTTAGCAGGGGGGAGAAGATGCCACGCTGCTTTCGCCACTCGTCGCCATCGAGCACGAAAGGATTGCAGGCGACAAGCGGATCCTTTTGTGTGTCAATCATGCGCGACGCATCGTTGTTCTCAAAGTGCCGAAAGGCGCTCACGAATACCTCATTGATCAGTTTCGGCTCCAACAGCAGCAACTTGGGCGCTCTCACCAGATACGTTCCCACGTAGCTGTCCGTCTCCCGATATTGCCTGCATGGATCCGAGATAAATTACCATATGTAACTGATTTATGGAAAGTCTAAAGTCGCTCACATATAGATATCACGCATATCATTGGAGAAATGTCGACGCGGCCACACAATGTTCGGAAAGGAGCCAAGGAGTGGCAGGGCACGCGGCTCCCGGATGCCCCGTCGACGCCAATGTCCAAAATTCCATATCAGAAACACGTACAGCAGCACGAGCACTGCGATGATGACGGTCAGCAGCAGAATCGTTGGATACATGCCGGGCAACGAGCACAAACTGACTTGGAGCTGCCACCAATTGCCTTCAATTGGAATCCAGCAATTGGCAAAATCTACGTAGTCACTGAGTTGTCTCATTTGTCACCCACCCACAACTTAAATCTGGCATTGCGCAATCGGACAGCGACACGACAGCTTTTGTGACTGGGTGAATTGTGGATTTTCATTATCATTATCGAATTAGATGATAAGTGTGTGTGCTTGCAACGTGTAAAATGCGGCATTTGTTTCTGAATCAGCATTATATAACTTGCCAAATGATATACATATGTATGTATATCCAATAAGTAGTTATCTTCAATAAATTAATCGATGTGCTTTGTCTAATTGGTGAATTTCTTATCGACTACAACATTCTCGACATTCCATATACAATATAATTGATTAATTTTCAATAAAATATTATTTTATTTTGTCCAGATTCAATTATTTTGTTAAACAAAGCATTTGCAATGTCCTCTCTCAATCAGCTTGGTGTAGACCGATTCCGTTTCGTATTTTAGGATTAATTAATCATCTTTTAAGCGACCGTTAAATATGATTTGTTTTGGCTGCGCCGATTAATAAACAACTCTCTTAAGTAGTAAACCCACAACATTAATCATAGCTCTGGCACACACGCAACCCATTAGCATTGCTAGACAAGGTCAGGTATGAAGATTGCAATTTGATCTCTACACTGACAACCTTGACTTTGTTTTCCGGAACGTAACCAATTGAAGCTCGCAATTTATGTATTTAGATCTCAAATTAAAGTCACTTTCATTTTGCTATTGCACACGAGTTTTTCTGACAGTGTGAGGCAGATGTTTTTGTGAACCGTAACACGCGATAGCTAAGTAAATAATACGACAATGATATCTGACAGATTGAATATATATAATTTCTCCGGGAAAATTAATTTAGCTTATTAGATATGAGATGGTGTATACCGTGTATTATAATAGCACGCAGCATTAATTTTAAATATATTATATAACGGATTTATTTCTGAACAAATCAAATGTTTTTACCAATAAAGTCATATTAATGAATCTATTGTTTTATTTTACGTTACGTATTTTTGCTAAAGCTCATTACATCGCTTACATCAATCAGTCGCGGGTTCGAATTCCGCTAGAGGCATGGTTATTTATTTGTTTGCCTAGTCCAGTGGTCGTCCGTTCTGCCTCCTTTCCTTCCATTAATCTTTCTGTCTAAATCTAGTATATCAACACGACATCATAGCAGGCCAAAAATGGCCTTACCTACGTAAGGGCGCCTTTTTTAATTTACGTTAATTTAAAATTTGACAACGTAACTCAGGTGGCGCCATCTAGCTGTTAGAATTATTCTTTTTTATTCTTTTGTACGCACCACAGCCTTGCAGTGGTGGATGTATCGCTTTTGTTGTGCGAACTTTTAGTTTGTCGGTGCGTGCAATCGATTTGCGATATTTTTAAAAATAGTATCAGCAGCCATATAGATTATATCGCCATTTTAGGCAGGTCGACGCATCTTGAATCTGGATTTTATATATAAACAAATTGAAATGGTAAGCGATTCGTATGCAAAACAAATGCAATGCCATTAAAAAAGCTAAATACATTTGTTTCGCTGCACACACAGCTCGAAACCAATTGCTTCGCTGCCCGGCTGACCCTTGCTCTATTTGTGGCGCTACTGTTATGGCCGGCGGCCCTGGTCAGCGGATATGACAAAGAGATGACGGTTTATGTGGATGCCGGAAAGAAGGAGTGCCTCTATCACACTGTCAAGGCTGGTGAAATAATTGACTTTGAGTATCAGGTGATTGATGGCGGCCACGGTGATCTGGACATAAGCTTTGCCCTGCTAGACCCCATTGGACTGGTCATTGTGAGTGACTACAAAAAGCCGGAAAATATGCACCAGCACGAGGTGCAGAAGGAGGGCGACTATCGTTTCTGTTTTGACAACAGCTTCAGCATGTTCAATCGCAAAACCGTCTTCTTCGAGCTGATCGTGGAGCGCGAAGGCGATCAACATCATGGCGATGATCAGTGGAAGGAGATAAACGAATTGACGGGCCTGACGCCCGACGAGTATTACGATATGAAGGTGCAGGATATTATGGACTACATTGGACGCATCCGCATGCAGCTGACAAAGGCGCGCCAGCTGCAGGATGCGCTACGCTCCCATGAGGCGCGCGATCGCAATTTGGCTGAGGCCAACTTCCAAATGGTCAATCATTGGTCGCTCGTACAGATTAGCGCAATGATCGGTGTCGGCCTCATCCAGGTCTTTATGCTGCGCAGCATCTTCGAGACGCACGGACGTATGCATCATCTGTGGCGCAAGCTGGGCATTTGATGAGGCAACGGCAACATCAAGCGTTTACCAAAGATGCAGTTGGCATTCCTACCAGTTGCAAATTATTACGTACATCTTAGTCACAAAATACTTATCAGTTTCAACAAGCGTTAGTTAGTATCTCTAGTTAGATATATCTAAGCGTGTGTGCGTGCGTGTGTGTCTGTATGTCTGTGTGTGCATTTATTATACAAAATACATTGTATTTGTAAGCTATGTATTTTGATTAGGTTACTTCAATGATCTTATCGAATAAAACATTGAAATGAGTAAAAAAAAAAAAAAAAATATCGCACTTTTCCAATAACAGAAATTTTTTGTGTCGCCTCTTGGATTTATATAGATATAAATACATGAAATAATAACATTTAAAACATAACGATTCGTAGAAGCGATTTAATAATGTTGCTGATCGTTAAACAATATCTTTTGAAGTCAAGTATATTGCGTTTTCATATGAAGATTCAACATTTCTACAACAGAAGGATTCATGCGGCATGTCGTTCAAATTAATTATTTGATGGTTATTTGCAAATTATCACTTAAAATTACACTTTTTTAATTAAATAGTTTTTAATTATTATTTTTTTTGCATTTAATTTACTAAAAAAAAAAAACAAGATCCATATTATTACTAGGCATGGTATTTATTATTGAAATTTCCGATTGCGACGGGCAGTGTGTGGAGTTTTTCGTTTGGAGTTTTTGTTTTGTTGTTGATTGCTCCGCTGCTCCGTTGTTGACGCTGGAAAAGTCGCACACCGTTAACTTCTGCTCTGCATGGCTATTGAACTGTGCTCAAGGATTAGGCTTGCTTGTCGAGACGCTTCTGGCGCTCGAGCAGCCGGCGCTCGCGTTCAAACTCTTTCATGCGGAGCACATAATCCTCGTATTCGCAGGTGAGATAGTCGTGCTTCTCGTGCGCGCACTGGTAGACGAAGGGGAACTTGTCGCTGCGGCAGGACTGATAGGCGAGCAGTTTGTGGGCGCAATAGTCACGATCCTCGAGTGGCAGTTTCGCCGATTCCATCTCTTCTTTGGTGGCAATCATTACGCGCTCCTTGCGCGACTCGAAGCCCAACATGGGATCGAAGCTAGGCACCACATCCGGCCCGGGCGTCACATCTGGCCTTATGTAGTGGTTCAGAGCGTTGCCCATGCTGTTCAAGTGGTTAAATGTACGTTAAACAACATGCAAAATGCAATCAAAATAACAAATATAAATTACGTAAAATGTTCTTCTTCGGTTGTTGCTGCTGCGGCGCTGCTGTCAGTTCAGCTGTTGTTGTTGTAAACCGTTTGACAGCTGTTGCCAAGCAGGGCTGCAAGTAAATTCAATTCTATAACTATCGATAAGAATGGCTAAAATTTGAATTATTTGTATTGCAAATAATAAATTGGTATGTAGTTAATAGGTATTTAGCAAAAATTGCATTAAAAAAAATTCTAAGAGTTGCGTATGTCAGCAGCAAAATGTATAATACCGATAGTATCATTTGTTACAACCACTGCTATCGAGTGGCACGAAAATGTCCTGCTGCAATTAATCGATAAGTTTACAGTTCGCGAAAGACAGTGGTGCAATCATACAACAAAAAATATGCATTAAGTTCGCAAGTAGAATACTTAGTTAATTCCTAGTTATTTTGTAAATTGTTGTGCAATAATATTTAGCCAAAAAAAATAACTGACAAGTGTCCAGTTATACAGTGTAAGCAACTCGTTGGCCCGCTCACATCGTCGCCGGGACGAAAAGAAGTGTCGGTGTAACGGTATAGCCCAGTAACGGCCCACGTATGTACATACACATGTACTATATGTAAATGTAAGCGCATACAGAAAATCGATTTGGAGGCGAAATTTTGCAAAATTGTTAACGGTGCAATGGTCGGACTATTAAATCCAATGAAATATGGCGATCATTTCTACGAATTGTACACCAGCAATACACGCAGGTAATGTAAATAAGCACAAAGGACATTTCGGCGGGGTGGCGGCAGCGGCGACGTCTCCCTTGTGTGGGGGTTGAAAAATCGATCGGCATGCCGTTCAAATGAATGTATGTAGGTCTTCAACCCCTAGCCAAGGGTCGCCGCTGAAGCCGCAAGCCAGCGGTTGCTATTTGCCGGGGTTGAAAGTTTGGCGCTTGCTTGCTTTTGAACGTCAAGTGGGCAGCACTGGAACAGCTGATCAATAACAGCTGAGCTGAGATCGAATTTATTGCCTATCGGCTGGTTGAACCGCGACCTGCATTAATTTATACATTGTTAAATCGATAAAGCTGCCAAATACAATTGAAATATGCGAATATGCTAAATACGAATGAAAATGAGAATTGTTGCCAGCTAGAAATAACCAAAATCGGCCAAAATATATGATTAACTATATGAATAATAGCTGACATTCTTTACAATCTAAAACTACATTGGAATACTTTACCATACAACTTGACCTTTTAGCATACTTGCAATAAGTAGAATATAAATGTTTAGTTTTATTTTGAACTAAGCAAAATATAACATGGTTGGCAACACTCAATTATCGATTTCTGCATGCAACTCTTACACTCTAACTCACGCAGCTCTCTCTCTCTCTCTCTCGCTCTCTCTCTATTTCTGTGTTGTTATTATTATTGCAGAAAGTTGCAAAATGAGAGGAAGGCGCTCACAAAACGAAAGAGCCGCAAGGAGAAATCGGCAGCGGCATTGGCAGCCGTTGCTGCAGCGGCAGTACTGGATGGCAATGGTGGCGGGGCCGGGGCTGGCATAGTGAATCCCTTGGATCCACCATTAATCAAGGATCAGTTGCTCCTGATGCCAGCATTTCCTGTTGCGCACATCGAGCTTGATCCGAATGCATCAAAATTTGCCGTATTCTCAGCGATACGCTCCACTGTGTTGGAGGCAGAGACGCGCTTTGCGCTCTTTCACGAGGGCAACGGACATGCGGCCATGTCAGCCGCATCGGCTATCAAGAAATGGAGCGGCAATATGGGTTCCTCGTGCTGCCTCGTTTGCGCCGGCAGTTGCATGGTCAGCAACCTGGTCGATTGTGCGTGCCATGCGCCGCTGGCAATGGTTGGCGGCGGTGGTGGTGCTGCCGGAGCAGCTGGTGCCGCTGGAGGTGCAGCAGCAGTTGCTGGCGCTGCTGGCCCAGCGGACAAACGGACGACGAACAGCGCCAATAGCGATGCCGACTCGGACACGGAGGAGCCCGAAGAACGTGAACCGGTCTATGCCACGGTGCCGCTCATTGTCGGCGCCGGGCTGCGCAGCCTTTTCGAGCTGATTGCGGACGCACGGCACATTCAGCCGCTTTTGTGCACCAAGGCCCTGAAAGCACTACTTGATGTTATTCAAGGCCAGCAGCCGGAATCATTTAAGCTGGAACCGGAAGACCTTATCAATCCGCTTTACGATCTATTGCTCGATTTGGCCACTATGCCGGCGGCAATAAGCTCCACAACCGGTGCCGAGGCCAATTGGTCGGCGATGGCCTGTGCGGCTCTAATTGGCCTCTGCATTGCCCGCGGCGACACTGGTAAAATGCTCAAGGCCATTGCCGCCATGCTCATGTCGCCCAGGCAGCTATCCGCCCAGATTGTTCAGCTGCCCGCAGTGCTGGCGGCACTGCAGCATACGGTCGTCAGTGCGGCGCTCAACAAGCCAACGCGTCCCGATTTTCACAGTCATGGCGTGCCACACAATTCCCTGATTGATGAGGTAAGTTCGCAATCCTCTGCATAAAATTATAATAATATTGCTAGGTATAATTTATTATATATAGTAAGTCAAGTAAATGCTGTTATTTGTGAATGTGTTTACAGTTAATTCAAAATAAAATAAATACTGGCATCCAAATATAAAAGGATATTGGACAAAGCTCTAATAATTTCCCATTTGTTTTCCAGTTCGCTTTGAAGCTGCCTATGATGACGACTTCGCAGCAGCAAATGGCGCCGGCCATGGCCTGCGACGGTGTCTTTGTCTACGTGCTGTATTGCGGTGCACTGTTAAAGATTGGCACTGGCTTCGGCGGCTCCTACAAGGGACACATCTATGCACAGAACGAGGACTTCAGTCGCGAGCGCAACGCCTGGCTGGGTTACAGTGCCGGTCAAGTGTATTTCCGGCGCAATTGCAAGCGGAGCGCCGATCAGCTGCAGTTGGTGGGCATGGATACGCTGGCGGTGAAATCAATGAATCCCCTCAACATGCTATCGATGCGCGAGGGACTCAACTACGTGCTCTTCACGGACGATGATTCACTACATGCCATTTGCAGTAATCGGGATGTAAGTTTTAAAGTCTCTAAGATTTCTAGGCTACGTAGCACATTGTGGAATAAGCGCAACTACGAATTTCTTGTAAAATTAATATAGACCAGGTTAAACTTAACTGAAAACGAAGATGAATGTCTTCCATGCTGTGTAGTAGATTAGAAGATACAGGAAACTGGTCAGTAAATGACAAATTGAAGAAGATTAGAAAATAGCAGAAGAAAGTTCGATTTGAGAACTGGAGGAATTTCTTGCATCTTTTTTTGCCTGTAGCCAGAAATTTGAATTAAAGAATCCAATTAACAGAAAACTGAAAGACAGAAATGCTCGTTCCTTGCAGGACACTCTGGTGGTCAAGAAGCTGAATCTATATCACAATAGCTACAGCAGTGAACCGCCGCCGTTTGAGCTGCCGCTGCAGCTGGCACGCAAAAAGTTTCGGACACTCGGCTATGCGGCGTTCGAGGATGAGCTGCTGAATCAACAACAAATCCAGCGCATCCAATCGGCTCACAATATATTTGAGCCAAAGCTGCCGGCGCCGTGTCGCGATGCCGATGTGCTGGGCCTGGCCTGCGGCAAGGACTTTGGACTGGTGCGTGCCAGCAATGGACGTGTCTACTACTATGGCAAATCTGCGGCGCTGGGACTTAAATGTGTGGGTCGCACTCCCACACTGAAACTGACCGAACTGATTGTGTCGAAGGCGGCGCATATTGTTCATGTGGCCGTTGGACACGATGGAGTCCATGCGCTGCTCGTCAACGATGATGGCATCGTTTACTTTGCGGGCACGGCGCGACGCGGTGAGGATGGCGATAGTTCCAAGAATCGACGACAGCCGAAGCCGGTGAAGCCCAAAAAGATGACCAAAATCGATGGTCATGTTGTGGTCCATGCCGCCTGTAACAATGGCACCTCCGCCTTTGTAACGAAAACGGGCAAACTGATAATGTACGGCAAGGATACGGCCCATTGCGATTCGATGGGTTTTGTGACCGATCTTCTTGATCAGCATGTGACCAAAGTGGCGCTGGGCAAGGCGCATTGCGTCGCTCTCAGTGCCAAGGGGCAGGTGTTCACATTTGGGCTGAACAACAAGGGTCAATGCGGTCGTGTCTTCAACAAAATGTTGCCCGTCCGCGATGTGCCAAGCTCGTCATCAGCGTATGCGTTGCTCAGTATGCATGTGGACAAGCTGCGCCACAAAGTGGACTTCTCATCGCTGTGCGACTACGACGATCACAATCTGGTGCAGGGCCAGTGTCGCGTCTGCATCATGTGCCGCGAATGCACCGGCTACAATGTCAGCTGTGTCTCCGCTCTCAATGTGCCCCTCGAGCAGCGTATGCCCGGCAGCATTTGCCCTTGCGGACACGGCGATGCTGGCTGTGCCAAGTGCGGCCTGTGCTCCGCCTGCGTCGGGCTGCAGGAGAGCGAAATAAGTAAGTCTCAAGTTGCATATCTATGTTTATACATATATTCCAACTGGAAATGATGATCAGTTGGTTATTTCCCGACAATTTAAAGCCTTCGTCTAATTTACTCGTGTGTGTTTTGTAGTTGCAGCCGATGCCAAAGCGGAGCTGAAGCCGCTGCCGGGTGAATTGGCGCGTCAGCAGCGTTCGAAGACGCTTATTATGCGACGCAAGGAGAAGAAACCATCGGAGCTGGAGACTGGCGCCGCTGGTTGCACTGGTGGTGGCGGCACACCCACCGATCTGGAGAAGGATCCACCGCGTGTGGCCCCGCTGGCGCCACAGTCGCTGCAATTGCCGAGCAGCTCACCGGTGGTGCAAGTGGCATGCGGCCTGCACCACACCGTGGTGCTAACTCTATCCGGCGAGGTCTTCACATTTGGTAGCAATCAATACGGTCAACTGGGCAGTGGAGATCTACAGGCGGTCACCGGACCGATACGGGTCCAAGTGCAGGGTGCCATTAGTCAGGTGGCTGCCGGTAGCAATCACACGGTGCTCCTCACTCACAAGGGTGTCGTCTACACGTTCGGCAACTATCAGAAGGGTCAGCTGGGTCGCTTGCCCAGCGACTTTGGTCAGAAGCCAACCCTATCAAGCGTCGCTGCCCAGCAGCAGCAACAGCAACAAGAGGATGCAGATTCCCCACCGGAAGCAGTCTGCCTGCCCGGTGGCTCCAAGGAGTGTATTCTTGTGCCGCCCAATACGTCTGCTCTAATTGCGCAGCGTCAGAAATTTTTATGGAACTGTGGCCCCAGCGCCGTATTGTAAGTTTATATATATGTATATATATATATATATATATATTTATATTTATATTTATATTTATATTTATATTTATATTTATATTTATATTTATATTTATATTTATATTTATATTTATATTTATTAATTATTATTTATATATTTATATTTATATTTATAAAATTGATATTTTGCAGCGGTCTGGGTCCCAGCTATGGCAAAAAGGTTACCTGGATCGGTGCCAATGGCGACCAGACCTTCATCAAGATCGACGAGTCCCTAATTACCGCCCACATGCTGCCCAAGATGCATGTGGTGGCCAACAAAAAGACCATATGTGAGTGTTAACCCGATTTGCGTTCTTTGACTGGAACCGGTTCAGCGATATTAGATGATTACATAATTGTTTGATAAAAATGTTCATTTTGCATGAATCAAACTTTTTGCTTACTTTAATTAAAATATGAAACTTTTATTATTATTTTTCTAGTGTTAATTCCCAGCATACCGCTGTCGTTTCACACGCTATCCATAAATCGGAGCGACGGCAGCTGCACGCCACATTATCGGGGCCAAACGAAATTTGCACAGTTGCTGCAGACACAGCAGCCACATGGTCTGCCGGAGATCAATCGTAATGTGGATGTTGCGACACCGGTGGCCGAGCAACCGCTGGCCAGCGCCACAACGGCCGGTGTCCCAATCAATGAGCAAATGTCGCGGAGCATGCACGAGGCGCGCAATCACATCTTCGAGGAGCAAGTGGAGACGGCACAGCCAGCCTCGCTAACAGCATCGCCACGATTGCAGCGTCGAGTGCGAAGCGGTCGCCAGGAAGCTGTCGCCGGATGCCCAGCATCGCCGGACAAGCAGCAGCAGCAACAGCCGCCGCCACCACAAATTGCCTTTGCCATGGATCCCAGCTACAATGTTCTGTGGGTTTTTGATGGCGTCGCCCGCAAGCTGCGCTGTTACAATGTGGTCGCTAGCGAAATAGCCGAAAGCAATATGGTAAATAAAACACACACATAAGATATGCAACTTGTGCACCTTCCACAGAAGGTATGCATGCAGATGGCAGATTTGCATTTGTCGATAAGCATCCCTAGTCGCGTCCGTCTGTCTGTTTATGCGTTATCCTATCTGTTCCCAAAAACATTAACAACAAAGTGCTAAAGAAAATCAATACAATCGATAATCGTAAATCGATAAAAATCGATAGAAAATCTGAAATCTTGATCTTTTTAAGTTCGGTTAAAGTTCTCTTCGTATATCTGTATTTTTAGTGGAATCCTGGGCAATGTCCATTGATTAATTAATTTCCTCTTGATTTTTGTACAAGTATCGAAAAGAAAAAATTGATTAACTAATTGGAATCATTTGCAGAACGCTGCCAACTATCGAGCGCTGCTGTCGCCGGAACTATCGCTGCCCAGCAAGGCAGAGGCGCGTGTGTCGCGTTCGCAGGCATCCCTGAATCTGCTGGCCTGTTTGGATATACTGACATCGGCACAGGATAATATACCTGGCTGCTTTGAGCAGACGCTGACGCAGCAGCCACACCAGGCGGCCGAGGCACAGAGCGGCGAATATCAGGTTGTGAATCGCTTCGATAACTTTGGCGGCGGCTGGGGCTATTCCGGGCACAGTGTGGAGGCGGTGCGCTTTTCGGCGGACACGGACATTGTGATCTGCGGCTTTGGCATGTTTGGCGGACGTGGCGAGTACAGCTGCAAGCTGAAACTATTCGATCTGGGCGTCGATGGCGGCGGCTACGAAAAGGAGGGGGTCCTCATTAGCGAGACGAAGGAGGTGCCATATGAGTGTGCAGCACGCAGCAAGCATCACATTCAGCTGCCCAAGCCGATTAATGCGGCGGCGGGTCGCTGGTATCTGATTTGGGCACGCATCGCTGGCCCCTCCTCCGATTGTGGTTCGTGCGGTCAGGCATCGGTTACCACCGAGGATCAGGTGGTCTTCTCATTCAAGTCCAGCAAGAAGGCGAACAACGGCACCGATGTCAACTCTGGCCAAATACCGGCGATACTGTACCGCCTGGTCACCCAAGACTGCAAGCAGCCGCCGTTGCCCCTCGACGCCGATCCCGTTCAGCGAATCTCGCGCGCCTTTGCCAACAGCGTCAGCCGCGAGTGCTTCGAGAGTCTGGTGGTGCTGCTCAGCTGGTCGTGGGACTGTTTCAAGACGCAGTTGCGCGAGCAACGCGATCGCACCCGTCCGCTGCAACTGCAACAGACACTCCAGTATCTGGGCTATGTCAATAAATCATGTCTGCGCCTGCTGCGCAAATACACCAACGAGATCTATCCGCAGCGCTCGACCCAACCGTCAGCTGCTGCGGGTGGCTCCAGTGGAAGTGCGATTGCCGCCGCACTTTCAAAACTCCAACAGAAGCCAAATAACAAGGGTAATTGCTTTAGTAACCCATTCAATTGCTGCGCAATCCCTCAATCCATTGCTGCTCTTCTTTACAGAAAAGACACCCAGTCGCATGCTGAGCAATGCCATCGCAGCGCTGCCCAGCTCGCTGTCCGCCGTCGGGTCGGGTACGCCGTTGGCGCGCAAAACCAATCTGGAAAACATTCAGCTGGCCGAGTGCATAGGCAATGTGCGTGCCCTCCTCATTGGCATCTTTTGCGATGACATCTTCAAGGACATTGCCACCGAAGAGGGTGAGTTTTTGGGCATCAATGAAAAGGATTCCAACAAACTAAAAATGAAATTTGGCGTAGGGTATGCATTGGTGCTGGAAATCCTGGATGAGTGCCATTTGAGTTTTGTGGCATGCTTCGATGCCTTCTATCCGACATCCTCGCTCAAATGGAACTGCCTGTGCGATCTGCTGGCCCAAATGGATCGTGGCGCTTTACATTCCCGCCTGCTGAGCGCAATACTCGCCGGCCTCTGCTCGCCCAGCGTCAAGTTGCGTGCAACATTTTCGCTGCTGAATGTGGCAGGCAACGAGCGTCAATCGATAATCAGTCCGAGCGATAATTCGGGTCTGCCGATGCTATCGTCAACGGAGGCGCATCAGTATCCCATATTGGTGGAACAGATGATCTATCGGACGCAGCAGGAGAAGAGTGACTTTCTCAGCAATTCGTGGACATTTAAGGATGTGCTGGTGCGACTGCTGGATATCATCGCCAGTCCGATTAGGGCGCGCATTGAGATCATTTATAGCCGCTGCCTGGGTGGCACCTATGCGCTGAAGGAGTGCATCAATCAGGGACTTATCGACAATTGTTGCCATCTGCTGGCACGCGTCCTCGCCGAAATTGTCTACCAGACGGCGCTCGGGGAATACGATAAACTATTTTTGCCGCCACGGACGCTGCACTCAACGAGTTCACGGTTTGCCCGTTGCGATTTGAGTCGCACCTGGAATACGGGAAACTTTGGACCGGATGCGATTGCGTTCTCTGTGGATCGACCTGGTATTGCCATTGCTGGCGCCATGGTCTATTCCGGGTCGGGCAGCTATGACTATCAGCTGGAGCTGCTCTATGACAACACTGTTGATCTACAGCCGCAGCACAAATGGGAAACATTAGAGTCCATCTCTGGCAGCTATGACCCGGAGGCTGTGCACAATGATATCGCCGAGATTAAGTTCGAGCATCCGGTACACATTAAGGAGCATGCACGCTACGCGTTGCGCCTCTGCTCCCAGGGTGCACGCACCTGTTCCGGCGATTCGGGCATGCCAACAGTGCGTGGTCCTTGCGGCACCAGCTTTCATTTCTATGCCTGCGATTTGAGCTTTAATGGGACAACGCCCGCTCGCGGTCAACTGCCCAGCGTTCTGTACTACAGCACGCCCATCAAGCAGCAGCAGCAACATCAGCAACATCAGCAGCATCAACAACAACAACAGCATCAGCAGCAACAACATCAGCATCATCAACAGCAGCAGCAGCACCAGCAACAACATCAACTGGAGACAGCCACGTGCTCAGCAGATGCTGCACATGCTCTGACCAGTAACAGCAACGAGGTCTCCACACGCGACACGGCGCTGCAAATTGCGGCGGATATAACGAAAAAATGCACGGAATTGCTAATTCTGGCACGCAATGCGATGGCTGCTTCGTGTTCGCCCACAGACAACTCATCCTCGAATCACACACAGACCATCGACTCGGAGCACAATATAACGCCCATCGAGGAGCATATGGATATCAATTGGGCGAATAATTCGCGGACAGCTGCGCTGCCCGGAGATCCGCAGCTGTCGACAACAGCAAGGGATTTGGGTAAACGCATCGAGTCCTTCTCCAAGGGAATTATGGAGACGCTCAAGTTCGATAAGCGCTCAACGAATCCATTCGAAATGGAAATCGAAATTGGTGCCACGGAAATTGGTGTTGAGGAAACGGCGGAACTGAATTTCTCCAACGTACAATTGGCTGCCGCCAAGCTGAATGGCAACGAGCGGGCTGAGTATGAGCTGGCGTCGGAGCAACCGCTGACCTCGCAACAGCAACAGTTGCAGGCACAGCAGCAGCAACAGTTGCACACGCCACAGCAGCAGCAGCAGGCGCCGCAGCAGCAACAGTTGCCATTACAGCAACAGCAGCAGCAACAACAGCAACAGCAGCAACTGCTCCATTCCGACTCGGAGGAGGCACATGTTGTTGGTTGTGGCGCCGGTGGAGTTGGCGGCGGCGGTGGCGGCAGCGGTGTTGCTGCACTGCAACTGCTGGAAGTGTTCAATTTGGCTGCATCGAATATGTTTCATACACTGTTGCCGCTCGTCTACGCCCACATTGCCAACTTGGCCTGCAGCGATCCAAAGAGTTCCGTGCAAATACTCGGCCTGATCAAGGAGATTCTGCCGCATATCGCAGCGCTCAATCAGCTGCACGTGTCCAAGGAGCAGTTGCGTCCGGAGCCGATACCTGTGCCGCCAACGCCCGCCAGTAGCACAACCAGCAATCACTATTGTGTCGTCGAAAGCGAGCATCCGTATCGCAGTGCCAGCATCAGTTGCTATCGCGTCGAGTTTCCGCCCTGTGTCCAATGGCTGACCATTGAGTTTGATTCGCAGTGCGGCACCGCTCAGCTCGAGGATTATCTGTTGCTATCGATACCGCTGCGCACCTCGAACGCACCGCAGACATGCCAGTCGGCAAACACTGCGGCGGCAGCCTCTGGCGAGGATTACTTTGATATGCTCGATAACAATGTAATCGGACAACATGCCCACAATGCTCAGCTGTTCGTGACCAGCTGCAATCGGCTGCCAGGCAACCCATCGCAAGCACAACAGCTACGCACCCAGGAAACAGTGGAGCCCGATTGGATTGTGGTCAAGAAGTTTAACACGTAAGTGATTTCCATTCGTAACTACTCTGGTACCCATTGAATAAGTGCATCATGAAGTGGAATACAATCATATATATTTACATCGAGTCACTATATAAATACAATTGTATCTGCCACATCGAACTTGTTAAGTTACTGAGTCAGGATGCACTTCAGAGAAGAGTCAAAAAATGTAAAATTTAGATTTCGTAGTCGAAAAAGTTAGTTACTTCAAACAAGTTAAGTCTCAAGTCGGAAAATACTTATCTTAAGATTTGTGATTAAATATACAATTTAAATAATGTTAAAAACCCTGTACCGAAAAGTCGAACCCAAAATTTCTACAACGGAAACAAAGGAAAAACCTTGCAACCGACTGCGAAATACTCTGATACCAACAATCGATCCTTCAAGCTTGCCTTTAAAATTGCTTTTCCTCCCAAGTTTGGTAAATGCAGCTCTTAAATTACTGGATCTACTATAGTATATATTCTATAGCCACATAGGAGTCTTAGTAAACGCAGCGATATAATTCTTTAGCGTTAAATTTTGTATATTAAGCATACTCCCCAGATATTTGTACTACCCCCAATAATGTGGCACAACAGGTTTATTTGCAACTATCGCAGTGAGAGCAGAGCAGACAAGAGTTTTTTTTGTTTATTGGGAATATATTTTCTTTATATTTTTATGTAATCGCTTTAATCCCGCTGCTAACTGTTAACCGTTCTTACCACAGTGCCTCCAATTGGCTGCAGAACGTTCTCATTTTGCCGGGAAATTGCGTTGAGTTCTCGCTGGAAACCGCCTCGCTGTATGCTCAGGATCCGCATAATAATCGTTATGGCTTCAAGTGCCTGGTGGTGGGCTACGACAATCCCACAGCGGTAAGCCATGGAACTGCATATATCATATTATATATGTATTCTATATCTCTGTCTATTGCTAATCTATCGCTGTCTCGCTCAGATCAACGCAAGCAATTCGTGCCTAATTCGTTTGGAACAGGAGCTAGCCTATCTGGGCGGCATGTGCAGCGCGAATCTCATGAAGAAGGATCTCAATTTGGCAGGTAGTGTCCTTGATTGTGTTAATCCAAGCTCATGTGGTTTAGATACTGATATTATTCCCTAAACAGATGACAAGGACATGGATGACTTGAGCGGCATTGAGGACACAATTAGCGCACATCATGCTCTGCTCTCGAAGGGCTTTGCACTTTCCGAGCCACAATTGACGGTTCATCAGGCATTGGAATCATATCTGCCCATTGGGTATGTCAATATTATATTCGTTATTTATATGGAAGGGCAATTTAATGACTTGTGATCCCTTCATACCTTTTACAGAGTATTTATCTTAATATCATCACAGAGTTAAAGTCGCATTTACCGATCATTCTTTAGGTATTCGAGTCGGGATAATCATGATTTGAATCCTGGTTCCACTTTTGACATCACATATTCGCTACAACTGATGTAACTAATATCAATCAGGTCTTCAGATTCATCAAACTTTGAAGCACATCTTAATGTTATCGAATCACTTCACATCTTGATTGATGGATGGGATTAGGGTTGAATATGTAGCGAATCATGATTCACTGCTTCCTCTAAAAACATTCATTGTTTAACTTCTGTTTAGATATCCATTTGGATTAGAGATGAATCACGAGTGCGAAATATTTTTAATAGTCATATTTTTTATTTACATTTATTTTCTATTTTTTTAATTTTTTTTTATGATAAACATAGATATAATTTTATAGATAAGTTGTTGGATAACGTTACACGATTATTTTATAGATACTACTTAACGTAAGCTAACAATTTGGTACAACGAAAGGTCACTCTTGGTGGTTCTTCTTGGTGGTGCTGGTTGTGCTGCTGATGCTGCATGCCACTTCGCTTCAGCTAGCGTCTTTCGGCTGTGTGTGTGTGTGTATGTGTGTGTGTATGTGTGTTTGTGTGTGTGTGTGTGTTTTGTGTAGCTTTACAAATCAGTCTTGAGCAGGCCAGCATTCTCGATTTGGTATACAATCTGCGTCTCCTTGTAGGTGCGCGGTTCCGGTTGAACCACATCCAGTTTGCGACGTCGTCGCCGCTGTGCGAGTCGCCACCACAGCAACAGCAACAGCAGCACTATAAGCAGCGCCAACAGGACGCTGCCCAGCACAATATATGCTGTATAATTGGTACGCTGACACTGCTCCACGATCAGCTGACGGAGCGGCACAAAATTGGCAGTGGCAGCTGCAGCTGCTCCACCAGCTGTTCCTGTTGTTGCTGCTGCTGCTGCTGCAGTTGCTGTTGCTCGAAAGAGCAGCTGTTCGCTGTGCTGGCGAAAGAAATCGATGCGCGGTTGCGGCGGCTGGAGGCTCATGTCCAGCTGTTCACAGTTCCATACGTTGTCGTAGTGCAGCTGGCGAATGCTGAGCGCGAAACGCTCATCAAATCTCAGCGGCTGTGGCGGCGGTGAAGTCACAGCCATCGCCGCGCTAAGCGCACTACTCGACGCCGGCAGCACGCTGCGCACTGTGTTGTTGTGGAAGCGCAACTCCAGCCGCTCGCTCAGTTGATAGTCGCGATGGACGCCCAGGCTGCGAAACGCAATGTCGCTGGTGGCACCAAACTGATTGTTACGCAATGCGACCGCGTCCCGAATGTACGCCTCCAGCCACTCCCCGTCGACGGACGCAAAACGATTCTCGTTCAGGCTCAGCTTCGAAATGACTGTCAAACAGAAAATAGAAGAAATATATTATTATTATTATTATTATTGATTAATTGTTAATATGAAAGTGAGGCGGCATCTGCCACTTACGCTTGAAGGAGAAGGCGTGCGAGTGCAGCTCCTGGAACTGATTGTTGAGCATCGCCAGCTCATTGGTCACCTCCAGCTCGTAAAAGGCGCGCGTCGGCAGATTGCCAATGAAATTGCAATTAACAATTGTCATCTTTTCCACGGCAAACTTTTTAAAGGCCTGCAACATAAGTCATGAGCCAATTAAATATACAGTTTGTCCAGAATTTTATGTGACGGGGGGGGGAATATTTTATAACTTCTTTTGCAAAAAAATGGAGTTGAGTTATTAAATCTAACCTTCCTTCACTTTTTCCAATTTAAATCAGTTTTTAGCACTCCCAGAGATAATATCCTAACTAAGGTTGAGCCGCTTAGAATACTCACCGGTCTACTGACGGGACACGGTAGACCAAGAAGTCACCTAGCCAAGCTAGGGATAATTAGTAGCGGACTCTGCAGGTTCTGTGAATGTGAGGAGGAATCCTCTATGCACATCCTAGCAGAGTGTGTCGCCTTATCCAGGAAAAGATGTAGCATCCTAGGGAAAACAAGTGACATAGTAGCACTCAACCCAATAAAGATTCTAGCATTTGTGCAGGAGCTTGGGTTGATGGAGGAGCCTTAAGCCCAGAAGGGGGCACAATAGATCTATCGGGTCGCAGTGCACACACCTCCAACTTAATAATAACAAGGTTTAAGCTGACAAATAAGAAAAAACTTTCCCTTAGCTGTGTTTCTTTCACCTAATTAGTAACGGTAAATATCCGTGTTTGTGGTGAGTGAGTCACAAATATATTGTATAAATTATCGGATCGGGTACACTATCTCAAACCAAGCAACCAAATTGACTAGTTATGCGTGGCATTAAGTTGATAACCAACTATTAACATTGGATTACTATTTTATATAGTTGTCATAGGAACAATTGGTCTATTTTTTAAATTTATATATGTCTGCCGTCGTTTATTAATCATTATTTCCTGTTTACACATTGAAGCTTCTGTCAAAGTTGCTGTTAACTAATATGTTAGATAATTGCTGTAGTTGAACCACTTTTGGCTAACTCACCTGACTTTCGATGTTGTTTATCGTAACACCATCGAGCTTGAGCAATATGGCACTATCCTTGATGGTGGTAAAGCCAAATGGATGCATCTGTTCGATGCGTCCACCCGTAAATGAGATCTCCTCAATGTTGCCGCTAATCGCATGCGAGTCAATTAACTGAAAATTAACCAGCTCGAATTCGACAATTAAAGCCTTGTTGCTCTCCCGCGAGACGCTCAGAGCGTTCTTCTTGAGCACCAGCTTATCCAGATGCTGGAAACTGATCTTGCGCAGACCCTCTGTGTTGTCCAAAGCGTTTGGCTCCACGGTCAAGTCGCGGCAATTGCGTATTTTCACCTGGTAAACGGTGCCATGCAGCTGCGGCAACACCAGCGGCTATGTGTGTGTGTGTGTGTGTGTGTGTGTGTGTGTGTGTAAACAGTGGTTGGGTGGTGCTATTATTTGTTATTTGCGTGTGGGACATTATCTCACCTGCTCATCGCTGTTGCAATCGCATGTGATGGTTGTGTCGTGATCGGTGCAGGTGACCTTTGGCAATGTGGTTGCTGTCGTCGCCGCTGTGGTGCACAACCAGAGCAACCACCACAGTAGCACCATGCCGTGAATGGTGGTGGGATCCTTGAGATTTTTGATTATATTTCGCATTTTGTGTGCTATCCGTTATTGTTGCTCGCTGACTCTTCCACTTATCGCAAATGATGCATAGTTAAAGTAATAGGAGGAGTCTTCTTAATATTGGCAACACATATGCTCCGTTCCGTACCGTTCCGGTTTCTGGTGACTTTTGGTTTTGTTTTAGTTTCACGTTTCACGTTTCAATTCTGTAATCTAAAATCGCTCATTCTCGCTCTCTTTCGCACCTCCTTCGCCCGCCGTTCCAGTTTCCGTTGTTCCGTTTGAAACTTTTCATAAGCGCTGATTAGATTACAAAAGAGGAAAAAAAAAATTCGTTTTTATCGCTGAAGGTGCTTTTTGCTTATCAGTATTGTCAGTGTGTGTGTGTGTGTATGTGTGTGTGTGTATGTGTGTGTGTGTATGTGTGTGTGTGTATGTGTGTGTGAGTGTGTGCGAGTGTGTAATTTAACGCTTTGTGAGCTGTGTGTTCTGACTCACTGCAGAAAACTGAATTTTCTTTGGCATTTTTAGAATTAGTTTTTTATCCACTTCTTTTTTTGTCTCGTTCAATTTGGATTCTGTTTGTTTGCAAATCCGATTTCCGCTGAATCGTGAAATTTGAACTCATCTGAAGCACGTATCTTGTTAGCAATAATTGATAACATTTCCAATAATCTTATTTAATACATATGCATTTTTGAAGAATGCCTAATAGCAACACTCGACTGGAATTGCAACAGATATTTAGTCCATTAAGAGCCACTAACTAGTAAACATTATCAACTTAGTTGTGGAAAGTTAAATATAGACAATATTCCCCACAGAAGTTACAGTTACAATTTCAAACGATTGCAAATGTAAGTGATGTTTTTTATATAGATCAATGATGATTGATTACACATTTCCACACAACTGTTTAGTCGAGAAGTGTCCATCATCATTATAATCATCATCATCATCGTCTAACTTATTGTACTAATTGAATCAGTTTGTAACATGCCACTCTATGCAGTGATCTTGATTTTGCAAGCAACTACTACCCGTAGTATGTACTCATAAATGAACACATACATACATACATACATACATACAAACATACATATGTATATGTATATGTACATCAATAGCTGATGGATCCAATCAGCGCCAAAGGCTGTTAATTGAATTTGGAGGTCGAAACAAACAGAGTCGTTTTAGATCGACACCAGATTCGTCGCCTGATCAATTATGCTTTGGTATTTGTTTATGGTCATTTCTTTCTTTGTTTATAGAACTTAGTTTATACGTAAACGAGTAAATGAGAAAATGTAGTCATCAAGCAAATATGCCGCGATGCCGCAGCTGTGTGTGTGCCAACCTCCCTCTCCCCCTCCCTCTTCCTCTTCCAATAATTTTAACTGTAATGTGAAAAAGGTGTTTCAATATTTGCGCATTACTTTTTCGAATTCTTTGTTTTGGACAAATCTACAATAACTTTTGTTGAAATCATTTACATATCGACAGGTGATTAGTGATGACTGCTATACCATTAGTATTTTTCGATTATTATCGATAATTTATTTAAATGAAAAAAACAAAACTCATTACTCGACTTTCTACATTTAATTTGAAATTTAGAAGTCAGGTATTACAAATTTTGTTGATTATTATTAGTGATGGCATCATTGCTATCGATAATTATCGATTAAATCGACAATTAGTCAGTGGTCGTGTTGTAAAAAATAAGTAACTTTTCATATTTTATGCCATCGCAAAGTGAAAGCAAACAAGAGACAACTTCAACTGATTTGTTTTCCACATATGTATGTGGCAAGCAGTTTTTATAGCTGAGCAGCGGATGCGCCGCAGACGCTTGAAGAACCCTTTAACTGTTCAGCTCCGTTGTTAAATGGGAAATTCAATAAAAGCAAAAGATGCATTTCCTGTGCGACACCTCCTCAACTTTGCTCCCCCTACGTCGCACTTCATCTCTCGCTGTCTCTATCTTTCTCTCTCTCTCTGTCTTTTTGTCCCTCTGTGCATCTCCGTTAATGGCATGTGCCCTTTCAATCAAGTGAAGCTCAATTAGACGACAATTATGTGCCCATTTCATGGACTATATCAAAATTGCAAACGGGCCGCGACTCGCTGCAAATTCGTAAACACGCCCATTAAGATTATAACAAATGGTCATAGGTGCATATACATATATATATATATATATATATATATATATATTTTTTTTTTGTGTTGCGGACGATTTGCAAAACGCCCAGTTTTTGTTGCTTATCGCGATATGAAGTAATCTTATCTGAAGCAAAAACATCGATTAGCTAGCATTGCAAGACAGTAGAGAATACAGAAGATCTTACGACATTTCCTGCTGAATCATAAAGTTAACTGGAACAGGGGAATAGTTAGATATAATAGGATATGATATCGGAGTGGAGGCAGCAACGGTTGGGGAACAGTGGAATGTGGAACAGTAGAACTTGCACACGAGGGATATTGGAAATTAGCTAGAATGTGGAATGTACTAGAATGGAATGGAATGAAATATTTGGAATATACGGACAGAACAGAACGGAAACCGTTAGAAAACTATTACCGCTAATTATGCGAACTTTATTGCTTTTATTCCTTAAAACAGACTGTTTGTTTCGCTTGCGAGACGCACGTCTTTTGGTCTCAAACAACGTGTGCTGTCTTTGAATCTGCACAGCAGCAACATTGTGGCAAGCACTTGACGGGTTAATGTGCTGCTTTTGCCTCATTTTTAGTTCTCTCTTGTTTTTGCCATTTGCTTCGCTTTGTTGTGATTTATTCATGTTTTGCCTTTTTACATGTTTGCTACGAATTTCGTTGAACTTTTCATAACTTTGACTTTGTGGGCTGCTGGCAAATTTTCGTGATTTTCGATTGTTATTTTTGTTTGTTTTGTGTTTTAAGCGCATTAAATCTTTTTTAGAATTTTGTTGCCCGTCAACAGAAAAAAAAAACAAAGACATTACAACAACAACAACGGCAGCAACAAAAACTAAAAACAGACTTTGTTCGTCATACTTATAACCTTGAAATATAGCGATATAATTTGCTTTGGATATGGCAATATAGCGATAAGTATGGAAAGCTGCCATTTGCGACGTTTTGTTTGACAACAATCAATGTATGTGTGCGTGTGCGTGTGTGGGGGAGTGGGTCGTATTCATTGCGAGTGTATGCGAATTAGCTCAGAAATGGCATTTGTTTTTTATTTTTTTTAGTTTTTTTTTGTATGCTTGTGCCTTTCTTTGCGCTTCTCACTGAAACATGCAAATGTGTTTGAATTGGTTTGTTTCGTTTTTTGTTTTTTGTTGCGTGGGTTGCTGTTCTCAGTTCTTACAGTGTTCTCACTGTGTACCTACTTCGACTTACGTAACGCGAATGAGAACAGACAGATCACATACGTTGAAGCCTAGTCAAGTTGAAGTCAGAAACTACAGTTACCGAGGTGGCGTTCGAGCAGCGCTAGTAGTAGAAGCAGCAGCGAGACGCAAACAGCGCACACAATCCTGCCAAAAAAGAAATTCGCCAAGCAAAGCATTTGTGCAGCTGCAGTTGGCTGCACTGTCAGCGTCGCTGCCTTACAGCGCGCCCGGCTATTTGTTTAAGTTTTATTTATTCGCCGTCACGCGTTCGCCCTCTCTTTCGCTCACATGTTCGCTGTTGTTGTTGTTGTTGTCGGCATGCAAAACAAAAACCAAAAAAAAAGTTCAAGAAGAAGAGAAGAGAAGAGAAGATATTTCTGCCTTGCTGCAGTTTTTATTGCTTTGAACTTTTTGTGGCCGCTGGCCGTTGGCCGTTGGGTGGATTGTGGTTTTGGGGCGACACACACACTAAAACACACCCGCACACACACACACACGCAGCTTGGTATTGAGTGTGTAAACAAAATCAAAAATAAAACGGAATATGACGGCAAATAGCTAAACGCAAATATTTGCATAACCTATGAAATCAGCACACAAAATTGAAACGCGCGACGATCAAGAACAACAACATCAACAACAGCAACAACAACCACAATAACGACGACAACAAAAACTAACCAATAGCTGCCGGGCCTAAGCTCTCGTTTGGCGCGACCGGCGTAAGCGCGTGCAAATGTCAAACTGAGCGCCAAAACAGACAACGAAACATTTACAGCCGTCTCTGCCAACAGTCGCGACGGCAGCGATATCAGAAGCAGCAGCGCTAGCAGCAGTAGCAGCACTTAATGGCGCTCTCACCATCTCGCTCTTGCAAGCGATAAGCATTAGGCAGCGCCATTGCGGCTGCTGCGGCTGCGCAGCTTTTGTAAGCTTTAAGAATGTTTGCGTTTTGTTTGCCTTTCGTCGTTTGTTTGTTTTTCTTGTGCTCGTTGGGTTTCTATGTGTTTGTGTGTGTATGTGTGTGTGTGTTTTGTGTGCCCCAATCCCGCACGGTGGTCTTGTTGCCTGCCTGCCTATTGCTTTGATTGCTCGCGCCGCGTTTAATTAAATACGCCAGCGTCAACCGGACGGACACGCGTCGCTTGACACTTGCTGCTGCATGGTGCCTGTTGCTGCTGTTGTTGCTGTTGCAAGTGGGTAATGTGTGCCCCCGCAAAAATAAGAAAAAACCACAAGTTTATCTGCCTTGGGGCCAAGCGGCCACTTAGACAACTTGTTGAGATCCATCATTTACTGACTAGCTGCCAGCGGCTGTGGTCAAATACGACACGATGCCAAAGACAAAGCAAATATACCGCTAGGCTTAGCAGAATACATATATTCATATGTATGTATGTGTGCGTATTCACTTGCCTACGAGTCTGTTAATTGAACTTAACATAAAATGCAAATTTCTTAATGGTTAACAGTCAGTGTAAGCTTTAAGGATCGATGCATTGATAACATTAAGCGAACCTGGTAAAACTTAAAAGTGTAACAAACAGTTGTCAACTGTTTTGAAAGATTGTATAAATAGTTTAATACATATATACGTTTTTTTTTTTAAATTATTTTTTTAATTAACTCCTTAACTGCTGTTAACAGCAATCAACAGCTTCACAACAGCTGTTAAGGTTCATGTGCAGCAACAGCTGTCAACAGAGAAAGATTATGTTAACAAATTGCTGCAAATCAACTGCACAGAAAACTCATTGCATTAAAATGCACTTCCTTTGTTAAGATATAAACAATACTAGATAAATAAGAATTTTACTTAATACTCAATATTGTGAACCAATATAATATCACATATCACATAAATATTTATTTCAGTATGATTGCAATGGGAAAAAAGGAGAAAAAATATAAACAAATATTCAAATTCAAAACAAAGAACAAAACAACAACAAGCCGATTGCGCTTGCAAATCAAGTTATTCAAGATTTCATTTTGTATATATACCGTATATTTGTACGATGTATACATATATATATATATAAATTCATATCCATATATGCATTACATATAGAAGTAATCACATTACCCCACAACTAGACGTCGTGGGGGGGGGGAGGGGGTGTACAGCAACAAATTGGCCAACGGAAAATGCTCAACGGACTTTAGTAGACGCAACTTGTGGCATTTGGAAAAACAAAAAATATTTCATCAATAAATATGCCACACGCGAATCGACTTTTTGTTTGCCTTTGCATGCAACTAAATCATTTTTGAATTTCAAATAATAACGCAATAAGTTGAGAAATTAACAATATGATTTCAGTCGATAATTAAATTGGTATAGATCAAATAAAAGACTATAAAACTATAACAATTCAAATGTGGAATATTCCTTCAAAAAAACAGAAATTCTATAAATGAAAATATTAAAAAATGCCCAAAAATAAAATAATATTTCAAAACTCGAACTAAAATTAAAATGTCTGCCCAAGAAGATAATCGATCTTTCGTGATAATGTGTTAATACCATATTGCAATCAATTCAGTAATCTCCGGTTCCCAGACTGGACAACATTTTTAAGATTTGTATATCCATGGAGTTGATAGTCAAAGAATTGGCATTTTTTATGTTCATATGTATATATATATATATTTTTTTTTGTATTTATAAAATCTTAATTGACATCTAGATAGGTTTAACCGGCTTTGCTTGGATAATAATAATTTAAATGTAACTTTTGTTACAAAGCCGGGAGTAAATGATTTAATATGTGTTCTTAGCGTTTTTTTTAACTAGCCTTATAGTATGTACATGTTGTGTGCGTGTGTGTGGTGTGTGTGTGTGTGTGTGTGTGTGTGTGTGTGGTGTGTGTGTGTGTGCGCGTGTGTGCGTGTGTATCACATGATTTTATTCGCCCGCCTTGGCGTATTGCAGAGTTTCAGGCATCTGCATCGGCATATTCGATATCTTCAATTTTAACAGTCTCATCGCTGCCGCCGGAATGATCGGATCCCGAATCCGGTGGCAATGCGGCCGCACCCCGCATATCCATTAGTTCCAAGGCGGACATTGTGTCTGCCCCATCCGAACAGTCGAAGCTGCGCTTGCTGTGACTTGTGTTCGTGTTGCTGGGCGGAAGCGGCCGTCGCTGATTGCTGGGAAAGCGGGAATGCAGCTGATTTTGATTGCGTAACGAATTCAACTGATTGGGATGAAATTGTGGCATCGCCTCGAGATCCTGACGCGAATCGCGAACATGCCTCTGCGGCAAGTCGGGCGCCATCGTTGTCGCTATACTAATGGGCGTGGCACTCGCCGTTTGTCGCCAAACGGGCGTCGCATAGCTGACATTGCTTCCTCGCTGTTGTTCTTGTTGCTCCTGGCAGTCCCGACCGGCGGCGACTCTTGTGGACGGCAGTTGTTGCTGTGTTGACGGCGGCGGGGGTTGGGGCATTGGTGTTGCATACTGTGGCATGTACTCATAAGCCGGTGGCATATCATCCGCATCTGCAAACAAAAAGAAAACAATGCATTAAATCACAGACAGAGAGTGAAAGAGGGAGAGTTAGAGAGAGAAAGCGAGGGGTAGAGATAGACAGAGAGAGAGGCAATATCCAGAAAGAGAAAGTAGTAAACAGAGAGGAAGATATACAAAGAGAGAGAAAACTCTAGAGATGGAGACAGAAAGTCTCCTTTGCTATATTAACAGAAAACTAGCACCAAGGACACATTAGACATTAACACCAAGAGAGAAAGTATTAAACAGAGAGAGAGAGAGAGATAGAGAAAGAAAAGGGGGGGTGGGGGAACGCAGAGATAGAGAGAAGAGAACCATCACCAGTAATAACTACAAGTCAAGAGATACTATTCAAATTGTGTACCTTTTTTGGTTAATGCGTTCCATAAATATAAATGTGGCTTGCCTTTAGTACCTGTGTATATTGTCTCTCTGTGTGTGTGTAGTTGTGTGTGTGTGTAGTTGTGTGTATGTGTAGTTGTGTGTGTGTGTAGTTGTGTGTGTGTGTAGTTGTGTGTGTAGTTGTCTGTTAGTTTGGATCATGTTACCAATAGTAGTATTCCACACTAGCCAACTGCTTGTGCTCTTTCCATCATTTCGTTACATCAGTGCTTATACAAATATATACATACGTGTATGTATAGAATACATACATTTGTTACAACAGGAACTATATATATATATTTATATATATATATATGAATCGTCTTACAATTCTACTCCAAAATACATAGTTGATAGAAATAACCAAACAAAATATGCGCTCACAGCCAAGATAAAAGTGGTAGAAAGCAGTCAAATAAAAAAAAAACAGAAAAAGTGATGAAGAGACAAGAGTCTGTCGGTTTTGTAGTTGTGCAACAAATTTGATAGAAACCGGAACCCTAAAAAATTATGAGCGATCGCTGCTCCGGCACCGGAAACTTACTGACTGAATTGATGGGCTCCGAGTAATCGGGCATTGCCGATGGATCCTGTGTATCGGATGGATTGGCATAGACACTTGGGAGCAATGGCGTTGAATAGATGTGATCGGTGGGCGCACTGGCATAAAAGATATCATTTTGGCCCTGCGCATCATGGGACGCAACAGCGTTCGTTTGTTGGGCCTCACATTTGGGGTGCGCCTCCTGCAGATGCCGGGCAATCACATTGTTCAATCTCTCCGGCAGCTCGTTGCCCTTGGACAATAGATCGAAGGTGATGTCACGGCATTGCTGGCAATTCAGTTTGCCGCTGGTCAGTTTGTCGACCATCTTCTTGATTAACCGCTGACTGGGTGTATCGGCCATTTCGCTAACATCCTGCCGCATGATATCACAGTCAATCTTCGATAGCTGACAACAATGATCCGGACTGCGACTTACACAGCGTTTGCACAACCAAATACAGCCAATGAACGCAGAGAAGGCACAGAGCAAACCGAATCCAATGACGAGCACAAGCCACGCTGGGATGCCTTTCAGTTTATCTTCGCGCTCCTGTTTGGTGTAGAAGGCATCCTTGTACCACTCCAAGGTGCTGCCATCGACGCAGTGCAATGTGCTTCGATTCTTGCCACATGCCTCGTTCACATATCGTCGCATATGCACCTGGCTCGCATTAAAGCATCGATCGATCCGCTCACCCAGCTGACAGTACAGCTCCGAGCTGAGATCGTGAACGGTAATTGTTGGCAGCCACTCAAGCTCGTCCTCACATCGGCACACCCGATCCACGCTGATCGCATGCACCTTACAGCTGCTAAAGTTGAGGCTACCCGGCTGTGGATCGCCCAGCCAGTTGTTGGCAAACGTGCAATCCGATTTCATCGACTGACCCTGATTCAGTTGAATCGGCGCAAAGTTGCTGAACCGATTATTCTCGATCGCAATCTGCTGGCCACTGCTCACGCGCAGCCAGTTCTTGCCCTGGTGCTTAATCCGATTCCGTTCGATATACACAACGGCGCTGTTCACCTGAATCGCATCCTCCTTGATTGTTTCAATGCTAGAGACAAAGAAAATAAACAGTTTCAATTAGTATTTAGATAAACTAAATAAACAAAATATACTTTATTTTTTCAATAAATGTAAAGTTCACTATATATATATATATATATTCCACAGGCGATATTTATTCACGTCTGTCTATCAAACAATTGAGATATCATTTACAAGTATACAAGTGAAATTTAAATTTTAAACGATTTCCTTAGATCGATAATTGGGGTGGCTAGGAAATCGATAAAGTCGATAAATAGAAATCGAAATAATAAGTAATATGGTAAGAGTCACCAAATGTCGTTGGTGAATTGCTGGCAATGACCTTCAAAGATCGACATGCGTATGCCAAGCCCACCTCGTACCTCTTAACCCCATATTCGCCAAAATCGATATATCTAAAAGGGTAAATCGATAAAAGCACATATCTTCAAAGATCAACATATAAATATCCAGATTTTATCATCTGCAAATTTTAAACTGGAGTTACTGAAATTGATAGGTGGAACTGGGAACTTAACCCAAAATATTTGTAGACAATTTATCGGCCACTCCCCATAGATATATATATATATATTCCACAGGCGATATTTATTCACGTCTGTCAATCAAACAATTGAGATATCATTTACAAATATACAAGTGAAATTTAAATTTTAAACGATTTCCTCAGATCGATAATTGGGGTGGCTAGGAAATCGATAAAGTCGATAAATAGAAATCGAAATAATAAGTAATATGGTTAGAGTCACCAAATGTCGTTGGTGAATTGCTGGCAATGACCTTCAAAGATCGACATGCGTATGCCAAG
Source organism: Drosophila kambysellisi (assembly GCA_035042185.1). NCBI lineage: Eukaryota > Metazoa > Arthropoda > Insecta > Diptera > Drosophilidae > Drosophila > Drosophila kambysellisi. The sequence continues at coordinate 1,974,464 of JAWNLS010000691.1, read as the reverse complement.
CCCACCTCGTACCTCTTAACCCCATATTCGCCAAAATCGATATATCTAAAATGGTAAATCGATAAAAGCACATATCTTCAAAGATCAACATATAAATATCCAGATTTTATCATCTGCAAATTTTAAACTGGAGTTACTGAAATTGATAGGTGGAACTGGGAACTTAACCCAAAATATTTGTAGACAATTTATCGGCCACTCCCCATCGATAAAATACAACCCCCAAAACAGTGGTAAGTATTTTTTTTTCTTGTCACGCTTGTCGCGTCCCCAAAAACCTATATCTACCGTAATTTTAATCGCTTAAGTAGGTATCTTTTTTTTACTTATTTTTTTTTTATATTTTTTTTTTACTTTTTTTTTACTTTTTTTTTTTTTTTTTTTTTACTTACGTGTTCTCTCGGAGCGTTAGCCTGGAAATGCCGCTGCCCATGATCGCCTCTTTGTCGATGGTGCCAATTTGGGTGTCTGTGATGGAGACGTGTTCGCTGAACAGTTTGCTGGTGAAGGCCCCAGTCTCCACCTTGTCGATGCGGCAATTCTCGAAGCACAGCTGATTGATGTTGGTCACATCGAAGGCCTGGCTCTGAACGCTGCCAATGGTGCAATTGGCGAACACAATCTTGTTCATCGACACATCGAATCGATTGATTTGATCGATGTGCGAATGTTCAATATGCAGCTGTAAGAGTGTGTGTGTGTGTGTTAATATTTACCGTTCGAATAGAATAATTACATATGGAATACTCACGTTAACACGGGCATTGGCACTGCGATCCGTGCTGGGATTGAAGGCCTTCTCGTTGATCTGCAGTCTGCGAATGTTGGCGAAACTGCACGACATGTTCATATTGATGAATGCATTGGGGAACAATATCAGCCAATTGCTGTTCTCCACACGCAGCTTGATTTCCCCACCTATCCTCGTCCAGCAGATGCACGAGGAGCAGGAAGAGATGTAGTTGATTTAGTAAATCAGATCTAAACTGATTGCTGTTGTCTGCACTTAAATGACTCAAGTATGATTAATTGTGTTTAGTGGATTCAATTAGAGTCTTCCGGGTAAAAACACAAATTGATTTATTCACATTTTGAACTTAATTTTTTTTTTTTTTTTTTTGGCGAAGTTACAGCTTTTCTAAAGTTAGTTTTAAATTTTGTTTGTATGTTTGGAAAATTAAGTTATTTAGTTTTTTTTTTTAACTTTTGTTTAAAGCAATTTTGCAGCTAACGTTAAATAATATTTGGTAAGGCTTAAAATAAAAGCCAAACTCACCTGAGAGTGCATTTGGGCGTATAAATACATAGCTGATGCCGAGTATCTGTATATCCGGATAGCCAGCGAGATTGCCGCGAAAAGCGTTTTGCACCAGCTCCACCTGATCGTTGCCATTGGATACGTTTGGTCCCTTTACCACAAACCGATTGACACGATTCTGGCGAAAGAGCCCGCCCTGCAGTTGAAATTGTGTGCCATCCGTCAGCTGCAGTTCCATGCCGGTGATATTTGTCGGCACAGCGTACGTGCTGTTCCATATGGGCGACAGCTGGGAACAGAACAGAGAGAGAGAGAGAATTCATGGTCTTTGAGTCAGTTGTTTGCAAAAAGGCAGCAGGCAATCAAAGGAAGCGAAGGGACGGAACGGAGCCGGGCAACAGGGGGTTATGGGACTATGGACTAGGGACTAGGAGGTAGGGGTGTGTCTGACACCCGGACGCCAACATCATCGTCGTCAAATGAGATACACTAACTGGAAAGGGTCGTCATGCTCATATCCGAACCACTTTTAATTCATACATTGAGCATTCTTTTTTTATATTGGTACTTTCTGCAATTTTTATTTATGTCTAGACCCTAGACAATTACTGCACAAGTTTTTGGGAAAATACGGGTTTCATACAAAATAAATAAATAAAAATGTAAAAAAGCGTAAAAATTTAAATTTTTTTTGTGCGCTGATTAACACCCAACTTAATATCAATAAAAAAAAACTATTTCCTTTTTTCATAATAATAATAAAATTAAATCGATTCAAAGGAGTTGTCGATAGGTTTAAAAAAAACCCATCCTCTTTAACGACATATTCACTACTTTAAGCAAACTTTTGGTATTTAAAAAAAGTACGATTTTGAATAGTGTTTTGGCTTGTAGTAATTATATATATTATATAGAGTATTATTTATAACCCATGCCGATTTTTCTCATATCGGAGGCATATAGAGCAAATAATCTTTTTTTTTATTTAAATTGCTATAGTTTGTAGCAGTAGCAATGTTTTTTATGCTCCTGCTGCTGCTGTGGAGTAGCAAATTTGAACACTGCTCGGTGGATGCCAGAAAAACAGTTGGAAACAAAATCATCAGCTTAAATAATTAATCAACAATAAAAAGATTAGGATCAAAGATGAAATCATTTGAGAAACGGTCTTGATGCATTGGAAAGGGTATTTTAGGTTTGTCGTTGGTTTTCATTTGTTTTCTTTCTTTTGGCTTTTAGTTGTTTCTATGTATATGTGTGTGTGTGTGTGTGTGAGTGTGTGTGTGAGTGTGTGTGTGAGTGTGTGTGTGAGTGTGTGTGTGTGTGAGTGTGTGTGTGAGTGTGTGTGTGTGTGAGTGTGTGTGTGAGTGTGTGTGTGAGTGTGTGTGTGTGTGTTGATCTGTTGTTGCTGTGACGCTTGACTTACATTTCTTGTGCCCGGCACTTGGTATTATTTTTAAATGTCTGTTGTCGCGACAACAGAAACTGCGACAACAACAGCAACAACAGCAGCAGCAACAACAGCAACAGCAACAACAATTGCAGCAATGCTGCAGACAACGGCAAGTTGACCGCAACGTTCATTGCTCCAGCCCCCAGTCGCTGTCTGTGTGGCAGTGTGTGTGTGTGTGTGTATGTGTGTGTGTGTGTGTGTGTGTGTGTGTGTGTGTGTGTGTGTGTGTGTGTGTGTGTGTGTGTGTGTGTGTGTGTATGTGTGTGTGTATGTGTGTATGTGTGCTTGCGAGCAATTGTTGTCATTAAATTAAAGAAAATAGTTTGACTCCCAAGTGCTGGGGTGACAAGAACAACAACAACAGCTACAACAACAACAACAACTACAACAGCTACAACAACAACAACAACAATGAGCTGGCTACTGTCGATTGCTGGTGATGTTGATGTAGATTGTGCGCCTCAGTCTCTGATCGCAAGTGCGACTCCATGTTACAGTCGTGGCCGGAATATTAGTTACGACCAACATATGAACATATTTTTTATCCTTTAAATTTAAAAGAAATTGTGCGAAAACAAATTTGACCTGAGTTTTTTTTAGAAAATTATTCACAAATTGTATTATTAATTTAAATATTAACTCATTATTTGTGTTTTGAATTTTCAATTAATTTAGCTTTTTTTTTATTATTAGTTTTATGTTTAGTTTATATTTGTTTTTTAAAGAGAAAGTGCACATTTTAGGGTGTGGCACGCATTTGTTGTACTGATCAAAGGTCAAAGGAAAATTATTTTGTTCGTTATCTAAAAATTTGTATCGAGCATGTGACATCTCTTTGGACAATTAACCATCCGCGTAACATTCAACAAAAGTACGAATAACTTATGTAATTTCCTTGAAGTTCGCAAAAAAAAAAGAAAAACAACATCTAAATTGGCCATTGGATAAATGGAGAAGTATTTTAGTCCCAATATTGCGAATCGATATCGGTTTCTACATAAATAAGAATATTATTCGATTATTTATCAGCACAAATCAAATTAAGCTTTTAACACTTAAAGCTAAAATAAAGCGTTCCCATTGATGTCAGCTAATAACTGTAATTTACAATTCTGTGGTAAGCATAACTCGATTCTTGTTGCTGGAACATTCTTTAATTTGTGTTGTGTCAGAAATAAAATAAACATCACATTATTTTCGACGGCTTACTTCGTAATCAGTTGTGATCAACTTTGATTACACGCAAGTTTCACTTAGCATCGCTTTCAAGTGCAATTACTGCGCATTATATAATCTACCACAACTGCAGCACACACACACACACACACACACACACACACACTTTATAAAGTTATCGTTGTGAAAAATATACTTGGAGGAGGAGCAGAGCAGGTCTACGTGCTGTGCGGAGTGTCTGCTTGGCTTCCGCATAATTGTCGTGAATTCATCAGCAGCAACAATGAGTCGACCGCCCGCTCCATATTTGGCTAACAATATATACAAAACAAGATAGAACGTTGCAGTCGGACGTAACCGACAGCGGAATACTATTATACCTTAATTTGTGTACAGTTAAGAAATACTTGAATTGCGGGGGATATGGGCGTTTATCGGTTTTGGGGGCGGGAGTGGGCGTGTCCCAAAAAAATTTTGGAGTTCGATCTCAGTAATATACCTTCTAAGTTTGGTAACTCTAGCTCTTAAATTGCGGGAGATATAGGCATTTATCGTTTTTTGTGGGCGGGAGTGGGCGTGATCCAAAATTCTTTTACACATTTATGAAGGGTGTTACTAGCAATATACCTTTAAAATTTGGTGACTTAAGTTTTCAAATTGCGTGAGATATATGGGTTTATCGATTTACACCAACAGGTGTATTTTTTATCGATCTTTGGGGGAGTTACCAGAAACATATCTGCAAAATTTTGCGACTCCAGCTTGCAAATTACGGCAGATATGCACATTTTAAATTTCTAGGGACGAAGTTCCTGGGGACGGCGGATGTGGGCGTGGTCCAAAAATTGGTATGCCAATCTTTGGAGGAGATTACCAGCAAATTACCTTCCAAGTTTGGTTACTCTATCTTTAAAACTTTCGGAGATATACGGAGTTATCGATTTACAATCGGAATTGTCGATTATAGGCGCAGGTGTGGGCGTGGCACCACAAATTTGTTATCGGCTCTTAAAGGCGACTACCAGTAATATACCTACCAAATTTGACGTTCCCTACTCAACAACTGCGGAAGATATAGCCATTTTAAAATTTTAGGGGCGGGGGTGATGGGGACGTCGGAGGTGGGCGTGGCACATGCCAATCTTTCAAGGACCTCGCCAACAACCTACAAACCAAAATTGGTGACTATATTCATTAAATTGTAAGAGATATGGGGATTTATCGATTTGCTAAAATCGAATTTATCGATTTTCTAGCTCCCTAGTGGACGTAGGTCCAAACCCAAGACACTTTAACTTTTGAGGGTACTTTCCAGTATACGTTCCAAGTTTCAAGTCTCTATCTCTAAGGGTGTCGGAGGAACGCGCGTTCATACAGACGGACAGACGGACGGACAGCATGACGGACATTGCACAAAACCAATATACTATTATACCATTTTGGTATAATAGTATAAAAATGGGTGGATGTGGGGGTGGGGGGGTTGTATATTATAACTTAGATGGCAGCTGGCACCTGGCACCTGACAGCGACTGACTGTCCAATCTGTCCATAGTTATAGATGAGTCAATTTCTTTTTAACCGTTAATCGTACATGAATTAATCATGTATTTAGAAAAGCAATTTTTAATTATATTTATTACATGGCAAAACAACATTTTAAATTGCTGTTAAATAAGGGAACCACCAATAAATGATTATTGCTTATCTTCGATTCGACGATTCGAGCGTTTTTTTTGCAGCTCGCCTTTTTTGACTCGCTATCTAACTGTGCATTATATCTTATAAATCTTGCAGCAAACTGAAAGAGTTGATAACTAATTCTTGTGGTATCGTCACAAACTGCTGCTCCACTTCAGCATCCACTCTTTGCCCCGTGTCAAGCGGCTCATCTTTGTCGTGTCTGGGGTTCAATGGTTTGCTGCTTGCTGCTTGCTGTTTGCTCTATGCCCAGCTGCAACAATTTCTTGAGACGCACTTGTTGTTATTATTCCTCCCTCGGGAGAGCGTGAGTGCGAGCGAGAACGAGAGCGAGAGCTCCCTAACATCTTTCTGCACAGATTTTCTCAGACATTTGCTGTTTATTATTATTATTATTGTTATTCTTTCTTCGTCTCTCTCTTTTGCTCTCTTCGCTGTCTGTCTGGCTGCAGTCAGTTGACTGTTGTTCGACTGCTGCTGTTGTTGTTGTAGTGCATAAGTTTGCAATTGCCTTTGCTTTTGATAGGTATTTATGTATGTATGTATGTATGTATGTATGTGTGTGTTGAGTTCGTCCCCACACACAAATGCATTTACATACACATGCATACGTATTGGGCGCAATTTCTTACAATTGCTCCAGTTTTTTTTTTTTTGTTTCTTTCTTTTTTGTTTTTCTTTGCCTTGATCTGTGTTCGCCATAGCGGAAATCTCAATTACGTTCTGTTTGTTGTTCTTAACCTAACTTTGCCTTGCTCCCCCCCGCTCCTGTCCACACTCAGCGTGACGTATAAGTTTATCGAATGCCAAAAACAAAATTAAGTGAGAGAGCATCAGCGAGAGAGAGAGAGAGAGGGCAATACACAGCTGTTTTACTTTATGAACTTTTTAGGGGCCAAAACTGAAGCGAATCGACATAATAAAGTATAGATACAAACAAACATAGCTATAGCTAAAGATATATCTACGATGTATATGTATATATGTTAGCTATATTTAGAGTGCTTACGTCGTATGTGTGTGTGTGTGTGTGTATGTATTTGTGCTTGTGTTTCTATGCGTGCTTTTTTCATACTTTTTACCACGGACTGCACTTTTCTCCAGATTCCGATGCCCATTTTCCGGCGCATTTTTGTCGCCATCGAATCTATTTTTAGTGGGCCTAACAACTGAAAAATCAGAGATGATGGACTTAAGGGCATGGTGTATAGGTGTATAGGTGTCCGGGTGGTGGATGGGGGGTATGGGGTAGGTGGGGCTGTTAGGCGGAAATAGCAGACGACGTTTGGCTGATTTATGTGTGTGTGCGTGTGTGCATGAGTGTGTGCATGTATAAATAAGCCAAACTGAAATCCAATTAAAAATAAATTATGATGTGCATTTGTGTTGAAGATTTTGCAGCACATGGTGAGAATTTTTCTCTCTTTCCTTTTTATTGTTTTTATTTATTTTTTTACACACACACACAGACTGAGAAATAGAGAGGAAGAGAGAGGAACATATGTGAGCCGCATGGCTGGACAGGATTTTCCAACGGCGAGAAACTCGCCTGTTTTTCTGCTCACGTGCACGTATCTAAAAGATACGATTGTATCTACAAGTCTACGTGACGTTCGCTTGACACTTTATATCTACACAAACACATTGCAATGTCCAGCAAACAATCTCTCTCTCACTCTGACTGATAAGGATTACTCATTGTCATTCGAGTTGTTTATAACAATTTCAAGTTTTGACTTTGCGCGCTCACCTTACTTCTGCAGTGGCAAGTAAGTTCAAGTAGCAGCAGTTCCATTGCCACCTGATAAGTTCAGCGATGACAAATCCACTGCCTCGTTCAAAACAATAGAGGTAATATACAGGGTAGCTTATGTGCAGAATATAGCTTCAATAAATATAACCAGACATAAACTAAGACTACAACAAATATCACATAATTCAAATGGTATTCAGATCAATGGAAAATATTTTCTCAGATGACTCACAAATAGCCGGAAAACAAAAAATGTTGTTTAACTAATGGAATTTAGCCCAAATTATGTTTTAATAAACATTGATTTTATTATGCGTATTTCCTTGGACTGACTGAATTGATAATAAATAAAATGTGTTAAACAAATCAAGCATTTTATGTACATATTTGTTTATTTCCCTTGGCAGTGTTGCAAATGGCCTTAGAATGTATGTAAATTAGAGTATCTTTAACTATGCGATAAGTACGGTATATATAGAGCTGTAAGCACTTGATATCGATGCAAATGTAACATCTGGAGACCCACTTAAAAACTTTGTTGGCCGGCCTTTCACATTTGGTTGCACCTCCTGCCGTGTTCCATATATGTGTGAACGAGAAAGAGATAGACTCGTTTGCCACTTGATGGATTTTAGTATCACTCATACTCAATTCGAATTTCCCATTTCCCTTCCCATTCGGCTTAAGTAGTTTTAGTTGCCATTTGAATGGTATTTAAACAGACATTTCTAAAACAAACACACACACACACACACACACACAGCCATACGCCTCACACACACTCGTATGTCTCTATTTCTATCTCGTTCTTATTCTCGTTCGCTTAATCTCTTCTTGAGTAAGTTTGAGTGTGTTGCAAGTTTATATCTCGCCGAGGAATGAACACGAGCTGCATTGGAAAATGTGAAAATGTCGAAAGATCGTTTATAGTTTTATATTTTCAGCATTTGCCGTCAATACACCCTGCATAAATGTGTGAAGGGCGTATCATTTTCCAAGAATTTTCCAAATTTTCAACTATATTAAATAAACATTAAAAGAAAAAAAAAGAATCACACTTAATTTAACAGTAGCAGATACTTTTGAAAACTTTTGTTTTTTTTTAAATGTTATTTTGCAAAATCGATATGCATTTCATTTTGTAGACGCCAGGTTAGGATTTGGGAATATTCTCTTTACCGAAAGCCTAATCTTGAAAGTTTTCCCTCTCAAATATTCTATATAGAATTTAAAATCCTTTGATTGTGATCTTTCTTAATTATACATTTTTCGGGGAAATCGCGCTTTACCAAATCTCGATCTCCGAGCTATGTTTAATATTATACAATCTCTAATAATGTATATATTTATAATGATATAGTCGCAACTGAAAGTGCCATTATATTTAAGGGGTATCTGCTAGTCAAGCACACTCGGTTGCAGTCGCATTTTTACTAGATTCGTCAACTTCGCACATTGCACACAAAGTGAGGAGGGGGTTGGAGGGGAGGGGGAGGGTGCTGCTTTGGCCACAGCGTGGGTGTTGCTCTTATTTTGTGTGTGTGTGTGTGCGTGTGTGTGTGTGTGCGTGTGTGTGTGTGTGTGTGTGTGTGTGTGTGTGTGTGTGTGTGTGTGTGTGTGTGTGTGTGTGTGTGTGTGTGTGTGTGTGCGTTGCTACAGTAAATACATTTTTCAGCTATCTATAAGATGCCGACACACACACACATACACACGCACACACACAACCAGCTTGCAGCTTTTTATTGTTGTATTCTAGCAACAACAACAACAATAACAATAACCACAACAACAACAACAACAACAAGTATTAAGAACAAACGTAATCACACTTGTCACGTCATCTCAGCGATAGCGACAGCGACAGCGACAATTGTCTGCTGCTGCTGCTGCCGGCACGCCCACATCCGGTCTAACGCCCATCGGCTTAGACACTGTGCGTTTAGTTAAATATATCTGTAGCTAAATGCAGTAATGCAGTAATGCGGCAATAGTTACAGTTATCAACTCAAAATGCATCCGGAAACAACAGCGAAAATAGCAACAACAACAACAACAACAGCAATAAGAACTTCTTTTGAGCGCCAGTCGAACTCAAAACTAAACACTCCACACACACAAACACACGCAAACACACACACATATACTCGTATATATAGTACACCTGATTCATTAGCATAACCAGTTGAACGGGTCGCTGGTTCATGAGCTGGTTCATTTCGCATTGCTGCTGCTGCTGCCGCTAATTGGCGCTTGAACTGCTGGTTTTGTTTACCTTTTGATTCAACGACGAATTGCGTACTCATGAGTATATCAATACACACACACACACACACACGCACACACACACACACACACACATGCATGTATTTGCGTATTTGCCGCTTATATCATTTTTTTTTGCCAAGAAGTTTGACAATGTCATCCATTTAAGAAGCAAAACCTAAAAAAACTACAATATATAAACCAGTTCCAGACGATTCAGATATTTGTCTGCCGCAGAATTATATATTGTGATAGCAGGAATACCCCTACACTTTTACATTCATAATGAGTTTTAATTAATGCTATTTGGTGACTCAGGCAACCTCAAAACTAAACTATTATTTATTTCATTTTTTATTCCTCGAAAACAAAACTGCTATCTGTTAAAACAGTTAACAGTTACTATAATATTTTCTCAATTTTCATACAAATATAGTGCGTGAAATTAATATGATTATGATTTCTTAATGTATTTATTTTTATAATATTTTTTTTTTTGGAATTCTACTTCCTTTGTTTTTTATCGAATTTATTGTTTGTTGCTCGTTCTACGAAGGTTGCACTTTCTCAAAGTGTTTTGCAGGCCGCAGATTTTCTTTATTTTTTGCGGCAATGAATGAAGAGCATTCTGTCTATATATATAAATATATATACAAATATATATCTGCATCTATATCTATATATATATATGTGTGTATCCGTGTCTCTATATCTATGATTTATCTGCGTCACTAGCTCTGACTCTTATGTGCCTCCAGACTGAGTGTCTGTCAATTAATATATCAGTTAAGTAAACGATCCTAACTCGTATCTCTTATTAGCCGCACACACATAGAGGTATTTATAAATTGAACAAGGCCTCCAAAATACAAAAAAAAAAATATTTAAAAAATGGCACACTTTGCAAACATTTTTAATTATTTTCGAATCATTCCGACTCGATTCGAATGAGTTGTTGTTGAGCACATTTCGACGAGAGCAGTTAAATCGTTGGTGCAAGGGTCAAATTAACAACAACAAGATACATTTCTGATCAAATATTATGCATGTCTGTTCAACATATCCACAACACGACGTGCCACAAAAGAAATATTTCTATCTTTTCTCTATTTTAAAGAAATAGAGAGAGAGAGAGAAAGATGTAAATGTTCTTTTTGAAATGTAGCGAATTTCAAATCTGTGGCAAATGTGGCAACTTACAACTTAAGGATTTTAAATGATATTCACTTTGATTCCACGAAACTTACCGTTTTATTATGCGCAAAATCACAGATCACCGTCAATCGATTACAATAGCAATGGATGCAGATGCTCTCCGGCTCCAGATCGGTATTATCGTTAAGCGGCCATGCGGTGGCTGAGGGGCCTGGGGCACAGATTGTGGCAGCCACAAGTAGACACGCAAACAAATGCCACATGATCTCAGCTGAGCTGGGCACGACGAGACGAGAAGGTGGCGATGCAGCTTTACGTCAGACGCAACTGAATCTTTTGTCGAGAATGTTTTGGATTTTTTATTTTTTGTGTGGTTGGTTGGCCTGGGATGTGTTGTTGGGGTCTGGGCTCTTCTGCGGCTGGGAGTTGATACAATTCGATGTCGTCGGTTTTTGTTTTGTTTTTTTTTTTTTTGATTTGCACTTCCGCTGATTCAATTAAAGACGACAAATCATTGGAGTCCGGCCACGATCCGATCCGTTGCCACTTTCTACTGCGCATACATGCACAATTGGGCATACGTAAGTGTGTGTGTGTGTGTGTGTGCGTGTGTGATATCTTTAAGAATTTCACCAGAGTCGAATTCTTATTTTACTTAACGCTTCGTTAGCCGCTAATATTATACATATTAATGCTGTTAGGCGTCATCAACAGAAATATTTTATACACAAATTCAAAAAACAAAAACAAAAAGTATTTTCCCCCAGCAAAGACTCGAAAACGGAGCGAACGGCAAATTTTGCTTACGAACGAACTTCTACCACGCCGCCAACGACTAATCACTAGCACGTTTCAATTGTGACTGAGTTGTGCTGAGTGTGCTGCTAAGCTAAAGCGATCTACAAATGTGCGTGCGCTCTTTTAACGCTGATGATGTCTTGCTCTTTCTCTCTCTCTCTCTCTGTCTCTCTTTTCGTTGCTTGTTAACCTTGCCTAGCTTCTTGGCTGGCCTGTCACGTCCATTTGCATGTGTGTGTGTAGTGCTGGTGGTGGGAGGTATACACTGTGTAGCTATTCTTTAAGTCATTGCTATCTATCCCCGGTTTTTTATACCCTTAAAAATTGGTAAAAAGGGTATAATGGTTTTGTGCAAATGTATGTAACAGGCAGAAGGAAGCATCTCCGACCCCATAAAGTATATATATTCTTGATCAGGATCAACAGCCGAGTCGATTTGGGCATTTGAGTGCAAATCATCTTAAAGGGAAATTTGCCAAGAAAACTAGAATATATTTAATAACTGGGTTAAGGGTATATAGTAGTCGAGTTAACTCGATTGAATAATATATAAACATATCGGGTTGTTTGTTTGAAAAAGTACAACAATTCGAACATTCTGTATTTTCTTTGTGTTTTTCATTTTAATATTAAATAGCTTAATGCGAGATGTGAAGCAACGCTTGACAAACATTTGTATGAGAAGAGTTTCTTGTACAGTGTAACTTCACTGTTCTTATAGTTTTCACAGCTGATCCCATTTAGTTCGCTCTCCCGTTCTCTTGCTTTCTGGCTTTTGTGCCTACTCTTCATTCAGACTCTCTAGCAACAATCAGCTGAGGGCAGTCGCTTTTTAATAATTAATGCAGAGGTACATGTCAAAAAGAAGATGAATAAGAACCAGATCAACAAGTACAAGCGTGTATTGGTAAAAGTGTTTGTGCCTGTACATATGCACGTGAGTGTGTGTGTGTGTGTATGTATATATGTATATATTTTTGTTTATTCTTGTTGAATTGTTTATAGGTCCATTCGACAATAAGCTAATAAATTAAGTGATTCAATTGCAGAAATTTGCTCTTTTTATTAAAGATATTGGCATGTATTTTCATACATACATACATATGTATATACATATGCATGTATTTATGTATGGTTGCTCATTTAATGCGTTTTTATTGATACCTTTCATGACAGTCAATAAAATGAATAATTTTGGTTTATGAAATTTCATAATTATTTTAAATGAAAGAATCTTGTTAAGTTTAATGTTAAGTAGTTTAGATAAATCCATTTAGTAGTTGAAAAATTAGAAAATAGTTAATAGTGAACAATAACATATGTATGTATATTTTTTTTTAAATAAATTAGAAAATATGAATTTTTGCCGATGTCCAAACACTTTCTGGCCAAACTGTAGCGTATTTAGCCGCATTTCTTTGAGATGTTTGTATGAATTAGATATTTACTGTCAACTAAAATGAGTCACCACACCAAAAAAAAAAAAAAAAAAAAATGGCAAAAGTCAAAAACAGATTATAACAAATAATTAGGTGTTATGCCCGGCTATGATTCAAGATAAGAGAATAGCCAATGTCTGTAGTATGTATGTATATAAGTATATGTATATCTATGTATGTATAAGTTTCTACATGCATGTACATACTATGTATTTGTTCTCGAACTCGTTTGAGGCTCCAACAAAAGCCCAATTAGGTGCAGTTCTATGTACATATATGTATGTATATATACATATGTATATGTTTATGAGTATTTAAGTCGCTGCAATTAGTCGATTTGTGACTGTGTATGCAATATACATACATATACAGCTTGCTTTTACATACATGCTATGTACATACATACATATGTATGCATGTATGCCGATACATTCATATAAAGCTATGAATCGCAAAGTATTCCTGTAAATTATTTAAATTATTATTTATTTAATTGTTAAAGTTAGCAATCACTAATCAAGTTGTACCTCCCCAGAATTCATACCTCAAAAACACATGTGCGTTGTGAATTGTGTGATTAATTTTAAATTTTATTTAAATGTTATTTGAAAATGTTGCTTAAGTAACCGTTGTACTTTATGTATTATGTATGTATGCATTATGCATTTATGTATGACTTTATTCTATAATCTTTATTCGTATCTATCGCATGCACAATGACTAATTTTGGTGTCAATTAATTGTGTACCTTGTTCTATTGATTATTATTTGTAACAATCAATAATGCATTTAACTTCTCTCGAATCAAATACAAATAATAAATATCGATTTAGTCTCAATTTTGATACCCTTTCAAAGTCTCTCTCTCTCATCTCTCTCCCTCTCGCTATCTCTGTGTTAATTGTGATTGCTCTCGCTCTCAATTTAAATTTAAGAAATATGAGAGTATATTGCTGAAGTGGACACAATTGTCTGCAACTTCAGCCTGTTCACGATGCCATTGTTCAGATAGATAAATCGGTATTATTTTTAGGATTTAACGACGCATCCCATTGAAGGGCATGAATAAATGAATGTTGCCTGGGGTTGCACTTGGGTAGCTTGAGTGGCAATTTCAATTGGGTGACATGCCCGCCTCTAACTTAATTACCGCTATTAGAGACAGTGGAAGACAGCGAGAGAGAGCGAGAGAGAGAGAGAGAGATAGAGAGAGAGAGAGAGAGAGAGAGAGAGAGCGATACCCATTGCCTTTCCACATCTTCGTTTCGGAAAGTGGAGCGTCGGGTGTCCGACTTGCAATCAATTTGCGTTCCATTTCCATCCGACACACGATGCAGCGGATGTAGCGACCCCCCCCCCCCCCCCCCCTCGTCCACCAATGTACCAACTGTCAATGCGGGCTGTTTTCCTACCCCCCCTACCTCCCTACCCCCTGCCCCCCTTCATCCCTCACTCTATATAACGATGTGTGTGTGTGTTTGCCTGGGCTGATCAATTATTTGATCGTTGCATCGGTGATTTTAGGTTTCCAAGCGTTTCAATTGTTCATTGTAGCCGTTGCCCCATTTCAGTTCTAAAGTTGATTGTGCGATAAATGCATTGATATCTTATGTACACACACACACACACACTTTACTTATTTTGGGGGACATTAGTATATGAAAAAAGACGTATTATCAGCAACGAATTAGTCATCAATATTTCATTCTTCAAGTAAACTTAAATATTTAAATATATATATGTATATATGCATATATGTATATATGTATATATAATATATATTCCTTTGAACAAAGAAGCAAACAAAAATGATTGCAATCAACAATTTGGTGTTCTAAAAGAAAAAAAATAATAAAAGATAACAATTTATACATTTTTTTCCGGGTTTCCCCAATCTAGGCAATAAATGCTGAACCATTTTGCATTTTAAAAAACCCAATAAATATTTCTTTTGTTTTAAATTTAAATTTAAATTTTTTTTTACATGGCCAAATAATTTAAATAAATAGAATTTATGTTTAAATATAACGAAGTTAGCAAACGAGTGAAGTACGCAGTTTAAATATAGTAGTCAAGTTCACATGAATTTGTAATGCTTCTCGTCATGCTGTCAAGTACAGCTGGGTATTGTTTCTGCCGCAATAAGTTGAATGAATGAATGAATGAATTGTGTGCAACCTGCAACTTGTTGTTGTTCTTGTTTTCATTATTTTTTTTGTTATTTTGTTTTTTTATTTTTGCTTCACTGCTGGTGCAGGGCAGCGCTCCATTTGGGCTTCGGATCTGGATCCCCGGGGGTCGGGCTTGAGGTAACTGCAACTGTGGCTTAGGGTCCATGTCCGGGTCTGGGTCTCGGTCTCGGTCTGGGTCTGGGTCTGGGTCTAGCTCCACGCGCATTGCTTTCAATGGAAGTAAATACATACATATGTGTGTAAACGTGTTTCCCACAGGTAGCACACACACACACACACACACACAGACACACACACAGACACACACAGACACACACAGGTACACACTCGCCACAGTTGGTTGCTGTTGTTGTTTTGTTTACGTGTTTGCTGCTGTGCGTTTTTTTTTTTTTTTTTTGGGGCAAGGGGGTCGCACTCACTCACACACACACTCACACACATGCATGTGTGCATGTGGCTTACCTTTTTGTGTGTGACCGATCATTTCACTGGAAAAGTGGATTCTTTCATTCCTATTCTCATTCTCATTCGCATTTTCATTTTCATTTCGTTTTTGGTATTGTTTTATTTGCTTTTTATGTAAATGTCCGCGGTTTGTTTGCTTTCCCGGTTTTGCCCCCCTTTTTCATACAGAAAGTATTTTTTCCCGAGTTGTTGGTAAGAGTCGTCATTAGTGCCCCTGCCTCTGCGTCTGCCCCTGCCACATACCCCTCTGCGCGCCCTTCGATTTGACACACACTTCACTTGTGCCTCCGCACACACACACACACACACACACACACGCACTCATTGTAGATATATTTATGATTATGTATTTCTAAATATGTTCACAACACCACGGAAATCAAAAAACTTCGAAACAATCACAATTGTCCAAAAGATGGAATATTTATTGTAAATTCTTGTTGCTGGAATTATCAATAAAATACATTAGATTTATTGTTCAAATCTCGTCGAATTATGCAGTTTATACATACTACATACATACATACATATGTACATATGTATGTATATTCTGAAAAATATTTGGAAATTAAAATCAATCAAGAAATCAAATTCTCAAAATTCTCTCAAGTTTTCAGTTGAAAATCGAATTGAAAATCGAACAATTGTTATTGTTGATTTAGTCTACGATTTTGGCAAATAGCGGAGTCTGCTTACGTACACACATACATACATATGCATATGCATGTATGTATGTATGTGTGCTACGTATGTATGTGGGTATATTGTTAATCGGAAAACCCCAAGTGAAAATATCATCATTTGCCGCATCTACCACATGTTTATTCCTAGGAACGATGTTTGTGTGTGCGTGTGTATGCGTGTGTGTGTGTGTATGTGTGTGTGTGTTTGTGTGTGTGTGGATGTGTTATCTTTCTACTAAGTGCTACACGTGCGTGCTTGTCTGTAGCCAATTTAAACATGCGCGAGAGGGAAAACGAGAGGGATAGAGAGATAAAAAGAGAGAGAGAGGGGAAGGAGAGAGAGAGAGAGAGGGAGCCGGAGCGGACAAGGAAGAGCGAGAAAAGCTGCGGGTTTAGGCACCTGCTGTGAAAAAGGGACCGCTACGTGCTCTTTCCGCCTGCCCATCCAGTTGCCTGACCCACAACTTAAACGCTCGGACGTGACCTTTGGTCAAACCCTCTGGGCCAGGAGTGTGGGAAAGTGTGTGTCTGTGTGTGTGTGTGTGTGTGTGTGAGAGGCAGAGCGAGAGCCGGAACAGTCGTGTCGGGCAGTCTTTGATGCTGCCTGCTGATCTGATTGGACTTCACACGGTGCGTTTTAAATCAGATCTGATAGGATTCCTGAGGGTGGCAGGGCTCAGGTTTTGTTATTGTTGTTGCTTTTAATAACCATGCAGAGAGCATTATGTGAAGGACACGTCTCCGACTTCATAAGCGATATATATACATATATAAATAAAATTAGTTATGTATGTATGTGAATAAACGCTCGATCAGCAAAGCTAGACGAGTCGATATAGCCATATCCGTATTCAGTTTAAAGTTACTTTGAGGAGACTTGGAGTACATTCGTTGGACTGCAGCAGCCAGTGTATAAATATATCGAAACCAGATGAATCGGATAAATATATAGCATATATGTATGCATTCAAGTTGAATTCTTGTAATGGGGAACTTGTTTGTTTACCAAAATATCTCGTTATCGCTCGTGGAGAGTTTATGAATATTATAATATTTTGGTAAACAATAATCATCAACCTCCTTGAGTCATCCTACCTTACAGATACCCAACCTAACTCATACATATGCACATGTATATAAATAAGTATTCTTGATTATGATTACGATTCGAATTGACATAAGCAAAGCCGCTATATACCAGATATTATAAGAGTTTGTCTACATAGTTTGTCTATATGGTTGGATAAGTTCGCATATGCCTAAAGATCAATAAAAATCGATTTTAAAGCAATACTTTTTCCCAAGTTCGGTTTTTTCTCATTTAACACATTTTTAACTGATTAACTTATGCTTTTTCTTCTTCTTCTTGCAGCTCCCAGTCAAATGAACGACAGTTTCTTAAGGATTTCATTAGCGGTGCACCGGGTTCCTCGGGAGCACGCTTGGCCGCCTGGCTGCAGCCGGAGTCGCGACTGGATCCCAATAAGTAAGCCAAACTAATTATGACTTTAGAGCTTTGAAAACAGCAAGTAATATTCTTAAAATTTGCAAATTTTGATTTCCAAATTGGCCATAAATGTTATCTAAGAATAACCAGATATGATACGAATAGCTATAAAAGAAAGAACTTCAATTCGTTGTTCAAATTATTCATGTTTTATTTAGAGTTTATTTGCTTAAAATTCTTAAAATAAGAACTAACTATTTGTATCAAAGAAGTTAAGTTTTGATTTGAAAAATAAGATCGAGATCAAGTTGGTTTCCGTTTATCGATAACAACGTATATATTGAAAAGTCGAGCTCTCTCGACTTTAACATTCTTAGATAGTTTCATTTAATAACAACAACAATAACATCCTTGCAGATGTGAGCTGAACACGATAACGGAACCGTTGCGTTATGGTTGGCCCACACAGGTGACTGTCACCATACGGGATCAGTATGGCGACGCTGTGCTGGTGCCGGAGCTGAAGGTGGAAATTAAGGCCATACCCACCGGACCGGATCGCAGTGGTGGCGTTTCTCACGGCGGTGGCAATTTAAAGATGCGACGCACCTCCTACGCGGAGGAGAGTGTTGGCGGCCATACGACGTTTGGACATGGATTGGGCTCGCAGCTGGGTGGAATGGCGCCGCCGCCGCGTCTCAACTATGAGGCGACCACCAAGGAGAAAATGTGCTTTAAAGCGATCACATTCATGAAACCCTTCACAAATTATTCGTTCGAGGAGCTGCGCTTTAGCAGTCCCATCCAGACGCGGACAACGGAAACGCTTCACGCCCAGGACATGGAGGATGGCACATTCAGTGTCCATTGGACGCCCAATTCGGTGGGCAGCTATTGTCTGGCGGTCATCATCGATGGCATACCACTGGAGGAGGTCTATCGGGTTGAGGTCAAGGAGGGCGTTCTACCGCCACCCACCCAACGCTCGAATGCGGCACGTCGTCCGCAGGCGCCGAGCAAGTTGCGTCGCTTTCAGGCACGCCACAGTGCCGGACTGCGGATACGTTCGCATCCGACGTTGCAATCGGAGCAGGTGGGCGTGGTGCGGCTGGGCGGCGTCATAACGTTCATCGATGAGATCGAGAACGATGATGGCATCTGGCTGCGTCTATCGACGGAATCCATACGCCAGCACTGCACCATGGGCTGGTATCCAACGGAGGCCTGGTGCCTGCAATTCAATCAGCATCTCGCTCGGACTCTTCTCCAGCCGGTCACGGAAAATGGCAGCAAGGCTCGCGCCAAGGCAGCTGCTGCAGCTGCTGCTTCTGCTGCTGCCGCCGCCGGTGAACCGTTCGAGGCGCCATCAGCGACGAGTCCTTGCGGCAGTGCTGCCGACAGTCCCGCCACCAGTCCCGGTCCAAGCAGTCCCACTAAATACGTCAAATCGCCCACAGAGCGCAAAATCTTCGAGCTGCCCGCAGCAGAAGTAGCTGGACCAGCAGCTGGAGCACCAGCTGGAGCACCAGCTGGAGCAGCAGCAGGAGCAGGACCGGCTTCAGCATCGGTATCCGCATCGGCATCCGCATCCACAAATCCGTTTCTGCTGCCCATTAAATCTGTCGAATTGCAGCCAGAGGCGGACAATTCGCTGGCGTCCACCGCCGAATTGCTGCCCGGCAATTTGGGCTCGGCCATTGCGGGTGTTGTGGGCGGCGGTGCCATCAAATTGCAGGCGTTGCAAAAGTGGTTCAAGGGCGATGTCCTCGATCCGGCCACACAGCCAGCATCACCATCAGCATCAGCATCAGCAGCAGCAGCAGCAGCCACCGTTCCAGCAGCGGCTTCGCAATCTCCGGCCTCGGTATCTGTGCGTGATCTGGTGCGCGTTATGGGTGCCGTTCAGGAGCAATCGTCGCCGCTGCCGCGTGGCAATGGCAACAGTCGCGAACAGGAAACGAGCAATGCTGTCACCGCCGCTGCCGAGTCCGACTTTGATGTGGCCAGTGTGCGACGCATGAATTATACGGCCAGTCAGACGGCAGCCCTGCTCTCGACACCAAAGCATACGCCCCGACGCAATGCGGCACTTGGCTGTGCACAGGAATCAACGCTGCCGGCGCCGCCGTTGGCACAGCTGGAGGATGATCTTAGTATGCTGCAGATAATAACGACAACGACAACAACAACAACAGCAGCCGGCTGCGAGACGCAAAGTGAACTGCAAATTGGCGTTAGTCTGGCGGGTGGCAGCAGTTTGGCAACGGGGCCGTCAACAGGTGGCGCTGCATCGAAACGGAGCAGCAACAGCAGCACAATGATGGGTCCCATAAAGCGAGCGATGCCGCCATCGTTTGCGGAGAGCATTCGCGCCGTATTTGCGGCGCTGCTGTGGCACGAGGGTGTCGTCCACGATGCGATGGCCTGCGCCAGTTTCCTCAAGTTTCATCCCGGGCTGCCCAAAGAGGGCGCCACTGTGATGACCAGACGCGATGCGAACGATGCCAGCCGATTGCAGCTGTCGCGGGAACAGAAGGCACAGCAGCGCCATTCCGTTGAGGTGGCCAATGCCGGTCATTATCTCAACATACGTCCGTCGACGCTGGAAACGCTCACCAAGAGCGGCAACTGCTCGCTCCACAATCGCAGCAAGCATCGCAAGAATACATCACTCACTGGTGGTGGTGGTGGTGCTGCTGCTGCTGGCGAGGATCAGTCGCAGCATCAGCAGCAACAGCAACAGCAAAAGCTTCAAGCTCTGCCGGAGCTGGTCAGTGTGTTGCCGCCGGCGTTGCGCTGTTTGGTTTACCTGTGGGAGCAAATCTGTGCCGGCTGCGTTCACATTGTCCAATCGAATGCACTCGAGCATCGGGAGCAGCGTCTGTTGTCGCCGGGTGGACGCGATGCCAACGGTGATCTCGATGGCAAGGAGTGCAAATCTGGTGAGCTTGGTGCGGACACCAAGGATCCCAGCAAGAAGTGCAAGCGCAAGAAAAAGGATGACGGCAGCTGGTGCGAAATCTGTGAACTCTTTCTGCCCATGCCCGTCACATATCACATGCGGATCGCCCATCCCGGCTGCGGCAAGTCCGCCAAGGGCAAGGGCTACAACTCGGTGGGCATCTTCTGCGAGGGCTGGGCTGGCAACTGCGGCGAGGGCGGCAAAGGCGCCTCCAGCTGGTTCCTCATGTGCGACGCCTGCCGCGACAAGTATCTCGCCAGCAGTCGCAGTGCCAACAACATCAACAGCGTCGCCCAACAAGCCGCCAATGCAGGTATGCATCCCTAGCACCTCCTCCACTCCTTTCACCTCCTCCCTTCTTGCTGCAGATTGCTTGCCACACAAGCAGATAAGCAAGAAGAAACGCTCAGAAGATTACATTCCCTGAAATACCACAAGGCCAAATAAATTTCAGCAATTTCAGTCCCTTTTTTCTGCTGCTAAGTGATAAAATTGCGATAAGGAAGTCATACTTAGATATACTATATAATATATTTAGCATGCAGGCAGAAGGAGTCATCGTCCGATCCCATAAATAAATCAAAATTGACATAAGTCGTTTATTATTATTATTTGTATTATTAATAACATCATTTTGAAGAAACGACGAAAAATGTCAGCAAGATCGGTTATGAAGGAAGGATGAAAATGGTATTTTCAAGATATTTCCTAGTCGAGCACTCTCGACTTTAAGTTTCTTACTTGAATTACTTGTTTTGAATTGAAGGCATCTAATTTGTAAACTTGATTTGTACTCTTTTCGCAGCAGCGGAAATGAACCTGTTTGGAGTGAAGACGACAACGCTGATAGCCAACTCGGAGGTCTACACAACGATGCGAGAGAATGCGACCTTTTTGCTGGAGCTGTGCTCCTCCTCCTCGTCCTCGTCAGCGAGCAGCCTGCAGTCTGCTGGCAACATTGGCGGCCAGAAGCGATCGCCGCAACAGCAACAGCACCAGGTATCGATGGCGATGCCAGTGGTTATTGAGCATCAGCATTTGGGCATGCCCGATCTCAATTTGAGCAGCAAGCCGAGCACCAGTCGGGCAGAGTCCGCCCGGAGCAGTCGCATCGGCCGTCTGAGCGGCAAATTTACGCCATTTCGCAAGAGTTTTGTGGGCGTGCCACCGGCAACGCCGGATAACGTTTGGCTGGCGCCGGATAGTTTCGCCTGCCTCGAGTGCCTGGGCACCGCCGCCCACGAGGATCTGCCCTACGAGATGCTCGGCCTGGGCGCCAATGCCAACGAGAATGGCTTCGATCGGGTAAGTTCCCCAAACAAAAATAATCTTTATTCATTTACAGCTGGCGTCTACACTCGGAAAAAAATTGCGATGAATTTTAGAAATTCGCCAAGGATTCTTCTCACTTTTTTTTTTCTAAAGTTTATTTTATTTGGAAAAAAAAGTGGAAAAAAATATTCTTATATTATTATATAAATTTTTTAGGATTTCAAGAATTACATAACTTCCTTATCAGCATCACTATCTGAGTCGATATGGTCATATCCATTTGTCCCTGTATCCATTTCTCTTTAAACCAGTCCATTAGTTTTAAAGCTACCATTATGAAACTTGGCAGGCAGGACATACTGGGATCTGGCTGGATCGTATCACTATATAGGAACAATTGGTATTCGATTGAATCAGTTGTTCATCGCATCAACAGTTGTTTTTATCAATCTGCATTAATCTTTGAATTGGAACTCTGTGTCTAATTGCGGGCATCGATATATATGAATATATATTCCACTTACTTGTCTAAATGTTGTAAATTGAATGCCTTGAAATATATTTATTATTATTATATATTATATTATTTATATATATTTTTTTTTAATTTATCATTTCGAACAGCCGCTTTCGGAAATCTCGTACGAGTCGTGTGATCCGAACAACTATGAAATGATGTCCGGATCGGTGGCGAATGCGCCAACAGTCACTGGGGGCACACTGTCCAAGTTCCATCGCAGCTACTCCATGGGCCAGGGCTGGGCAGCTGTGGCACAACAGCAGCATCAACACCAACAACAACAGCTGCATCAACACCAGACGACAGCAGCTGCCGCATCAGCGGTTGTTGTGCTGCCATTGGAGGCACAGCCCAAAGTTGTCTATCGGAGACGCAACAATTCGACCAGCGAGGGCGATGGCTCTTTGCTCATTTGCTATCCGTCGGAGCATCTGCGACGCCTGGTGCCGCAGAAGCTGCTTGCCAGCGTTGCCGTGCTGCATGCCACCAGCACCATCACCAACGCAAATGAGCCGCAGTCCAAAGCAGCAGCAGCAGCCGCAGCCGCTGGCACAGATTCCAATAAGGAGCAGTCAGCCATTAGCGGTAGTCCCGTACCGGATCCGAATAGTGCACTGCTCACCCGACCGGCGATGGCATTCATCACACAGAAGCACGAGCTGGAACGATTGCGTGGTGCAATGCGTCGCAGCCTGCGGATTGCCACCTGCCGCATCTATGCGCTGCAGGCGCTCAACTGGCTGCTGCGCAGCGTCACCCAAGGCGTTTGCCTGCACGATCTAATGTGGTGGTTCGTCAGCTCGTTGGCCCAGGGCAGCGCCGAGTTGACCGATGGCAAATATGAGGATGCCGGTGAGCCGGCGCTGGAACATCCGGTCGCCTATACACAGATCAGTGGACGTTTTGCCCATTTAATTACCCAGTCGCTGCATGTGTTGCTCCAATCGGTGGCGGATCTGACGTTGCACTTGCCGCTCGGTTCCCCGCTGCAGCGTGTGGCCATTCAGTGCTTTGGCATCCGGTTCCGTCAGGCGGACCATCAATTTCTGCACAGCTCGCATGTGTTTGGCAACATATCCAAGATATTGTCCAAGTCGGATGAGCAAAATGATGCAATGGCCGTTTCCACAATGCTGGCTGCCGCCGCCGCCGCCACCGCTGGCGAAACCCATTGCGATGCCGAGCACAATATAGCGACTGCCAGCAATCAGCATCAAATAGCCGCGGCCAGCAGCAGCAGCAGCGGCAGTGCGCCTGGTGGCAAGGTCATCTCCTACACGGACCTGGCCGGCATGTTTGAGGTGACGGTCTCATCGCGACCAGCGATGGCCGAATCTCTGACGGACAACTCCACGGAGACATTCTGGGAGAGCGACGAGGAGGATCGCAACAAGTGCAAGATCATTGAGCTGTCCATGAGCAAGCTCACCTATGCCTGCAAATTTGTGCTCGTCCACATCGACAATAGCCGCGACATTCAGGTGGGTAACGGAGTCAATTAGCTCCACATTTTTGTCTGTCCCCATTTATGGATCTCGCATGCTCCAATTTGCAAAAGCCACAAATCCTTCTGTTTCCATTTGCAAAGCTTCGTCCATTTTGCAGAAATAACAATTGTTTTTTTTCTTTTTAAAAGCATCATTTATTTTTAATTTTTAATTTATTATTTTAATTATAAATTATTTTATTATTTAATTTTTAACTATCTTCAAAATATCCAGAAATCGATTTGAGGTGGGAAAAAAAAATAATTTCTAACTTCTTTTGGAAAAAAATGTATTTTATTATTGACTTCTACTATTAAATAAATTTGTGGAAACTATGTAAGATTCATTAATTTGAATAATTGTTAAATTTTAAAAACGAAAAGTATTCACTTTTTAGGACTGTCCATAAAGTGTTTTGACTATGGAAATTGAACACGACAAATTTCAACAGAATATGTTTTCTATGTTGCAAAAATCGTTCATTTCTAACGGGATCGGCCAAAAAGGGAATTGCAAAATTGTTAACAGCCGTTGTCAAAACACTTTCTGGACAATTCAAAAAAGTGGATAATTTTAGTTTTTTAAAATTTCGCAATTTCACAATTATTTAAAAGAATCTTGTTCATTTTGATGTTGGGTAGTTGAGACAAAACCATTTAAGAAAACAGTTAAAAGTCAATAATAACAATTTTTTTTTGCAAACGAATTTAGAAAATTTGATTTTTTCCCAATCACAGTCCAAAACACTTTCTGGACAAACTGTGTATAAATAAATATATTGTGTAAAGTTAATGATTTATATTGTTTAGCGTGGAATTATTTAAATATGTGTCCCTTAAATGCAACGTTTTTTAATTGTTTATAATTAATTATTTAAGAAGATCCACATAGAAAAATTATATATATTTTTGGAACACGTACTTCTATTATTTTCTTGATTCAGAGTTTACTGCTTTTAAAAATGAAATATATTTTTGAATGACTCAAAAAAATGGTATCATTGATAGTTGTGGAATTATTTCCGACTGCATAAAGTATTCAACTTTATTCATATTTGATCAACCCTACTATATAGCTATATACCTATATAGCTATAGTATAAACTTGTTTGCGATAAGTATTTGAGATGAGAAATCAGTATTTACTATTTTGTATTTAATAAGTTGGTGAATTTGTTTGATCAGCAAAAGTGTTCTTTGATTTGCAGAATAAGGTGCTGAATGTGGTGTTCTATGCGGGACAATCGCTGGGCGACACGAATCTGATCAAATCTGTGGACGTGGATCCCAAGGCGTGCATTTGGATTGCAGCCAAAATCAGCGACGAGAGCAGTACACACTTTCGCCTCGAGATGCACGGACCGGAGAATACGCTCCGTGTGCGTCAAATTAAACTGCTCGGATTGCCCAGCTATCAGCAGGGCATCGGCATCGGCGTCGGCATTGGGATTGGCATCGGTATTGGCAATGAGGAGCAACTGCCTGCGGAGCATCAACGCTCCAATCTGCGTCTGTCGCATGCCGCACGCATCCAACAGCAAATTTGCGAGGCGGAAACGTTGCGCGTCTTTCGTCTGATCACCGGACAGGTCTTTGGCAAGCTCATCAGCAATGTGAGCGATGCTGTCGCATCAACGGGCGCACCTGGTTCTGGTTCTGGTTCTGGATCTGGTTCACAGGATGCGGCCAATTCGATGTTAGCCGACTCGCTGGATCTGCGCGAGCACATGGTCGGCATTCTGTTCTCCCGGAGCAAATTGTCGCACCTGCAGAAGCAGGTGATTGTCCACATTGTGCACGCCATCAAGAAGGAGGCGCAGCGCGCCAAAGAGGAATGGGAACTAGCGAATCTAACTCATGTGCTCAAGCAGCAATCACCGGCCGCAACAGCAACAGCAACAGCGACAACATCGACAACAACAACGTCTTTTGTCAACCCAACAACATTGACGACAACCGCGCCGGTTGCCACATCCGGCGATAGTAGCTCGGAACGGAATCGTGCACCGGACACCTATTGCTTCGAGATGCTCAGCATGGTGCTGGCGCTGTCGGGCAGCGTTGTCGGTCGTTCCTATCTGTCGCAGCAGCATGGCCTGCTGCGGGATCTGCTCGGACTGCTGCATACGGGTAGCGATCGTGTCCAGCGTCAGGTGACGGCACTGCTGCGACGCATTCTGCCCGAAATCACGCCGGAGAGCTTTGCCGATCTGTTGGGCGTACAGCGGCTACCGCCAGCCGATTACAGCATTGCGCATCAGAGCGCCAGTGACTTTGATATGAGTCGCTTGGGACTGTTGGACATCTTTCTGGCCGTCATTGCCAAGTCGCTGCAGCTGCAGGTCAAGGTAAAGACAAACACGGCGAATTCGGCCACCGGAAGCGGTAACCCCAAGTCCGGGCAGGTGGAGAAAACACCCGCCTTTGTGCGACTCTGCAGCTCGCTGGATCTGTCAGTGCAACTGCTGAGATCGCGGCCGATGACAGCGGAGCATGGATCGGCAGCGATTATAGGCAACGATCCGTTTCGCTTTGATCCGTTGCCCCCGAAGAAGGAGACGACCAAACGTAATCTGAACCAGCGCTGGTTCCTCAACGGACTTATCTCCACCAAACAGGCAGAGAGCATCATTGGTCTCATACGGGATCTGGCAAGCGTAAGTCATTGAATACGATCCCTTACTCAATTGGACTAATCAAATTTCATGTGTGCAGGGCAAGCTGAGTGAGAAGTGGTCACAGATCACCAAGGCGGCTATCGCTGAATCTGTGCTGAATCTAACACGACTGGAGGAGATCTATCGCACGCCGGAGCATTGCACAAAGACGGCGACACTCTGGCTGGCGCTGGCAAGTCTCTGTGTCCTGGAACGGGATCATGTTGAGAAGCTATCCTCGGGGCAATGGTCGAAACTCTGCGACACCCGACCCATGTGCACCAACCATGACGATGGCGAAACGGCGGCCATCATTCAATGCGAGACATGCGGTTCACTCTGTGGCGATTGCGATCGCTTTCTGCATCTCAATCGCAAGACGCGCTCACACAAGCGTACTGTAAGTCAATCAGCAAAAAACTGTTAATCATCAGTCAACTGTTAATCATTAAATCAGTTAGTTTAACAATCAATCAAAATTCAAGTCAAATTATCCAGAAATCAATTGATCAATCACTTAATCATTCAATCAACCAAACAATCATCTAATCAATATTTCAATGAGTGTGCTATTCAATCACTCAATCAAACACTTTATATATCTTTAGTCTGTTAATCAATTCATCAAACGCACTCAATCAATCAAACAATCGATTAATTATTAATTATTTAATCAACCGAACAATCGGAATTTATCAATAAGTCAGTTTCGTCGTTCGCTGCCGCCAACACAGTTATTCAATCAATCACTTAATGTATCTCCAGTCAGTTAATCAATCATCAAAATCATCTTTTATCAATCAAACAGTCACATTTTTTTATTAACTAATAATAGACAAAAAAATCAATTGATCAATTAATTAGTTAATCAAGCAAACATCAATCTTACTATCAATGAGTCTATTATTCAATCACTCAATCAAGCAGACAATATCAAAATCAACACTTAGTTGAACTGTTTCAATTAAACGAACCTTTTGGTTTTTCCTACAGGTGTGCAAGGAGGAGGAAGAGGCCATACGTGTGGAGCTGCACGAGTCCTGCGGACGCACCAAACTCTTTTGGCTTCTTGCCTTGGCCGATTCGAAGACGCTGAAGGCCATGGTGGAGTTTCGCGATGGCAGCCACACTATTATTTCGGGACCACAGGAGGCTGTGGGCCGATGTCGGTTTTGTGGCCTCACCGGCAACTCGGGCCTGCTGGAGATTGGGAACGTCTGCGCCGACGCCCAGTGCCAGGAGTATGCCTCCAATTCGTGCCTCAAAACAAAGCCCTGCGGCCATGCCTGCGGCGGTGTCACCGGCGAGCGCAAATGTCTGCCCTGTCTGCAACATGTGTGTCATGTGCGCGAGAACGAGCTGGCCGAGGAGCTGCGCGATCCGAAGCTCACCCAGGATGCCGACGACATGTGCATGATCTGTTTCGTGGAGGCTGTCTCCTGTGCCCCAGCCATACATGTAAGATGCGTCCGGTCATATTTCAATAGACGAATCTCAATCTCTCCCTCTCTCCCTCTCTCGCTCTCTCTATCTGCTCAGCTGGAGTGCGGTCATGTGTTTCATTATCACTGCTGCAAGGCGGTGCTGGAGAAACGCTGGAGCGGACCGCGCATCACCTTCGGCTTCTCCCTGTGCCCCATCTGCAAGGCAGACATACAGCATCCGCTGCTGGCTGAAATACTGGAACCCATCAATGGACTCAAGCAAGATGTCAAACGCAAGGCGCTCATGCGGTAAGATTCAAAGATTGAGAAACATACTTGAACCAGGCTAATTGTTGTATTTACTTTCAACAGTATCAAGTATGAGGGCGTGGTCAAGGACACAGATAGTAGTAAGGATGTCACACAGCTGGCGATGGATCGCTATGCGTATTATGTGTGCTTCAAATGCCAGAAGGCCTACTATGGCGGCGAGGCGCGCTGCGATGCGGAAATTGGCGAAAAGTTTGATCCCGAGGAGCTTGTCTGCGGCGGCTGTTCGGATGTGGCGCGCGCCCAGATGTGCCCCAAGCATGGTACCGATTTCCTTGAGTACAAGTGCCGTTACTGCTGCTCGGTGGCAGTATTTTTTTGCTTTGGCACCACGCACTTTTGTGACACGTGCCACGATGATTTTCAACGGCTGACGAACATACCGAAAACAAAGCTGCCCCAGTGCCCCGCCGGACCGAAGGCCAAACAACTGCTGGGCGATGAGTGTCCGCTGCACGTAATGCATCCGCCCACCGGTGAGGAGTTCGCTTTGGGCTGTGGCGTCTGTCGCAATGCCCAAACCTTTTAGCAACAGTTGCAATCGAAACTATCGCACGAGGATCGAGAATCGCCAATGGACCGCCGGCAGTCGGCATCCGGCGATGCGAAGGCGGCGCAGCGCAGCGTCGGGGATGGTGCCGAGTGGCTGGCGACCGACCCTTAGACACATTTGCATATATATATATATTCATATGTATATATATATATATATATGTATATATATATATATATATATGTATATGGAAAGCTTTCCACAAATAGACATTAAACAAGTACATATATATGTATGTAAATTCACTGTTTTTTTTTTTTTAAATATTATATGTGTAATTCGAAAGATGCAATTTTAGCTATATGTGTGTGTGAAATGAACATATTTATTTATTGTAATTGTAATTGTAATTGTAATCAGCATTTGTTTAATTATTTTTTTTATAAAGTTAATTGTACACGTACATTCACATAAAAAACACACTGTCATAAATAATTAATATATTCACACACACACACACACACATACACACAGTCACGTACTCTTAAGTAGGATTGAAAATGAAGGTTGCGGGAAATGATCGCATTTATTCCAGATGTGAATTGATTGATATTATTGAAATGTGACAATTATCTACATACCTATATATGCAATATTATTTGTAATACTCGAAAAATTATTGTACCTAAATTATTTATTTATTATAAATGTGACAACACCAAAAGGAAACAAAAAAAAAAAATAAAAAAAAAATCCCAAAGGAAATTAAATATAGACCCAAATGTAATTTAATAAAACAATTAAAATGCAATCACACAAATCACCATAAATGTTTTAATTATAGCATATTTCTTCATTATGCCAATTAAAAAAATGAACGAACTCAAATGTTTTAATCATTTTACGATAATTGTTTCGTTTAGAATCATCGTGAAACTCAATTCGATTTTTCTTTATCATCAGGTAATTCCAAAAATATTGAGTTCTGAAATAGATACTAAAGTGGAAAGAGCTTTTAAGCAATAAAAAACGAAATTGTTCTTAAAAACATGTATGTATTCTGTATTTTTTTTATTTTGTCATCGTATTCTTTGTTTTTTTTTTTTTTATGTTTTGCTTTGTATTTTTTTTGTTTTTTTCATTAATCATATCATTTGCATCATTTTAGACTTGTTCTGCATATTTTCTGCTGTGATAAATGTGTTGTAATATTTCTCCTTATGAAGTATCTTTTATCTTTTCCAACACAGTCAAAGACATTTTAACATGAATGTTTGTGTGTGTGTGTTAATATCAATGTCATAATAATTAATTTACTATACACATTAATTACAGCAATATTTAATTGAGTTTTTCTTTTTTCAAATAAATTTTACAACTATGTTTTATAAAGGGTCTTTTAATTTTGTTGCATTTTTTTTTTCATACTATTTTTGAATAACAGATGTAATTTTTAATCAGTGTTTCATAAGTTCAGCTTTGTTTGGTTCAAGCATTTTGCGGTTTATCGACTACCTTAATTATGTAGCTGTAAATATATATATTTATTTAGCCAGTCTCTGGCCCAATGCACGAAAAAAAACACAATTTATTCTTTATGAATGAACTATTTTTGGAATGTATCTTTTTTACACCCTGTACCCAATGAAAATTGCTGCTAAAACGTTAAAATATGAAACTGATGAAAGACAAAAAAAAAACAATAATAATTAGCTGTTGACTGATTTAATTGCAATAGCAAAAGACAAACAAATAAAACAATTTAATTGCAATAGCAAAAGACAAACAAATAAAACAAATACAAGAATGCCTAATTGGAAGGTGCTGCTGCAAAACCCAGATCACAAATTTCGTTGTAACTTTAATACAGTGTCTGATGTACGTATATTTCCACCCGAACACAGTTCATAAGTATTGCAACTGCTGAGAGCAGCTCGGGAGAGCATTGGTAATAATTTGACGTGGGTCTTAAAATCAGTATTTCTCGTAGTTTTCATCTCATGGGAAGTAATTAACTACCTCGGAATTATGCAATTAAAATTGAGAAACATACAAATTATGCTTAAAAAAAATTAAAAATTATGGTAAAAAAAAATCACCATGATTGTTGATGTTGCATAAAATGGATAAAAGTTGTGCTCGCAAAACTGCAATAATAACAATCTTGGAAAATTAATTAAACCTCTACAAAAGTGACTCAAAGTGTGGCTTCTCATATAAAAATCAAGCATAACTCATTTAATTTAAGAGCACATTCTTGCAGATCTAAAAGTGTGTGTTTTGTTAGGACTGGGTACAGGGTATCTCCTAGTCATGTACTCTTTTAAACGAGCACTTCTGTGTTATGTTGCTTATTGTTTGCAGTTAATTAATTCGTAAGTATATAAATAGGCAGCTTTTTGAAGTTGGAAAACAAAGGGTGTGTGTGTTCAAAATCATTTCCATGAATCCATTGAATATATATATATATATATATACATATATAAATAAATACACATATATACCTCAAATTGGTGGAAAATGTTTAATATTTGTTTTCTTGGTTTGGTTTTCATTTTAAGTTGCGGTTTGGTTTAATTTATATTTGTTTTTTGTTTTTTTTTTTGGTTTTTGTAAAATTTTGGTTCTTTTTTGTCTAGAGACTAGAAACTAGTATCTAGAGCATAACGCTTGGTATTTCTAGTATTTTCTTTCTATTTTTTTTTCGTTTATTTTGTAGCTTTTTAGTTTTGCTTGCCAAAAGTGTTTTCGCAGTGGGCTTTACAAAAAATGGGGCGTGTGTTTGGTACTCAAGTGTGTAAGCCTTTTTTTCTTATGTGTTTTTTGTTTTTTTTTTTTTGTAATTTGTATATCTGAATAATTTAATTACAATTCATTTAGTTTTGTATACATATTTATTAATTAAGTGGCGTGTTTAATTTTTTTTGTTTTTGTTTTTGTTTTTTTATTACTCGTACTTGTTAATTGCCTTTTGGTTTTGTATTGTTTATCATATTAATATTTGTATGTGGTTTTTTTTTTGGTATTTTATGATTTGCATATAAAAAAAAAACCTGGCGTATAAAAGCTTTTTAAGTTATTTTCCTTGACTTTTGGTTTTAAATGTTGTATTGTGTTTGTCGGTTTAAGCTTAAATGTGTTCATTTGTATGTGGTATATTAAGTATTTTTTTATTTTCAGTTTGGCGCTTCTAAGCGATTGAAGCAGCTAAATCTAAATACATGTATACATAAATATGTATGTATTGTATATATATAGTGTGTGTGTGTGTACATATATACATTCGATCTCTGGCAAAAATTCATGCTGTACTAGTTTTAGTTTAGTTTTTATGAGTATTTAGTTGGGCTTAAGCCAGACAATGATTTTAAGTTATTCGTTTTGTTTGTTTTGTGAAATTCGCAATTCCTCCGTATGTCTGCTGTTATATATAAGTATATATAAATATCTTATCAATATAAATTTTCTTATCAATATAAATTTTGACTAATTGTCGCTCTCATTTAGCTACACCTATAAATTGTAATTGCACCTTTTTTAATTTTTTTTTCCTTAAATTTTTTGTTTGTAGGTAATAGTTTTTTTTTTATATTTGTAATTCGTGTATTTGGTTATTTGTTCATTTAAAAATGTATAAGGCTCTGTGTAGTTAGCACTAAAGTCTACAAAAGATGACAACAACCAATTCAAAAAACTACAAAAAAAAAAAAAAAAAACAAATTATAGCATTTAAAATTTGTTCCGCTGCGAGAAATGGGCTAAAAGCGGAAGCGTGGGGCAAACACTGTTAATCTTACTTAATGCATTTATTTTTTTTGTTTTTTGTTTTTTGTTTATCATTAATATTTTGTTTTAATTTTTTTGTGGCTTTTTGTTTTTTTATTTGGTTTTCTTTTAGTTGGCTATCATATTGTATGCAAAAGTCAGTTGAACAAAGTTTTGAAAACTATCATACAGTTAACTCTAGTACCGCTAGTCATATGCTTCATACATATATGTATGTATATCTCTATAAAGGTAGGTAAGCACTCGCTCCATACTCAAACTCGTATCATTTGGTATTATCTCGCATATGCCAAATACTATATGTATAATGTAAACTATTATTATTATTATTATTGTTATTATTATTATTGTTATTATTATTATGCTTTATAGTTAGTTGAGTCATTCAATTTGCCATTTGACTGTGCCCCTTAAGCTAAACGCGTAGTTTGTTCAATTTGAAGTACCTACAATGAAAAAAACGTACCACTTAACTAGAACTATAATCCTTAAATCCTTCACTATGTACAATGAGCCTGCTGCTGGTTTCTTTATAGAAATATATATATATATATATATTGTTATATATATTATATAAGTTTTTTTATTTTTATTTTTCTAAACATATGCAACAAATTTTTGTAACTATTTCGTTATTTTATATCATTATTATCAAAACTTTCGAAGGAATATATCGTTATGTGAGTGTGTGTGTGTGTGTGTGTGTGTGTATGAATAATTCAAATCTATGCATGTATGTGTTATGTACATAAATAATTAACATCATGTTGTGATAATACCACTTGAATTGCTTTTCGGTTAGCTGGCGAACCAAATTTTGCTAGTCTATAGTTGATGGCGGTGCTTGCAATGGAAAGATTAGCCAAACAAGGAATCTCAACAAGGATTTGAGCTAATTATAACAGAGATTTGCAACGATCACACGATTTTCGATTTTCGATTATCGACTATCGATTTTCGATCGCACCCGCTCGACACATGAGCTCATTATCATTACCGTTACCCAGGGCTACGATCCAAAGACGAAGCGAACAATCGTCGACACGAGGGTTGATCGTTAAGGATCGTTGCAACTTTCCGATGTGTAAATAGTATTTTGTGAGCCAGATCTCAAATACAAAATACAACTAAGTAAAACTAACTCTCTGCGAATCCCACATATCTCGAGTGAGTAGTTTGTTTCGGGAAGACAATAGTTTGTATTGCTTTACATATACACATATGTATGTATGTGTTGTATTTTTGTGTGTGTGTGTGTGGTTTTGGTGGTTTCCTAGCCACTGTCTAATAACGAACTAACTAGAAAACAACTAAACTAAGTACTCGGTTTAATAATAATAACGAATCATTCAAGTGGGCAAACAAAAGTTTATTCGCAAGCGACTTAAACTTTAATGAAACCTTTGCGATATATGTATATATATGTATGTACATGTAGTATTTTATATATTTACATATGTATATATGTGTATATTTGGATATATATATAGTAAATAAATGTTGTCCAAACACACACATTCATATATACATATGTAATTTGTAACTCTTCAAACGGGGTTCAGCATTGGGTTCACAATTAGCTTCTGAATTTAATTTATAAACTTTATGCAGTTTGCAAGCCTTTTATTTGATGCGAGCCTAAATAATATTATAAACTATTAAATTATTAATTCTTTTTTTTATCACAAAGTATGTTTTGCATGTGTGTGTGTGTGTAAGTGTGTTAAACAATTGGAATTTTAAATAACACTTATTCGTATTTCATAAATTTCATTTGCCTGCCTTTTGAATTCAATTTAAATATATTTACATAAGCAAATATTGTGATTTTTTTTTTCATTTTGTGTTTTTTGTTGTTGTTTTTTTTTAAGGTATAAATATGTACACATGTATATAAGTATGTAGACATACACAAGTACTTTGTATATATACACAATTGTATCTCGTTATACATAATTGCTGTTAAATAAATTTTTGTCTCTGTTGTTTTTTGTTTGTTTTTTTTTTTGGTTTTTTTGTTTTTGTTTTTAAGGTATGTCGATTGTCGTTTTGTTTTGCGGCAACATTTAGTGTCTTTGTCTCGTATTTTGCTATTGTGGCTGGGATCTTCGTATATGTTTGTAGTTAGTTTAGTTTGCTGCTGCTGTCTACTTAAAGTATAGCGAGTGCTCAAGCAGTATATGTTAGGACAGGACGGGTATTATGACTATACATATATACATATATATGTATATGTATATGTATATGTATATGTATATGCACCAAGCGATCTGGGCACCGAACTAACCAACTAACTAAGCCCAAGCATCGTACACTACTTCCTATGGGTCCATGGACTATGTAAATACAAAAAAAAAAAAAAAGAAGTAATTATTAAATTAAAGCATTTATAACTAAATCGCTTAAGTATAGGCTTTGCAACTCGCTTTGCTACATCAGTGCATCATAGTCTGCCTAAAAAAACAAGCTAATCGATTGATTTTCAATTTTCAAATGTAGCCCAAACGTACCACAAAAATAATTTACAAAATTAAGAATTTAATTTTTAGAACCTATATTGAATACCTATTTTAAAAACAATGCATACAAACAAAGAATCCCATTTACGGCATACTTTTATTTATTTCTTATGATGCTCCTAAAAGCATGCTACAAATAATTTTACTGATTTTTCTTTTTACTCTACTCTACTTCAAGTAGAATACTCGATTATTTCTGTGGTGTGGATCTCGAAATGGAATTGAAAATGTAGTAGTTTTTTTTATTATAAAAAAAGATTCAGCTCGGATCGGCTCTATATGGAGCTGACTTTACGACTCATCTCTCTTCAGATGTGTTTGCTTGTTTTTTTTTTATTTATTTATTTTTTCTACACGTAAAATTCACTGGCTTTAACTGCTTTGGTTTCTGCTCCTGACCTCCTTAGTGTTTTATCACAAAAATCTTCATTTACATGTGTGTGTGTGTGTGTGTATAGAAATATCTAGTTAGTTTGTTTCAGCTGATCTATGTATATAATATTGTTCGTATATAAAGGTAAATAATTGCATTAAATAGCAAATTCGTAAGCAATATGTTTTATGCCTTAATCATAGTCATTAACGATCCTTTCGCGGATCGGCTCCTTTTCTACAAAATACGTTGAGTGCTTGAAACTTTGTACCGTTGGCAAATGTTGCCCGGTAAACAGGGACAGACAGAGTTGATGACAGAGACAGATATAGATATAGATAGAGAGAGAATGAGAGAGAGAGAGAGAGAGGGTAGCTTCAATGGTTATCGTCACAAAAAGAACGAGTTATACATATAGAGAGATAGAGAGAGAAAGAGAGAGAGAGAGAGAGAGAGAGAGAGAGAGAGAGAGACAGATATATATGTATAGGTTGTGTGGACGAGTAGACAAAGAAAGCGAGATAATTAGTCAAGGTAGCGTGTAGTTTTGTAAATAGCTTCTATAGATAGAGAGAGAGAGAGAGTGAGAGAGTGAGGGAGAGAGCATATGTATAGCTTAAATAAGTTACAATTGCATGTACAGTGTATACACATGCATACATACATACATATATACGCCTATATATATTAGTATGTATATAGATAGACTAGCTAAGCGTGTATCTGGTGTAGTCGCTACTCAGAGTGGCCTGCGCCTCGACGGCGGCTCAGTCTGGCCGAGTACCGTTATTATTATTGCTCGAAGCTGCTGCTATCCGCCGACTGATGGCGCACCATTATCTTGGGCTAGAGGAACTCTCTTCTGACGCTTCGCCCGCTGCCCGTTGGCGTTGTTGTTGCGCTTGTTGTTGCTGTTGTTGTTGTTGCTGGTCCTGCTGCTGCTCCACTTGCTCCAGCTGCAGTTGTCGGCGTCGTTGGCGGCGTTGTGCTCGCCGTTGTTGTTGTTGTTATTATTGTTGTTGCTGCTGCTGCTGCTGGTGTTGTTGGCGTGCCGGCCACACTGCCGCCTAACTGTGCGGCACTGAAGTCCTCCTCGAGCAAACGGAGATGTAGCAGCTCAGCTGCAGCGGCAGCTGTTGCTGGACTCGCTGACGCTGTCACGCTTGTCATACCAGATCCAGTCACAGTTGCCTGCTTAGGAGGCGCCGGTGCTTTCCTGCTCTTCGAGCGACGCTTTTTGAGCATCAGCGGCCCCAGGCCGTTGCCTCCCGCGCTCGACACGACTTGGACGCATGGATTTAGTAGACCGCTGCCAGCGCCAGCGTTCGCTGATCCTGTTGTTGTTGTTGTTGCTGCTGCTGCTGCTGCTGATGTGCCACTGTCGGCTGACGGCGATGAGATGGTTATCACAGTGTCCACTGGCGTGGTGGCCGTTCCCATTGCCAAGCCTCCTGATGCTGGAGCTGTTGTCGGCGTAACGACGCCGCCCGCGCCGCAGCCCGCACAGATCTCGTCGCCAGGCGTTGTCTGGCCACTGCTATCCAGTGCCGCTGGTGCCAGACGCTTGCACAGCTCACCGAGCAGATCCTCGATGCGTCCAATGCGCTGCTGCATGCGCTGCAGCTCGAGCCGCACATCCACTTTCATGTCCAGCACGGTGGCAATGAGA
Organism: Drosophila kambysellisi; assembly: GCA_035042185.1. NCBI lineage: Eukaryota > Metazoa > Arthropoda > Insecta > Diptera > Drosophilidae > Drosophila > Drosophila kambysellisi. The sequence goes on along the minus strand of JAWNLS010000691.1, from coordinate 1,937,191 downwards.
TCGCGCTGCGCCAGCGTGGGCGGCGTCTCCCTCAGTCCCGTATCGTATGTATCCGATGTGGTTGCCCGCGAACTGGCCATCTCTATTTGACGTTCGCGCTCCATCGCCAGATTGCGATCCTTGACGCCACTACCAGCGGTGACGGTGCCGGTGCCGGAGCCACCAGCAGTTGCAGCTACAACACCTGATCCACCTCCAGCTGATGCTGCTGCTGCTCCCAATCCTCCGCCTCCTGCTCCTCCTCCTACAGCTGTAATTGCACCTGATGCTACTGTCGAACTCGGCGCTGCTGTTGTTGTTGTTGTTGTTGATGTGGCGGCGGCGCCATCGATGACCACCCGACTGTCGCGACTAGGTGGCGAGGAGTCAACCTCGCCGCCCTCATCAATGGTGTCCTGGCGGGCGAGTGTTGCTTGGCTAGCCTGTAACTTGGGCGCCTTTGGGAATACCTGGAGGGTGACGTTTTTGATTTTGTTTTTTTTTTTTTTAATGGATGCATTGGGCGGGATGCAGAGGCAATTGGCGGGTTTGAAGAATTGGCGAATTGACAGGTTGGACAGGTTGATAGAAGTTGGTGGTGGTGGTGGAGGTGGTGACAGATCGATCGATGACATTAAATGGCAGGCGGGTTGTTGGGGTTTGCATTAGATTCGTTCAGTTAGTGGATTTGACAGAACAGTACAGAAGGATAAGAGAAATTAAGAAAGGTTGTTGGTTTTTTGGTTTTTGTTTTTGGGTTTACAGTTAAGTTGGATTGGTTGTTGTTGTTGTATTTGTTATTGTTGTTGTTGCGCATTCATTCATTGTTGTGTCAAGTGTGGTTGTTGGTTGGTTGATTAGGTGGTTGTTGATCGGTTGGTTGGTTGGTTGCAAAAGGTACAGGCAAAGGTGATCAGTGCAGTTGGGTTTCCAATCAGTAATTGTTTTTGCAGCGTTAATTTTTCGGTTTCACCATCGAATTCAAATTCAAAATCCGTATTGTTGTTGTTGTTGTAATTTGTAGTGGCAAGGCAAGCAATGTTTTGTTTTTTTTTCGATTATATTCGTTGTTGATTTTTAGAAAATGTGTGTGTGTTTTTTTTTTTTTTGTACAAGAGCAAAAAGTAGAAACATATCAATCAATTTGTTTAGTAATTGCATAAATAAAATTCTAAAAGGCATTTTTGCTATCGTGTTCAGTGCATACATACGCGAGCACACATGCGCGTGTGTGTGTGTGTGTATGTGTGTGTGTGTGGGCGGGTGTGTGTGCGTGTGTGTATGCGGGTTGAGCAGCGCGCTAAAGTAAATCTTCAACTAGGCACGCACACAGAACGGCGATGTATCGATAACACGACAAAAAACATCGATAGGCATGCTTTGATTATGCAAATGCGATCGATTAACGCATTAGTCAAATGCATCGCTGTTCTGCCCGGTGTATGTATGTATGTGTGAATGTGTATGTGTGAGTGTGTGTGTGTGTGTGGCTATACACAAATCGATACATGGCTACCGATAGCGATAAACATAGTGTGTGTTCGTGAGCAACTTAATTTATATACATATATGTATGTATGTTTTTTAAATATATACGTTTGCTTTCTAATAGCGGTTAAACAGCAAAATGATCGATCAAAACTTACTTTGCTTAATTGTAAATGCTTTCGAACGTAAAAGTCGATAACAAATCGAAACAACGAAATGAAAGCAAAATGACGAAGAGTTGGCATCGAGAAGAAAGAACAAAAACGATAAACAGGTGAGCGTTAAAACTCTCTGCTGAAGTATGTTTGTAAAAAAATGTGTGACAAAAATCTATACAAGAACACAGTTCAAATTAACCGTTGCATTTCAGTTTTTCTTTTTTTTTAATTTTTAATTTTTAATATTTCCTTTTATCTTTTGTCGTTTGTTTGTTTTGAGTTTCTTGTACGGGTTTTTGCTAGCTTGCTTTTGGCTATTTTTGTATTTATTAATTTGATTATGATTATTGTTTGTATTGTATTGCGTTTTTTGTTTTGTTTGTTTTGTTTTTTGTTTTTTTTTTTTTTTAAATTGGTTAACGGTAATTACTTTATTGCCTTGTCCACCATTGCTACTCGAAGTACTACTCTGCCTCGCTTGGGCAGTGCTCTCACGCAGACTTTCGCGGGCGCTCAAACTTCTCGAAACGGCTACCTTGGCGCTAGTATCGCTAGCTGAATCGACACTTGAACTGCCCAGAAGGCGTCCCCATTTGCTGGCACGGGTACTACGTGCAGATGGTGGACCCGATGAGGGCGAGGGTGATGGCGATGGTGAGGGTACGGCGGCGGTTGTTAAAATGCGTGAGTCCTCGGTTAATGTTAGTTTAGCGGGTAGCTTCTTGGATAGGTTTTTTTTTTTTTTTTTTGTATATTTTAATTATTAACGAGCAATTGGAGGTTTTTTTTTAAATTAAGTTTGGCGAGCACAAGACAGCAGGTTTTGAGGGAGAGAGAAAAATAGATACAGAGAGAGAGAGAGAGAGAGAGACAAAATTGGAAAGAAAGAAAAGAGAGTGTGTCGGGTAGTGTGGTAGGGAGGGCGGGTACGGACAGTTAGATATTGAGAGACACGGATCCGGAATTGGTAAATTGGGATCATTTGAGCAAGAATTCGTGTGGGAGGCAATTTTGTGGAAGGTAGTGGATTTTTTTTTTCAGTGTTGTATATTTTGTAATTAATGGATGGTTGGGGGGGAAAATAATTTACAAATTTTTCGTTAGTAATTTTGTTTAAGTTTAGATTGTCAATATGGCCAAATTTACAACAATTTTATGTACAGCGATAGCAAAAAAACGTTGGTGAACAATGGTAAATGTCAAAGCAAGAAAGAAAGACAGAGAGGGAGATAGAGATAGAGTGAGAGGGTTTAGTTTGTGATATGTGTTTTAGTGAAGTTGAGCAGAACACAAAATATGAAACATTGACATCGATAACGATAACGAGCGTGATTGAGTGAGACGAGCATAAGTATGTGTGAATGGAAGCGTGGATAAGAGAGAGAGAGATATATAGATAGAGAGAGAGAGAGAGAGATAGATTTATATGCAGTATTTTGTATGTTGTCGTTTAGAGCGTAAGCATGTTAATGGAAGACAAAGAAAGATATACAACGAGCATAAGTCATTTGTATGCATTTTTTATAACAATAATATACACTATATATTCAAATGTTAAACAGTTAACGGTAACGGTAACGGTAAACGCTTAAAGGTGCCAGCTTGGCCACACGGCCCAACAAACCTGAGCTGTGGCTGTGGCTGAGCTGTAGCAGTGAGTGGATTATTAATTAACGATAGATAATGCTTCAACAAAATATAGGGTTAGTTCAATTACAATGTTCAACATTTAATGCGTCACATATATACACAAACACACAAACTCTTACGCAATTACACACACTAATACACATGGAAATAAAAAATTTAATGGAATAATAACAACAAAAAAATCATACTTAAAACGATCGCAATCGAAATCGAATTTTCAAATTCAAATTGAAGCTCAATCGCCGAATGCGTCACACAAAACGATGATATGGATTGGAGAGAGTCACGAGAGTAGAAAATAAAAAGTAAGAACGCTGTAGTCGAGTTGGCTCGACTACGATATACACTTAAGCCAGTTGTTAAATATATTTTTGTTAAGATGACTTGCACTCAAATGTTCAGTTCTTTCTTACAGAGTATTTTTACTCACAAGCCCGAACTGGCTGGCTAAAACAAGTGCATATACATACATACATACATACGTACACAATATTGACGCTAGCGTCAATTATCATACTATCTCTTTCTCACACATGCTTGCGGCCGCTGATAGAAATTAGATCAGTATGAGAATATATTTTCAACCATAACTTGGATGCTTCTTTTCCGATCTTGATGAAATTTGGGAAATTGATCAATAATACGTATATGCAGACAGTTATCGATAAAATAAAGCAAACTTGATCTGCGCCTGGTACACGCTAGCTCTTATAGTCTCTGAGATCCGCGTGTTCATACAGACGGACAGACAGACGGACAGACAGACGGACAGACAGACGGACTGACAGACCCACTCCTGAACCTCTCCCGTTTTGTGTGCGCCCTCATTAGGAACAAAATGAACACACAACAAATCAAGAGTGTAGCACGATAAACATGATAAACATATAAATGGCATTTGAAAACACACACAAAGGCATTGCACATCAAACAAACAGAATCGGAACACGAAAACACATAACGCATGGAACACTGGAACTGGAACTGGAACAAGCGTAATGACTCAGCTGAACTAACCTTGGTGCGCTCCACATCGCCATCGCCTTTCTCAACATCACTTTGACCGGAGCCAACTAGCTCCTTGCTGCCGGCCTGGACTTGAGGCGTACGCCTGAATTTGGAGAATATCTTGCGAACGAGATGATCCTGATTCTGGGGCAATTGTGGCTCGTTCTTACGCCGTTCGGCCAATTCTTTTTCGCGCTTCACATCGGCCACCTTGCGAAAAATCAGTCGATGTCTGAGATTGTAGGTGAGCACCAGATTACGTGCAAAGCTATTCGCAAATGCCGAATAGAAATCGAGGACTTCGAGCAATTTATCACGTTTGATGGCATGCAAATCACAATAGGTCAGCGCACGCACATTGGCGGCACTCTGGCCAACGGCCGAGTCCTTCCAGAATTGATCGCCGAAGACGTCGCCTTTGCCTTATTGCATATAAATAATAATAAATATGAATCTTACACATTAAATATTTGATTTTTAGCTTACCCAATATTGCCACAACCTCGTCATCCTGTATGACCTCCAGACTGCCCGTCACAATGAAGCACAGACTATCGATACTCTCGCCAGTGTGATAGAGCAGATCCCCCGGCGCCGAGTGGGACATCATGAAGTGCATCGCCAAGGCGCGCAGACAACCATCCGAGGCCAGACGAAATGCTGGATGCTCGTTAAATACTTTGCGATTTAGATGAACACATATGTCAGCCTTCATATCTTTCGGACAATAGTTTAGTACCTGCGAATTGTGAATGAGTTGCGAGTTGCGTTGTGTGCTCTGCTATACTCTGTTTTTTTTTTCTTTTTTTTTTTAATTTTTATCGTCACCAGTAACCCGCAACCCCATCGGAATCGCAACCCTTCTTATTCACCCCTTTTGGGGGAACTGGGATTTCGGGGTATCGGGAATTGGATTTCGGGGATGTCGGGAGTTTTTTGCAACGTGAGTGCTAGCTAATGGACAAGTACGGACATTGCCTGCGGGCTCTGGATGATAATTAGTTGAGTGACAAACAATATATATAAATATATAGAGAGAGAGAGAGGGGGAGAGAGAGAGAGAGAGACACACACACGCACACATACTAAAACACATATACAACATTGAACAGTGTAAAAAAGACCTGGGCGTGTCGGGTTTCTGTCTGGGTGTTTGTATTTTGGCGACTATATTCTATGTGTATGTGTGGATGTCTAAGTGTGCAAATTGGCTGTTTGTACGTGTGTATGTGTGTGTGTGTGTGTGTGTATGTGTGTGGCACCAAATAGCTCAAGCCATTACAGACGCATAAGTACACAGCCAACTCTTAGAAGAGCCGCAACTAGATTGTTAGAGGAAGCTTCCCTTTCTGATTCTAAGGACACTCACATAAGTTCTTGTTTTTCTTTTTTTTTAATTTAATATATGTTGATATTTTATAGATAATAAATCGGAGGAACGATAGCTTTCGTATAAGCCAATTTCATTTGACTTTTTATTTGATTTTAATTTGTAGCAATTTGTTAACAAATGATGGTACGTCTGGTCTGCAAGGGTGTTAAACTTCGACTAGCCGAAGTTGGCTGTTCTTTCTTGTTTCTTGTTCTCTGTTTTTAGATTTTTTTCTCGAATTGCGGCACAAACTACAGTCAACGAAATAGGTATAAAGGTCAGGTTTTATTGCACCGGGCTCGAGCGAGGGCAATTCATGAGTTGTAAATGTAAAATTTGATAGTTTTACATTTTACATTTTATATATTGTGTAAACCAAACATTTTGTTAATTCAAACATTTCAAACGGGGAACGGTTTTTTGGGCGTTCGGTGTTTGCTGTTTGGTTTAGGTTCATCTAAAGGCATGAATTTGACGGACGCTTTTCGTTTTGGCACGGATTTAGCTCACGCGCATCGACATGAAGAGAAGAACGGTACAAATTTGAAAAAACAAATGGAAAACACATAGTTGAGAAACACAGAATAGATTTTGTTTTAAATAAGATGTTTTTTTTTTTTGTTTTTTTTTTTTATATATTAGAGATTCGTCCCGGCAGAACTGCCACAGATGAGATTTACACAGAGAGCTTACCTCGACCTCGACTTGGAGCTCAACTTGGACTTGGGCCACTTGCTGTCGTTGGACCCGGACCCGGAGCTGGACCTGGACCTGGTCCTGTACTTTTCGATTGAACCCGGAGCATTGCATTTCATCATCATGTTCACATAGCTCTCGGTTCACATAAGCTTGAAATTTTGATATTTCTGGTTTTTGTTTTTGATTGCGTGGAATTCTTAACTACTTCTAAGCTGGCAACAAAATGTTGTCGTTGGTTATTTTTGGACTTTGTTTCTTTTTTTGGTTTTTTTTTTCTTAGTTGATAGTTGTTTTTGTTATTTTATTTGTGAAAGCGTTTGATTTAAGTTGAGGAGCGTTTTGCTGTAGATGCGTGAAGCGATTTGAACATAACAGGAAAAACAAAGCAAACAGCAGCGAGCGGTGGCAAATGGTAAATTGGCAAAAGCTATTTTGTCATTTTCATTTTGAAAGTACTTGAAATGTGTGTGTGTGTTTGTGTGTGGGTAGGTGTGTGTGTGTGTGTGTTTGTGTGTTTGTTTGGCTGTGTTTATGTGTGTGTGAATGAAAGCCTTGGTCTTGAAGTACAACAACTGTGAGCCAGAGCCAGAGAGTAATGGGTAATGTTAGAGTAGCGAGAGAAAAGTCAAAAAGTATATATATATATATATATAAATATATATATATATATATATATATCTGAGCATGATGGCAGATAACACAATATTTTGTTAGTTGAATGCGTAAAAGCAGCTCTCGTTGATGTTAAAGTGAGGCTAATTACAGATGATCATTTCAAATGGTGTTTATAGCGAGTATAATGCGTAGATCTACAGATTTGCTGATATCGTTATGAATATATATGTAATATATATTATAATTAATGTTTGATTATAGACTATGTGTAGAGTCTCAATTTTTGACGGGCGAGTGGCTTCTAATGAGTAGTCCGCTCTCCTTGCTATGCATATGTACATATATAGCTTATGGTATATGTTTTAATTTAATTACTTAATTTGGTAATGCAAATCAATAATTAATTATTTTATATTCTCACCTCATGAACAACGATTAAATGGATCGATTGTAATTGTGTTTTCAAAATTGTCAAGTGCCACAGAGTAATACATATGTTTGTGTACTCTGACAAGTGTTGGTGAATTCGTATCAGTAATTCACAGCCATTTGGTAAATTCGCTACAAGAACTAACTAATTGCGAGCTACTCGTTGGTTTTTGGATATATGCATTTCTCTGATGGACGATTCCAAGTACCCAAGTCCCGAACTTACTGTTAATCCATATGCACTTACGTACGAGGGCCAATTACGGGCCGCACTTACCTTCTCGGTGTCGAGGCCCTTGGTCATGGCCCACGTGGAGACGACATAGTCCATGACACGCTCACTGAGCGCCTTGGGCACCTCGTGCAGCTTCATGAACTCCCGCACATTGTTGAGCATGTCGTGGTACTTGGCGGTGGCCGAAGTCATTTGTTGTATGATGGTCGTCACATGACCGAAGATCGTCGCGTACAGTAGAGCTATATATCGTAGCGAGAGAGAGAAACGAACGAGTAACGGAGAGAGAAAGAGAGAGAGAGAGAGAGACACAGAAAGAGAGAGAGAGAGTTTGGCATTGAAAATAAACGAACGAGTTGAGGCAAAAGATTCGTTACACATTTGGACACGCATAAGTAGCGAGACAAGTTTACTCGTTATGTTTTTGTGTCGCAGCTGTAGCTGTAGCTGTAGCTGTATGTGTGTGTGTATGTGTGTGTGTGTGTGTGTGTGTGTTTGAGAGTAACGCTTACAATATGCCAACTAGTTTTGACAATGGCTACGATGTTGTTGTTGTTGCGCAAGTGCGCAGCTAGAACGGTAATAAATGCGACGAATTGGACGAGCGACACACAAAGAGAGCGCGAGCGAATGAGGAGGCACAGCGAAAGCGAGGAAGGGAGGGAGAGAGCAACAGAGAGAGAGAGAGAGAGAGAGACAGAGAGAGTAAGTAAGATTTGTACATTATTCAGACGCACCCAGTGATTTTGGGCTGTGAAACTCAAGCACTGGTTTTTGGTGCGTATGCAAAATGTACCTTAGAAAAATGTCTCTTGATTTTGCAGTAACGGGAAATGGATGAGGAATATAAGAATATTGTGTGTGTTTGTGTGTGTGTTGTATTTTGTGTTTATTGTCTGCACTTGTTACAATTATTAAACACTTAAACACCGATAACAAAACAAAAGGGAACAACAAAAAGTAACATAACATCAATTAGAACTCACACATGGCGACGAACTGTGCAACTAGGAGCGTTTTCAAGTAATCGGGGTATACGAATTAAAAATAAATAAAATATAAAGAATAAGTTTTAACTATCAAAAATCGTATTGCTTTGCTCGGGGAAGTTGCTGCTGTGGGTGTAGTGGGAATCTGTATAATGGCGCTATATATATATATATATAAATATATATATATGTATGCATTTGGATGAGTGGGTCAATTCGATTGTGGCTAATTGTGATTGTCTTGTGTCTTTGTCTGTTGGCTAAACCAATTCCAGCAGTTATTAGTTCTAGCGGCACTCAAATTGTGTCTAGCTTTCAAAAGCGTTGCGGGTGCGTGAGTTTTGAAAGAAAAACTTTGGACGCGGCAACGGAACGTGTTTGGACACAGCACCTGCAATGATCATCATGCAGATGGTGAACACCTTCTCGTTGTCTGTCTCCGCTGCGACATTGCCGAAGCCCACCTGTGAAAAATAAGAGTAAATAAGATTAAAATAAGAGAATTCAACTAAACTAATCAACTTGCTGCGGCCCATTGCTGGACCCAACTTACCGAAGTCATGCAAGTCATTGTAAAGTAGAGGGCCGTCACGTACATGCTCTTCCTGGAGGGACCGTTGACGAGCTCGGGGCCCGTATCATTGCTCCATATGTATGAATACGGTGACTGTGTCACATTTGCCAGCTTCCACAGCCAGCTGTATTGGATCTACGGGGATCAGGCAACGTTAAGCGGCCAGAAACAGGAAACTGTGCGAGTTTCCCTACTTACCCCATTATCCGCATCGCTGCGCCCAATCGAGTACCAGATGCAGGCGAGCCAGTGTGCCACTAACATATAGAAGCAGAGCAACAGTATCAACATGGCCGCACCATACTCCAGATAACGATCCAGTTTGCGCACCACTCGGCCCAGTCGCAACAGACGCACCACTTTTAGGGCGCTGAACAGCGAACCGATGCCATCCTCGTCCCGATCGAATGCATTGAAGACATCGTAGGGCAGGCAGCTGAGCAGATCGATGATGAACCACGATTTCAGATAGTTCATGCGTATCACCTTCGGATCACTGACCACCTCACCGCCGGGACCCACAAAGGTCGTGTGAAAGTTCAACACTTCAAGATAGAATAGACAAGACTCAGAATGTGTGCATTTCTTTTAGATTAGTTTGGATCTTACCAATATCAATAAAGAAGATAACATCCACAATTGAGTCCACAACGAGCAGGGAAACATCCTCTGAAGTTTTATTTTTAAACGCTACATTGTATGGCACCTGTAAAGTGACAGAAGCAATCAGCATTAGTCAAATCAACTATCAGTTGGCAAGCAAGTGTCGATTCAGTTCCAGTTCCAGTTCCAGTTGCAGGTCCTTCGCCAGTCAGTGGCCAAAACTAAGCGGCTTAGTTACTGTTGCCTGTGCAACAGTTGGGCCAGCCAACGTATTGTTGCTATTATTGTGTTGCCTTTAATCCTTAACGTTGCCCCCCACCCCCCCTCTCAAGTGGCATGCTACAAGAGTTCTGCCCCAGACCAGACTCTTCCTTCCTTCCTTCCTTGCTTGCTTTCACCTAGCACCTTCATGCTCATCTCCATCTCTCCACCTCTTGGCGAATATTAATTTAAGCACATAAAACATATAACCACCGTCTGGCAGCCATGGAAGCAGACATAGACGCAAACATAGACATGTAGATGGAAACCCTGCCACGCTCCAACCCATCCTAAGACGCAATCTAGGCACTTTGCCATGTAAATGTGTGCACTTGGAGCAGGCCAAGCAAGTGTCAGTGAGAGGAGACTATTATCTGATTTCTTGACTTGTACTTGCTTTTATCTGGCGAATGTGTGAAGAGCACTTAATGCAATCCCCACCTTCAACAAAACGTCGGCTTGTTTGTGGCGGAGGGGGTGGGGTGGGGCTTGTTATTGTCGGGCTTGCAACAGCAACAAGTACCAACAAAAGTGGCCTAACGAGGCCAATTCACTTGATTGCCATACGGATGTGGCAACATTTAAATATTTGCTGCAATTCTTTTTCCGGTATTTTTTTTTTTTTGGTTAATATTGCTCATTGAAGTGGGAGCTCAGCTCTGTTGGCACCTGTCACCTTTCAAGGGAAATCCTTAATTTAATTTCATTTAACAGACAAAAGTTAAAACAACTAGTTCCCATGAACGTGTCCCAATTTGGATATATTTCAGTTTTCCTTTGCTTCCTCTTCCCAGTGGAACTACTAATAAGCCATGTGGAGGGTTTTACAACTTTGTGGCGTAGCTTGCAACTCATTAAACTCATTAGCCAAGTCGATTTAGCCATGTCCGATTGTGTTGCGATCCTCATATTTTGCAGCTATGTTTTGAACAAGTTAACTTGAAACTTGGCTTATATCTTATTGAAATATATTGAAACAACTTGAAAGGCAATTATTTGTTTTCAAAGCGGAACACAACCAAGAGTTGTATTCGTCCCAAAACTATGCTTTTCTGGAATTTACGAGCCTTTCACTGAGTTGGCTTTTAAATGTAAGTGAAATTGAACTTGTCGGCCTGCCCAAAACAGTTGGTATCACTTTGATGGCTGAAGTTGGGCGCAGTTGATGCCAAAGTTGGTAAACGGCAACAAAATGCGATGAGGCCAAATTGCATTAAAGAATAACAAAAGCAATGAAAACCGATTGCGTAACAACAGCAACAATCGGGAAAACTAACAGAACAAAAGAAGAAGTTTCGATCCAAACTCTCTGGAGGATGCCACACATACATGTGTGACTATGTGTGTGTGTGTGTGTGTGTGTGTGTGTGTGTGCGTGTGTGCTTGTGTGTGAGGCAAGCTGTGCTGAGCGCAATTTAAGCGAAATGTTAACATCTTGTTGACGGAAATAGGCACAATTTGAGTAGACAACCGACGAGACAACAGCAGCCCTGCTTTGTGGCATGCGTCATGTAGCATGTGGCATGTGGCATGTAGCATATAGCATGTGGCATGTGTGTGGTTGCGGCTAAATAGCCAGACCCAGACTCAGAAAAACAAACGAGCTGGCAACGTGATTTTATTCAGACCCTAAGAAGGGAAGCTGCAGACGCTGTCTGCCTCTGACTGAGTTGATAAATGTCCCGCTCCGCAAAGGGGCTGCCCCCGCACACACACCCACACACACACACACACTTGTTGTGCGTATTCTGAATTTGTGACAAAATATTAAATGTGTGCAGATAAACTTGATATATATGTTTTTAAATGTTTTTGCTCATCAATAAGAGAATAGTCTTTGCCTCGTCTAAGCTAACTATTTATTTACACCTGTTGGTTGTTGTGAAATCCATTTGAGAATACGATCTGGGTGTATGTCAATGTACATTATAAATTAATTGTAACGTTGTTTCCTCCAAAATTAGCAAAATGAATAAGCATCAAGTTGGGTGTATGAGTAAAATGAGAACTTGTATTCAAAATTTAAAATTCTAGCTCTCATAGACTCTGAGAACCATGACATGGCTATATCGACTCGGCTGATCAAGAATATATATGTAGGACTGGTTATGTCCCGTTTATTAATAATGTAATAGTTAAGTATAATATTAAAGTAAGCGTATTTGATTAACAAAGTAAAGTACGACATTATAATTAACGACCTGATTCCACGACGTACCGACAACTTTACAACTTTACAACTTCTTACAGAAGACTTTAAGGCTGCGCTTCCGCGACTCGACTTCCTCGTTCTACTGATCCTACTCGACTATTCTGATGTTGCTGTTAACCATCTGTTAACCAGCGTTGCCACATAACAGCACTATTACTACTCGTTACATATATTTATACATGTACCTATTGGAGTTGGCGATGCTTCCCTAATTATTAAACCCGTTTTACTTATCTTTAATGGGTGTGAAACGATTCTGGTCGAGATTTAATTATTTGGGTATAAAGCTCGACTTACCATGATGGCGGTATAAAATGTTAAACACAATATAACCCAGTCCCAAATTGCTTTAAATGCACAATAATGCAAGAGTATGTGTGGAGGCGTCTTTGGCGCTTCCTGTCTGTACTGTGGCATAATATCCGCACTCAGTGACATCATCTAAGCAAAATGGATATATAGAGATATATATATGCATGGTCATAGTTGAGACAGGGTGTTTCGAGTCAATTGGAGTACTTACATGCGCCAGATTCGATTGCTTCGTTGGATCCTTGAGCGTGGGCAAATGGGCGCTGAACTGGCGGCTGCGTGTTACGGATCGGGCCAGTTTGGCGAATTTGGAGAGACCTAAAACTGGAAGGAATAGATTAACTGCTACGATATGAATGGACACGCACAGAAAGGAACGAAAGACAAAAGACAAGAGACAAGAGACAAAGAAAACAAAAAAAAACAAGAAAAAAACGAAATAGAGAGATTAAGAATATTCACAGTTAAATGGCAAAATATACAAAAAGGCAAGCCGTAAATTTGAGATACATTCGTATATAAAGAGTATTTGTGCGATCGGTTCAAGTACATATATGACATATATATATATATATATATATATACGAGAATTATACAATGCGTAAGCGTGTGTGCGTGTGTGCATTTTGTTGGATATCGGGAGTATGTTGGGAGAAACAGAGACAAAAGAGAAAGAGAGAGAGAGAGAGAGAGAGTAAAACAGTAGAGTGATGTACATATTGACAGAAACGAGACAGAGATAGGCAAATATAAAGAGACAGAGAGAGAGAGAAAGAGGGAGTAAATCGTAACAAACAGTCAGAGGTAGGGAGTGTGCATATGTGTGTGTGTGTGTGTATGTGCTGTGTGTGTGCTGTGTGTGTGCTGTGTGTGTGCTGTGTGTGTCGGGTGTAGGGTGTAGCCAATTCGTTGATTAGATGATTTCAATCAATTTGGAGAATTGGAGCTGGCAGTTTTGCTGGGTTAGCGTTATGATCATTGCTATATACCAAGACAAATATATGTACATATATAGAGAATATAGAGTGATAAGTGATAAGGTATTGGGATAGTGAGGCTACTTACCACCTTTGGTATCCTCGCTGTCGATGGGCTGCTTTAGGGCCGTTATATCCCGAAACGTCAACAAAAATAACACAACCAAATCCCTTTCGTTGCGAATGGGTGCCACCTGAAGCAGCAGCCATAGCGGCGTTTCTGATAGAGAATGCAACAGAGAGAGAGAGAGAGAGAAAGAGAGAGAGATAAAGAGAGAGAGAGAGAGAGCGGGAGAGTGGGGGAGAAATATAGAAAGATAACCATTAGTGAGAGTAAATATATATTTAGATTATAAGACACTTAGTTGCACCTTTTGCCGCACAATGATGCAAATGTATTTTCTGGATTACCTAAAAAAAAGTTCTACAAAGTTTTATTCTTGGTTAAAAGCTAACATACATAAAAAATGGCTCAAGAAGTGTTTTATAACTTTCAAGACTGTGTGCATTAAGAGCTCATATCTATAAAACGATAGTGTGGTAAATATAAATTTTATTCTGACAGCAATGTGGCTTTTTTATTGCATTCCTATTGCGAGAGCGACAGAGAGAGCACGAATGAGGCGCCACACAAAATAAGGAGGAAGCTTGGGAGTGCATCCAACATTCAGTTAAGTATCGTTTTTCAATTACTTTTTCTCCTCTTCTTGTTTAAACTACTCTTTGCTGATAATCAATACGTTAAGCAATTTATTCTTTTGACTCATCGGATAGTGATTTAAAGGCATTTTGTATCCATTAGTTTGTCTCTGTTTGATATCCAATATGCTTATCTGTTTAAAAATGCAATTATGCAACACTTTGTTGCAAGCATTAAAAATGGTAGATGACTTTTGATTTAAGTCACTTTTTGTGACTGTCAGAATGAGTCCATCGATTAACATAATCGGAAATGGATATTAATCGACAGCCCCATAAAAAATCACTCAATCAGCAATTGTGTTGAATGAGTCTCAAAAGATGTTTATCAATGCAAAATAATATTCGAATCGAATTGATTCAGGACAGGAATAGAGCCTTGCTCATAATTGATGATGATAATGATCATGCAACATGTCAAAGGACCTTATCTGAAAATGTTGCATCACTGTGCAGTTTATGCCCCTTTATTTGGACCAAGTGCTGGTTCAGCGCTGCAATTCACGCAGCGATAATCGAATTGTGTTGCAGTTGCAGTTGCAGTTGTATTGAGGTCACAGCACACACACAGTCCGACAGACAGACAGGCAGACAGACAGACAGGCAGAAAGACAGACAGACAGACAGAGGCACGCATGAATACAGTTTGGCACATTGCAATTACGGTTATTACGCGTGCCTTTAAAGTGTTGCATCGCCCCCTGCCTGCTGGGAAATGCTGTGGAAAATTACACACACACACACACACACACACACACACATATGCACAGTCTGTCTGTCTTTCTGTCTGTCTGTTCAATCTACAATAATTGGAATTCAATTTGCATTTGCAATGCCGCTGACCCACGTGGCGTATGCGCAATTGTTGTTCGCGCTCGGTTGGCATTTTGAAAGCATAATTATTGACTAATTTTATGCGCAGTTTGTTGTTAGCATTTCCGCTGGTATTTCCGCTTCCGTTTCCGCTCGAAAAACTAGTCTATATCCACATTATCCTCTGCATATGTTTGAAAATATATGTTATTTTTGGCAGCTGTTGGCGTAAACAGCTAGAATAAACTTATCGAGGGCGCCCCAGAGACACCTGTCAGCCAATTCAATTTGCCCCAATATCGAATTGCCGCCACATGGCGCAACCCAGCCTCCCAGCCATACCAGCCATACCAGCCAGCCAGCCAGCCACCTTGCCATCTTGCCGCCTTTTGTGGCAATCTTCTTTCCGCAATGTGGCCGCACAGTTTCCTCGCTTTTTGCCCGGCACTAGGTCAGAATAGCAAAAGAAAACGGAAAAGCAGCTAATAGAAATGAAAAATGGCAACTACCCTACACTCTCCCTTTAACCACGGCCCCCACCCTCCCACAAACTCAGAAGAAAAAAATAAAGTTGAAAAAATATGAGTCAGCTAAAGTGAAGAACTTAGTTGGGCGGTGATTCATCGATTCGTGCTTCTTGCTTTTCACTTCAAAT
Organism: Drosophila kambysellisi; assembly: GCA_035042185.1. Classification (NCBI taxonomy): domain Eukaryota; kingdom Metazoa; phylum Arthropoda; class Insecta; order Diptera; family Drosophilidae; genus Drosophila; species Drosophila kambysellisi. Next base: position 1,921,463 of record JAWNLS010000691.1, on the reverse strand, counting down.
AATATAATTATCACGGCCATAACTTTTGTAAGGTTATGTTAAGTCTAAGATCAACCTCGTACTGCTCCAATCATGGATTTAATCTCATCCACTGCTTATAATTAAATCTGCTTAGCAATTTTTGTTTATCTGGCATCACTTCATTGAATGCTTTTGGGTTTGTTAACATCTTTTTGCTAATATTTTTTTTTTTTTGGCTATTTTTTATGTTGATAGGAATCCTAGAAACCTACTCTGTAATTAGTCATTTTTTGGTGAGTTTATAATTTATGTGATGTGAAATTTAAATTGATTAGTTGAAGCTGATTACATAATTGAATCTTGCGAGTCTTTTGATTCGGTTCATGCATAACACACACACACACACACACACACACACACACACACACACACCCACACATATACAATTGATTTATGCATATTAGATGATGATGGCATCCAGTAGTTAAAGCTGGTCAAAACAAACACAACACAGACGAGAGATGCTTCAGCTTGATACATATGCATATTTGCGGGAACCATTGGAGTTAGTACCTTGGGTTTGTGCCTTGCCAAACTGGGATAGGGCGCAGCCACATTGTACATCTGTAAATTGATACCCGAAGGCGTTAATCCATTATAATTGCACGATTCAGCAGCGAATTGAGTTTCGAGCCAATTTCAACTAGCAACAGTTTCAATTACATCACCTGGCATTTAGGGTTGCAGATTTCTGGATTGTGGGGATGATGATGAGGGTTGAGTTTGAGGGTCTGCTTGATTGATGGGCGCCACTCAAATTTGTTGCGCTACCTCAATTTGTTTGCATTATACAATGGCAACGGCTGACGTTGGCAACAAATTAAAAGCAGGTAGCAGATATAAAGTAACGAGTAGCGAGTGGCGAGTAACGACTACCGGAGGGGGATTAGCATGGCATAAGCCAGGGGGCAGGGGATAGGGATGTTGGCTGGCCACACGCAAAGTGCAACAATTTATTATGGGGTAAGGGACTTTGCATAAATCCTAATCAACCCCAACCAAAACCAGAACTGACGGCTACTTTGAGTTGGGTAACTGTCGGCTCCATGACACTCCAGCGATTAAACATAGTCAAGCTATGCTAACTGCTTATGCTAATATATTGAGTACACTTGAATATTACAGGCAGCTATAGGTAGATATATACATATATACAAAAGTATTTGTGACTTATCCAATATACATATATACTTACTGTTCTTTTTGTAGAGCAATATTTCGAATTGATCCTGCTGCTGATTTTCCAGTGTATATTCCAGTCGTCCCACCGTCTCCTTGTCTGTCAGCTCGCCGTACATGAAGCCGCATCTGTTTTTTTTTTGGATGGGTGAGGGGTGGATGATATAAGAGCAGAATATCGCACATATACGAGGTATTATTCTTGATTAGTTTCAATTTGTAGACAGAGGCATATTAAATACACACACGGACACGCACAACAACACACATAAATACATATTATATTACATATATACATAATGATTATAAATAATATAATTAGAGCATGCAAAGGAGAACAAAAAAAAACACAATAAAATTGTGGAAATTGCAGACGCCTTCTTACCTGAATGGGGATGAGAACTTGGCCTAAGCTGTAAAAGCATGACTTCTCTTTTTCGCGATGCTCTTTAATCCCTATTTAGGTTTCTTAAATTTAGCCAAGAACATTAACAAAAGATCTGAGGCTAAGCCAAATAAATGTAATCTAATCAAAATGTGCAGAAGGGGAATTATTTATTCGACAACCGGTGCCACAGACTCTACTTTAATAATATTGATGGATGCGCAAAAATCGTGGAAAACTCTAACTTGAGAATAACGGGACAGCGAGTCCTGTACATACTCAGGCAATAGGCAGACTGAGACTCGCTGCAACCGCAACACTAAAGAAACATCGAATTATCGATACATTTCGATTTCCAATAGCACTCCGAGTAATAATTATAATAATCGAAATGAATCAATTATCGTTGCAGTTTGAATAATGAGTATTTTTAATTACTTTTCTTTCTGCTTGACTAAAAATGAGATTCCGAGCAAATTTTGTGAGCGTATTTGCCTAAATAATATTAATTTTTATTTGTTATGTACTTTCAGATTGTTATACAAAAAAGCCACTTCTTAGCTTTTCTAGTAAATCTATTGTACCACTCCACTTAACTGATGCATTTACATTATTAGCAAAGGTGCGCTACCCAAATATTCTCAGAAATGAACATAAGGCGTCATTTCAGCTTGCTAATCCTATCCTAATAGATTTCTAGGAAATTCTCGATGCCCGCCCCAGGCCAGAATGGCAGAGGCTGTAATTGCATTGTAAAACTTGGATATATATGTATATATTTATAACAAACTTAATTGAGTTTTGACGACGCATGTTGCATATTTTGATGCAATGCCCGCAAGCTGCCTGCGAATGCGGATTAATTTGATAAAAACTGCCACATGGCTTCCGAGAAAATAAGTTTATATTAATAACATTTTTGAATGGCTATTGTTTATTAGGATAGAGGGATTGTATTCTAGTCATGTCCTGCATCAATTGTTTCATTTTAAATGAATTCCTTGAACGCAATTAGTTGAGCTTTTACAAAAACTCTTTCCCAGAAATGTTTTTATGCTAAACTAATTTTGTAAACAGACTGTTTTTCTATTTAATTTGATTTCGATTGGATGTCATAGAAAAAATTCTCGAATAAATGTAAACATGAAATTAAACCAAAATAAAAAAAAAAATAAAATAAATGCAATAAATTCTATGATGTACTTCATAAGCCAGTTGAGTTTGGAAAGTAACTGTTTCCCTTGATTTATCATATGAGTTAATGTAGAAATCCGAAATAAAGAAATATCAAATATAATATTAACAGTGTTTTATTTTTATTTTTTTAAGTTAAAATGATTTAAAGGCATCAAATGCATCACATAAGATTAAAAAATATAATGAATGCCTGGAAATCATATTCTTTAATCTAATAAGTGAGTTTGCATAAGGTCCAGCCCGTGTATGTGAGTTTGTATGTTGTGTGTATATGTGGCAGATAACTCTTTTTTAATAATATTGATGGCTGCGCAAAAACCGACACAGCACAAAAATTGTGGAAAACTCTAACTTGATAATAACGGGACTTCGAGTCCTGAACATACTCTGGCAATAGGCAGACTGAGACTCGCTGCAACCGCAACACTAAAGAAACAACGAATCTGAGACCCGAAACATTCACTTAAAATTTTGAATATAGGTTCTCGTGAAGTTTGCTTTATTTATCGATTATCGATACATTTCGATTTCCGATAGCACTCTGAGTAATAAATATAATAATCGAAATGAATTAATTCTAGATTCAGTTTGAAAGATGAGTATTTTTGATTATATGTTAATGTCACACTCAGAAATTACGTAACTTCTATTTTAGCTTGAGGCATATTCGATTTGACTAAAAATGAGATTCCGAGCAAGTTTTGTCAGCGTATTTGCCTAAATAATGTCAATTTTTTTTTGTTATCTACTTCCAGATTGTTATACAAAAAAGCCACTTCTTAGATTTTCCAGTAAATCTAGTTTTGCACTCCACTTAACTGATGTTGCATTTTCACATTGTTGTTCAAATTGTTCGTTGGAATATTCTAGCAAAGGTGCGCTACCCAAACAAATAATTCTCAGAAATGAACATAAGCTGGTCAAGCATCCATATTATGCTGCATATTTTGTTTAATTTTTCATTGAATGCGCTTTTCAAAAGCTAATGATGGGAATTCCGGGAAGCTTCTCTTTGGCTACCAGACACGGGCTGTCTTTGATAATGTTCTTGTCGTATTTTTTATAAAAATGCAACTAAAGTGATTTCTCGGAAATTAACGCAAATTTGCAGAGGCGTCATTTTAGCTTGCTAATCTCATCCTAATAGATTTCTAGGAATTTCTCGATGACCGCCCAAGGCCAGAATGGCAGAGGCTGTAATTGTAATGTAAAACTTGGATATATGTATATATTTATAACAAACTTAATTGAGTTTTGACGACGCATGTTGCATGTTTTGATGCAATGCCTGCTAGGTGCCTGCGAATGCGTATTAATTTGATAAAAACTGCCACATGGCTTCCGAGAAAATAAGTTTATATTAATAACATTTTTGAATGGCTATTGTTTATTAGGATAGAGGGATTGTATTCTAGTCATGTCCTGCATCAATTGTTTCATTTCAAATGAATTCCTTGAACGCAATTAGTTGAGCTTTTACAAAACTCTTTCCCAGAAATGTTTTTATGCTGAACTAATTTTGTAAACAGACTGATTTGTTATTTAATTAGATTTCGATTGGATGTCATAGAAAAAATTCTCGAATAAATGTAAACATGAAATTAAACCAAAATAAAAAAAAAAATAAAATAAATGCAATAAATTATACGATGTACTTTATAAATCAGTTGAGTTTGGGAAGTAACTGTTTCCCTTGACTTATCATATGAGTTAATGTAGAAATCCGAATTAAAGAAATATCAAATATAATATTAACACAGGCTCAACACAAATTCTATTTTATTTTTATTTCTTTAAGTTAAAATAATTTAAAGACAGTACATCCACAGAATAATGCATCACATAAAATTAAAAAATATAATGAATGCCTGGAAATCATTTTCTTTAATCTAATAAGTGAGTTTGCATAAGGCCCAGCCCGTGTATGTGTGTTTGTATGTTTGTATGTGTGTATGTATGGCAGATAACAGATCAAAGTACTCCAAGTGGCCACTCCTTTGTAATGTCAGGTAATATGCCAAAGTTAGCTGCCTGCCTGCCTGCCTGGGAGCTTGCCATTAATTTTGGACACGTTGACACCGACCCTGGCAATGCTGGCAAGCACGAGTGATGATGGAAATTACCATATCGTATGGCACATCTTTAAGCTATGGGCTACTGGCTACTGTCACAGGTACAGGCACAAATAACTTGACAGCCAGCCAGCCAGGCAGCGAGGCAGGCAGCGAGGCAGGCAGCGAGGCAGGCAGCGAGGCAAAGTTGGAGCGAGACCAAGAAGAAATATAAAGTGAAATGAAAAATAGAAGTGTTGTTGAAGGCAGCGCACGTGCGAAGAGAAATAAAAAAAAAATGTGTTGCATGCTTTTAGGGCGCGCGCGAAAATATGCAAAAGTGGCCAAGCGCGAATGTAACGGCAGAAGAGAGGGAACGAGAGAGAGAGAGAGAGAGAGAGGGCAAGAGCGCACCAATTGCAATGACGTCAGCAGTCGGCAAATGGATGGAGGAGGTGAATGCGAGAATGCAAGAGAGAAGACACAATAAAAACTGTTAATTTGTGTTTGGCGACCGCCATTGGTTGCTGTTGTTGTTGTTGTTGTTGTTGTTGTAATTGTTGTTGTTCGTTCGTTCCTGTTGCAGTTAGACGAATAGTTTTTTTTTCTTCTTGTTTTTTTTTTTTTTGGTGTGTGTATGTGTGTGTGTGTGTGTTTGCTTGTATTTATTTATGCCATGACAAAGGTTCAACAAACTGTGACGACAACGCTGTTAAAGCGGCCAACAACGTCACAAGTAAAAACGCAAAGCGACTCATTTCCGCTCCGCCGGCCATTTTGTGCAATGAACAGATTTGCTGCACAAGAGTATCTCTATATAGCTGAATATTCATATGAGTATACAAACACATATGTATTAGTATATACAGTGGTCGCTCGCTAGTGAGAACGCTAAAGTCTCAAAAAACTTCATTAATAATTGATTACGATTGAGAATGAATGATTTTGATTTTTAAAGAATTATAATTTAAGAATCGTATATCGTACGATATTAATTAATTTTAGCAAGTTATAATTTCCGCGCATTCACTGTACGTTTAGGTGTGTGTGTGTGTGCATTTGGGTGTGTGTCTAGGCACAGACAAGCATAAAATTTGGGTTACAAGGCAGGCAACACAAAAGCCGGAATAGGCTCCGTCAAGAGGAGGAGGAGTTCTTAGCCAAGAAGGCGCTGATTTGGGCTCCACTCAATATAGTCTAAACTAACGGCAGTGCGGTCGAGTTAGTAGGCGGGGTGTGCAACGAAAGGACGCCACAAACTGCTATAATGGCAAATTGAAAGAAAGTGCGCGCAGTTAAGCAAACACCAACAACGACGCCAAAAGCAACAACAACAACAACAACAGCAATAAACAAACAAACAGAGAGAAAATGGAAAAGTAGAGATTTTCCTTTTTTGGTCAACCTTTTGCTTGGCTTTTCTTTTTGCATGCGGCCACAGACACACACACACACATATATATATATGTATATATATATTATATACACACAAACAAGCTCACATACACAGACACAAAGTAGGTCAAAGCGCAACAATAAATAATACACACAAGAGTAAAAGAGACAGCGACAGAGAGAGAGAGAGAGAGAGAGATAGTGAGAGAGGCAGCAACTAAACGCTAGATTGGCATTACAAAAGTTTGGCCTGACCAAAAAAAAAAAAAAAAACAGAAATAAGAACAGCGGCCTGGACGTCGCTAGGGAGGGGCGTGCTTTGTATGAAAGTGAAGGGGGGGGGGGGGGGGCGTGGTTCATGCATGTTATGCATACGCTTCTTTTTTGTTTGGCCAACCGCTGTGGCAAGTTTTGTTCGCAAATTATAAACAATTCGCTGGAGAATTTCAATGTTGGCCTCTGCTACATTTTGACGGCCACTTGAGCTGGCAGCGCGACTGTTGCTGTTGCTGCCCCGGTGCCCCGCTGCGAACTGTCATATCAATTTGTCTCCCATTTAATACCCGCTTGCCAGCTTACATATCCTTTTTATTATCCAAATGTACATAAGCCAAGAACAGCACAAAATGTCCATCGCATCGATTTGGCCATTATGCTTTTAGCCACGCAGCTGCTTTGCTCGTAGCATACTTTCTGGCGCCGGAGACAAAGGTCCACTCCACTATTCAATAAGTTGCTAAAAGTCTGAGAAGCGCATTAACAGTAGCCACATGTTTTTGTTTTTGTTTTTCCTCCTTTTTTGTGTTTTTTGTATATATTTTTTTTTAATGATATTCCATTCTTGAATACAGCTGGCAGTGAATTTCCCCCAGCAGAAGATCATAGTTAACCGGAACTCTGGCGGATTGCTTTTAATGCCTGCTTGATGCCTTGATAAATGGATAAAGTCTACTGACTTTTGGGTTGGCTCAAAGAGCTCTGACAATCGACCAAAGTTTCAGTCATACAATGTGCACAAATCCAGACATTTAAGTAACTTTGTAACAAGTTGTGTGTGAGTAAATAGCCTAAATTGATGTAAACAAAATTAAACTGGTTAAAAGTACAGTTGTTAATTGTTCTTGAACTTCCCCATAACTTAACTGATTTGCCTAATAGTTCTTAGACAATTCGCATAAGGTTCTGGTTGTTTTTAATGGGCTGAAGTCAACATTTGCTTAGGACTAATAACTATCGAAAATGATTGGAATTTTGGGATATTTTACTAGAAGTGACTTTTGGCAAAAGGTGATCTTAATAATGTTTTCTCTCTATAATTGTATCAAATATATATGTTTATACTTATAGCACTTATACTGTAAGAAAAAAATAAAAGACATGCAACACGAGTACTACGAAATATGCAACATGAATAAAAGCTAAATTAGATGTAAGAATGAGAACGACTCTCTGCATTTGCTGTAGGTTGTGTGTGAAAAAGAGAGATACAGAGACAGATAGAGAGAGAGGCAGACAGATACAGAGATAGAGAGAGAGAGAGAGAGAGAAAGAGAGGCAGACAGATACAGAGATAGAAAGAGAGAGGGAGAGCGCGCTGGCGGCTGTGGAGCGCGGGAACTGCATGTAGTACAATACTTAGGCTAGGTCGATACTTATATGAAGATATAAAAAGCACGTATAGCATATATATGTATATAATATATATATAATTGAAAAATAAAATATATAGAGATATAGAGTAAGAGAGCGCAACAGAGCGAGTGAGTATAAATCGGCAATACGTACACATACCTGCACGACTTCTGCATGACCTCGGCTCGGTTGTAGCCGCTAATCTTGCAGAAGGACTCATTGCAGTAGACGATCGGGAAATCGACGATTTGTGCGTTGGCCAATAAGAACGAGCTATCCGCTGTAAGAGAGAAAGAGACGGAGAAAGAGAAAGAGAGTGAGTTAGAGTTAGTATGATATATAGTCACGACCAAAAACCAACTTTGTCTATGACTGATACAAATATGTGATGAAAATCGATTATTATTTTCCCCATTTCCCACAAGATATAGGAAAAACACAAAATACGATTCATAGTTTATAGTTTTGGGCTATAAACCCATTTAAACAGGGCAACATTTAGCAACTTTCTCGCAGACGTTTCATTAACTTGAGGCGTGCTAAGAATTCTGCATCATTTAATTTATTTTTTTTGTTTAGCTAACAAATTGTTATAAAACATAAGTCTGTTGCTATCTTCGACATATAGAACAATCAGATTGTGCAAATCCTGCTCCTCGATAACCATTGTTTAGCCAAGAATAATAGCTGTCACAGCTGATCCTGGCTGTTGATGCACACAAATCACACACTTATCACATTATCCTTGTTTGGAATTGGCCATAACTAGGCGCAAGTGTCGCTTTCGATAATTATCTAAATTGGCCGATAGCTGTTAAGGGCAACGTTGAGTTGAGTTAGTTGAGCCGATCAATGTGTCAACTTGTCAGTTTGCCAGTTATTTTGTGTAGCAAGGAGGCGCATCTATCAAATATTTGCGCGTAATTGCTACATTTCAAATGTTGTCATTCATAATAAAATGCCTTTTGATGGCGCAACCCCCCACCCCCACCCCCTTTGGAAACCCTATTTGGTTTGGCTCAGTCAGTCGACTAATGGCGGTTGCTATTGGCCCAGTCATGTGATTGTTGTTGGGGGGCGGGCGGGCGTCGGGTGGTCAGGTAACATGGCACATGGCACAAGGTACTTGCTACTTGCTACTTGCTACATGGAACATGTGTACGAGTAACTAAACCACGCGCTGGCATCGCATGGCATCCAAAATGGCATTGCCTGACTTTTTGTTTGCCTTCGGCAAAAGGGACTTTTTGGTTGTTGTTGTTGTTGTTGTTGCAAGTAATTGCTGTGGCACTCACACGCACTCTGTTGCAAATACATGCTACCTAATTTTGAGTGCAAACACTCGTTGCTAGTTTTAAAAATATCACATCACATAATATATATACATATATATATATATATATATATCGAAATCGTTCAGTTACAGTCGTTGATATGACATCAAAATGGAATTTAAACAAATATTTGGATTAAATTGAGATGGGAATAAGTTTGTTTGCTCTTCGCTTCGATAAAAATAATCGAAAATAAATAAAAATAATCGAAACTTGGGAAAGGAATTTTGTAAAATATTTCTCTGGCAAACTGCATGTAAAAAGTAAGTAGCTTATAATTGAAAGAGTAACAACAAATCAGTAAAGATCGATTACAGACTCAACTCAATAAATGGACTGAAAATGGTGTAGTTCGTGAAATGAATCACTGGGAATGATTCCGACAGCAGTAAATTGCAATATTTCGACATGCGACAGTTGAAAATAAGTTGACGTTGAATATCAACTCTATATTTAAATACATTTTATGCTTGGCACTGGCCAGAGTGATGGGTGATGTGGAAATGGGAAATGGGGGATGGAGATGGGGTTGGGAATGAGAATGGGGGATGTGGGCTGGGGGATGGGTTTGAGGTGTACTTTATGCCGTGAGCGTGGTGACATGCATGCCAAGCGGACACAACAGGCAACACACTAACCCACATACAAACATATTTGAGTTTACACATTCACATTCACATTCACATTCACATGCACACTCACAATTCCCAGCCAATGTATATTTATGAACGAGTGAGTGAATGTGAGTGTGAGTGTGTGTGAGTGTGAGTATAAAAATATATGTTTTGCACATGCAATCGTTCGCAGTCGGCAAATGGGCAAATGCATATTTATGTGTTGCACACACACACACACACACACACACACACCAGCAGAACTGCACGCCTGTGTTTTTACAACGGCTGTAAGGATAACAAGTACAAGAACAACAGCTGCTACTTTATAGTCTCAACAGTTGCCGCACTGATTTCCACGCCCCCCCGCCTCCGTTCTCTGCCCTACACATTTACGGTGTGTTGCACGTGTAATCCTTGCATTAGTTTTTTATTTTCGTATTGAGCAGTGGTATTTTCACATTTCAAAAAAAGCATTTTTTTCTAAAAATAAAAGTTTGCATTTTGAATATTTTCTACTATTTCAAAATCTATTTGTGAGAAATGAATAAAAAAAAATCATTTTTCATGTTAAGAAATTTGTTTTTACATATTTCAAAATTATTTTTGAAAATACGAAAAAACTTTAAGAAATAATGAAATATATCACAACAAAGAAACAAACAGAAGATTAAAGTGAAATGTTTAATAAATAAATAAATACTGATAAGATTTATCTAAAATCTAAATTAAATAAATATAAAGAAAAAAAAAAAAAAATTGAGTTTTTTTTTAGCTTTCACAGAAATTGAAAGTTCAAAAATCAATTTAAAAATTTGTTCAGTGAGTTCACGAATTCGTGTCACGAGTCGAGGGCGTGTTGCATGCTGCTCATCTCTAGCTGGAAAGCTTTGCATTCGAGCATGTTTATTTTTATGGTGGCGCTCAGTCACCCACATAAACCTGAAGGTTTCCCATCTTCCATCTCCCGTCTCCCATTTCCCGTCGCCCTCCCTCCTCTCGTCCTGCAGACGGTATTTGTGAGTGTTTGCTTTTGCCATTATGTCAACGTCACTACGCTTTACTGTATCAACTGCCACTCGCAGAGTGGACAAGTGCAAACTGGACTGCTTTTGGTGGGCGGACAGATTGGGGCGTGGCTGCGCCATCCACACACTACACACTACACACTAGACAACACTATACTATATACAGCTAATGTCATTCAATGGCCGATGGCTGGCAGAGTTTTGCAATTTGTTTTGGGTCATTTGACAGAACCGATTTCTTTTTTAAGCTCCAATGAGGCGGCAGATGGCACCACATTGATCCAGGTGGAGTTGATGCCAAGTGAACTGTAGTTGGAAGAGATGACCAGGGCAGAGACAGTCTACAATAGAAAGAGTTCCCACTTAGCAACCAGCACCTTAATCTGCGACAGACAACAAACTTCGTGATCCTCTTAAATATTAAACATGATTTTATATAGGACCAGTTTTTAGTTTGATATTGTGGAAAATTTATGTAGAAGAGGAAGCAGTGCAAAAACTTTCCTAACAGTAATAATAATTATATTGTCAACATCAACTATTATTAATTAATTGTGAAATGGGAATTTCTGTGTTCGTTTAACGAAAAGTTTTTGGGAATTTGCGGGAATTTGGGAATTAGAACTTTAATATCAAGACTTTTGTGATTTAAGTTAGTTATATATATTATAATATATGTATATTATATATATTATATATATGTGGATGTGGCTTTAATGCTCTGCAATTATAAAAGCCAGAGTAAGCAAAATGTGACATGTGCTTCTTAAGCTCGACAAACAAACAAAAGAAACTGAATGTTTGTTGGGGATGTGTGTCAGCACACGACGTGACACGACGTGACACGACACAGCACGACACATGAATGTTGTTTGGATGTCAAGAGTAAAGCCCAAGTCAAATGCCAGTCAGCAGTCAGCGTAATTAATGTGAATTTGATTTGAAGTAATCCGGCCAAAAAAACAAAAAAAAGAGGAAGAACAACAATAATAAAATGTACCGCAAGCATTTTAATTACAATAAATTCATCATTAATTTAAGAGATGAAACTGCTGGGGGGGGCGCCACACGGGGGCTCCACAATGTGATGGCTCAGTTGAAATGTCGCCGGCTGCTCCCGCTGCTGATGATTGATGAGCTGCGGGTTCGTTCTCTCTCTCTCTCTCTCACTCTCTCTCTCTCTCTATTTATCTCTCTGTCTTTGGTCACTGGGCAGTAGAGTGCTCCTGCAACGCCTCCGCCGTCCTGCAACCTAATTAGAATGTGGCATTGGTTGATTGATATGGATTTGGTTTTGTATTTTGTTCTCGATTTGTTTTGGTTTTTTTTGAATTCGTATCTTGGCGTAAGTGGTTCTGTGGCGGCAACCACTCGTCTAGAGACATATAACAAAACTAGTCCATTAACTAAATACAGCACATACACACACACACACACACACTCACACACACTCACACCCGCACACACACACACACTCTAAGCACACACGTTATGGCCGTGCAAAAACTTTCATTTCCGCTTGGCCGCTGCTGCTGCTGCTGTCCAGGATCTGCCTAACTCACCCACTGCCTCATGGGCCCCTCCTGTTGCCACTGCCCTTAGCCCTCCCTCCATCCCCCCTCCTTCCCGTTCCTCTAGCACACAACACTTGCTGTTGCTTGTGCTGCCTGTTGAAGCCATTTTGTGTCATTATTTTCTGTGGTTTGCATTTTCCATCTTGTCGCCGTTTGCCTTTTGTTTCGTGCTTGCCACACACTCATAATAAACACACATACACACTCGCACACCCACTAGCACACACACACACACACACGCACAGACAAAAGCTGGATTTAATGACATTAGCGTACGCTTGCCATTGTTGCCATCTCTTTCTGTCTCGCCCCCTAAGCGCGTGCCTTGCAATTATCCTTTATACACACACACATACACACACACTCGCTCACACACTCGCACACACACACACTCATATATATATACCAAGGTGGACTGTGACAATAGCTAGCTGCTGTAGCCCTCACTTTTTTTGTCCGCACGGCTGGCGATTAGGCCACAGATTGCCAGCTGGGCATGTCATTTAGCTGCACACCCCCAACAACTACCCCCGCTCCCGCTACCCTCTCCACCCCACCCCACCCCTCCCTTTAGCATGCACAGTCGAGTGCATAAATTTTATTGTCCGAAAAGTATAAAAAATAAGAGACCAAACCCCCGTTAGCAATGCGATTTAATTACATTACAACGGGCGGAGAGCAGGTAAACAGTGCGGTGCGGGGTGGTGCGGTGTGGTGCGGTGGTGGTGGTGGTGCAGAAAGGGCTGTGAGGTTTAGTTGCGCAGCGGTTCAAGTACAAACGAAAGTGGTAAACGGGCAGGAGTGGGGGGTAGGGGATAGGGAATAGTAGGCAGGCAGATGAGGGTTGCAATCCAATGCTACAAGGTAATACTTTGGGCAACAGCAGAATAACTCCTTGGGGCATGCTTCAACCGAATTGCAATTCAACCTCGCAACACCCCTACCCCGTCCCCCTGCCACAATCCACTCGGCTGTCCCACACTTTAGTGCTACCGCTGTGGAAGTTTATTTTTTACGCGTTCGTCTAATGGCATTTATAATAAACTTCACACACGCTTGGTGTGTGTGGGTGTGTGTGTGTGTGTGTGTGTGTGTGTGCGTGAGTGTGGCACTTGGCATTGTTATTAAATTTGCATAATTAAGTGCGAACCTGCCCTGAGCTGCGACGCATCGCGCTACCAACGAGCGTTTCTTCGGTTACTTCCTCTATTTTTTTTGTTTTTTTTGTTTCTTTTATTTTATAATTAGAAATTTGAGACATCCAGCGGCACATGTGGCAGGCGGGGCAGGGGTTGCATGGATAGATATTACTTTGTGTTGCATATTAGATGACGTCTTGCCCCACACACTGAAACACCCACACATACACTGAACAAGCAGCACAATTGTTGACAATTTTCCGAAATTAAAAAGAATTGTTTTTTTTTTTAATTTTTAAAAATAAATTTCTAAAAAATGCTAAATTTGTATATTATCTAAACTTATTCGATATTTGAAATGTATTTGCTAAATAATAATGCCAATGTACACGTAAAAAAATAAACACACACACACAAATTAGACACAATTTTACTGAATTTTAGAAAATCGATCAGAAATTAAGAAAAGAAAAATCATAGTTTTGAGAAAAAGACATTTTCCATTTAAGAAAAATATTTTCTGAATAATAAGGATTCGAAATTTTTATTTCTAAGTGTAGCTGTTATTATATTTGAACTGATAAATGGTTTTGACTTGGTAATTTCATATTCCAATTTATGTAAAACTTAAAATATTCTTTTTTATTTCAACTCCGATTTTTGTTATATATTTCAGAGAAAATGATGAAAATGTGGAAATCGCTTGTAGCAAATATATGTATTATTTGTTTTACCGCAAATTGTTTGTGCATCAAAATTCCGTCCGTAGCTTAAAATCAATTTTATTATTTAAGCCACAAACATTCAAACACTTGCCAACATTTTTATTGTGTTTGTCATTTCAGCATATTTTGCGACTTGGCTTTCAGTTGTTTTTTGTCGATGTTTGTTTTTGATGCGATTGTTTTTGTTGCTGTTGTTGTTGTTGCTGTTGTTGTTGTTGTTGCTTTTACCGTTGCCATTTGGAATTGAAGGTCAATTGTGTTTTCGTGCTGTTACTGCCACGCCCAGGCATCATCCGGCGCTAAGTGGGTTGCTGTTTGCAACAGCAACGGATGATGGGCGGGGGGAAGGGGCAATGGGCAAGAGGCAAGGGGGAGGGGGGAGGAGGAGGGGTCACATCAGAGAGTCATCATTTACATTTGGTAACCAGAAACTCAAATTATTACTATTTCAGCAGCGTTGTTTGTGTGTCTGTCATTTTTGTATGTGGGTGAATGTTTATGTGTAATTGGTCACATCCACAGACACATTCACACACACACACACACACACACACACACACACACACACACACACACACACACACAGACACATTTACAGACAACATTCACTCACACACACACACACACACACACACACACACACATAGGGCGCCATTGGTTTTCATGCTTCGCAGCTTTTGCTGAAGTTTTGTCCTCATTTCATTTGCCTCATGCCTCATTATCATTTGTGTGAGTGTGTCTAAGTGTGTGTGCGTGTGTGTGGGTGCCCGAGTCTGTGGCTCCATATTTATGGCATGACCCACCCTGTTCCGCCGCAAGCTCAAAAATAGTTGATTGCGTAAACTTTTCGGCTAAAAACAGCAACAGCAAAATTCAAGCAGCAACTTTGAAAATTGGCGCTGCAAGCGTCAGTAATGCGTGCTTCTGCGTGTGTGTGTGTGTGTGTGTGTGTGTGTGTGTGTGTGGATGTCTGCGTGTGCGTGTGAATTGTTGCTGTTTTGCATTTGTTGGCCAAGTTTGGCGCGTTGCGTGCAACCAGCGCTCCTCAAAGTCTGCAATACTTTAACCAAATTGGGCAACTCGCACACACACACAATCACAACTAAAAATACTCACACACGCATGCCCCTTCTCGTGTGTGTGTGTGTGTGTGTGTGTGTGTGTGGCACTTCTTGTTCGAGCAATGGCTTTCCTCTTTTCTGGGTTGCCCTTCCTTTTTTTCCAGTGCAAACTTTTTGGCAGCGACAACTATGAATATAAATCCTTGTCGCTGATCGGAACACGCGATTTGTGAGTGCACGAGTGAGTGTGAATGTGAATTAGTCAGTGAATGTATTCAAGCGCACATTGAGTGAGAGACTGACTAAAGTCAGTGTATGCCATGCTTATAAATACACCCACTAAGCAACCTTTTGCAGAACTGTTTCGGTTAATTGAATTCTGTTGCCTTGAAAATTGTGAAGAAAGCCGCTTTTTTTTTAACAATACTCTTTAAAAGTAGTTAACGGTAATTTTTAAAGATATAATGGTGAAAGTTTTAATTAATAAATATTTACGTGAGCTAAAGGGATATAGTCACTATCTAGTTTAGTTTCAATTTTAACACATATTCTTAAACAGAGATCGAAGAAACTTTATTGCAAGCTAACCGGTAAGTGAGATCCTTTCAAGTCCTGTTTTTAGCATTTAGCACAATCCTTCAGCTGCACATTTAGATTACAGCAATTCAGCTGATTCGAGTGGGGACCATTCATAAGCTATACAAACGTTGCAGCTGCAGCTGTAGCTGTTGCAACATGACCTTGAGGGCTTAGTTGTCGTAGTTATGGGTTTTGATATTCAAGAGTGCTTGCATTTGGACTAAGTCTTGCTCTTTGGCTTTTCTGTGGCCTCGCCACAGTCCGGCACTTAGTCATGACAAGTGGACAGAAGACCACATCAGAAACCATTCGACCCCTTCGACCCGCCACTTAGCCCAACCCTCCCCCCCCGCCAACCCACCTCCGCCTCAACAGCATAAACCAAGCCAAACAAAACAAACGGGGCAGCAACAACTTAATCCAATTTCATTGGCTTCACGAGCCGGCAAAGGGCGAAATGCCGCATTCACAATGAGAGCCAGTTGCTCTCTCTCCCTCTCTCTTTCTCTTTCTCTCTGTCTATCTCTAGTTTTTTATACCCTGCACACAATAAAGGTTTCTTGTGTTGCTTTATTTGATCGGTAGTCACCTGCGTTTCTTGAATATCGATATAGATACTGATAATCATATAACTGATCAACAGCCCAAATTTCATCGATATCGGATAAGAAAAACTTCCAAGTTGAAAATTTATTCTCACATTGACTTTATTTCTATCAGCAAGCCAAAAATATGTTTTCCGCTATTAAGTTTATCGGTTACAAAAATCACATTTTTCAATTGCAGCGATCAAATATATATAACAGCTGGGTTTAGGGTACATCGTAGTCGAGCTCACTCGACTACAGTATTCTTACTCGTTTTACCTTTGTTGCTTTTAGTATTTGATGAGTGTAGGGCACCAATAGGCCACTCATAATTATGTTGGCGAAATACAAATTGATCTAGCTTTGTCCGCTCGGACCTTAGATCAATTTAAAAGATTTATATAATTGAGAAGGGATAATGAAAAAAGGAGCGTTCGCAAACAAAAATATCTGCAAATTTGAGTTGCTCTCAACTTTTGAATGTAAATTTTAATTGCGTTAAAGGATAGCTCTGTGAAAGTAGATATGTTGGTAGAAAGGAATGTTGTTGGCACTCGTTTGCCAGTTTCCTGGGTTTCGTTTAAGTGAATTAAATGTTGGGGTTTGTTGAGAATGAAGGTCTTTGATTTTTCGGTTAAGCTAAGTGCCTGGGAGCCATAAAAAAGCACTTGCACATTGCAATTACAGTTGCATACCTACCTGATTGCCTGTGCCATCAACGTTGAACATTTCAAGCCATAACCCATAAAAATTTGACATTAAAAAATATCAATAATTGTCTTTCAGCCCATTAACCCAAATGTTGGTCCTTGTAAAGCGGGCGAGACTTAGCCGTTTGAATGTGGCTAAGGCGGACTTTGCTTTAGTTAACAGCAAACTTGTTAATTGAACGGTTGTGTTAAGAAATGTAGTGTTTTTATTTTTTGTTTTTAGTGATTTACAGTATTTCTTTATGTGATTGTTTAATAGTGATTCTGCATGTTAATTATCTGGAAATTAAGCAAGTTATTTCATCTGTTTCCATATATAATTTTCAGATATTCGTAGTTTTGTAAAGACTAATTTCTTCATAATTAAAGTTCATGTTTTTTTTTAAGCTTTATACACATTACACATATTACATATATTATGATTGCAGATGAGGATTCTGAGGATCCAGCATTCCAACAATATTCGCTGGCATTAAAGGAAAATGCTTAGGGAGTTTTATTACTATAGATGGGTCCGAACTTAGGAATTTTGATAGAAGAGGTTTTGGAACTGATTAATTAATTGTCAACTATAAAGAGTTGGAATAAATAAATTTAAGAAACAATCCATCAGGTATTGGCTACGATTAGACAGATTGCTTTTCCGACATTTTCTATAACTTTCTCAGCAGCTGAGACAAAATGTGTGGAGCTCTTAATTTAACATTTGTGAAATTTTATTGACAATCCCGAGCTGATGTAAATTTCTGTTATAAATAATTTCTATAATTAAAGAAAATGGAAGGCGGTATTTCCAGTAATCATAGGGTCTTCAAATATTATTGGCGAGTTGAGTTTTAGCAAAGGTGCATGTTTAGGATAAAGAAAAGCCCTCAAGCTTAACTAAAATGATGAGTAAAGTACTTCGCATGTTAATAACTTGATTTATCAGCGGAGCATCAAATTCACAATCAAGGACAATCAGAAGTAAGGGTGAAATAAATATGTAGATTCGATAATGCATGCAAATGCAGAAAGTTTAGAAGTAATCGGATCCTTTTAGAATTCACAAGCAACTTTAACCACTTTTTGTCCTACGATCAACTTGATATTAGTTATGAGTGTTGTCTAAATGCACTTAGGTCAATTGCAAGGAAGTCAAAAATATTTTAGCCTCTTTTAAGCTTAATGCTTACAATACTCACATTTTCCAATTGCAACGATTAAATATACACAACAGCTGGGTTAAGGGTACATCGTAGTCGAGCTCACTCGACTACAGTATTCTTACTTCTCTTACCTTTGTTGCTGTTAATATTTGATGAGTGTAGGGCACTAATAGGCCACTCATAATCACGTTGGTTGTGGGCCTCAAATGGCTATTTGTTTAATGCTAAATGTCGCTTGGTACCCCCTCTAAAACCTGCCCAAGCCTGAGGTCGCCGATGTACAATTATATCGGCAGCGCATGTAGCTGCTATTGAGAAACCCACGTAATTATCTATATGACGTTTCCGTGACTTACACTTATGTTTGCCAGGGCCAAAGCGTTAAGGATGGAGGGTGCCAGTGTCATACACGAAGGTTAAGGTTCATTTCTGAGATAGTATTAGTGGGTGGACAATGAGGTTGTGTGCGGGGCAATGTAGGCTGGTGGAAAGAAAGTATATCAAGTGTTGACGCTTGGGTGAAGTTTAAGGAATTATAGGTAGTGTTAAAGACTAAGTTTAAGGTTCCGTTGAAGGTTCCGAATTAGCTTGAGAGGAGATAGTAGGAGATACTGGTGGAGCATGAAGTTGAGAGCGGGACAGTGTAAGCAGTGAGAGATCTTATAATAAGAAGTGATCTAAGCGATGCCGTTAGGGTGGCATAGTGAGGTCAAAATGTGGAGGTAGACCGACAGTGAGGGATTCAAGTGTCTAAGTCAAGCAGTTAAGTTGAAGTCCTTTCCTCACCTCCCTCTATGTCTTGACCTGGCTCCGCCGTATGTGTGACCATAAAAAGCGCAAAGCAACAAAATCTTATGTCCAACGCCCCTTTGTGGAGGTGCTAATCATTGCGGGTACTTTGGTCCACATGGCGTATGATTTACGGGGCAATAACCAACTCATTAGTTCATGTTTCATGTTCTTTTTTTTAAAGGACCTCCCCACCTCCGTTGCGAACTCTCCTTGGAATTAACTTGGCATTCTGACATTATTTTTCGTAACTTTATTACTGCTTTCATTTTGGCGACTTTTGACCTTCTTAAGCAGGGGAAGCGGGCTTGGAGTGGAAATGCGCTTACGGATCAAAGACGCAACCACGTCAAAAGTTAAGTGTCACAAAGCAAAGTAAAGCAAAGCAAGGCAAAGCAACGCTAAGGTTACATTCAAAGAACGTTAAAAACAACAGCAACAGCAACAATAACAGCGACAACGACAACAACAACAACAATAACGACAACAACAACATGCAAATGGCATAGCCAAAAGGGGCGACCCATCGGAAAATCGATAAATGTAATGGCAAAACTTGAAGGCAGCCGTTGCCCCGAACCTATATTCGACAGAGCAGAGCAGCCCAGCCCAACTTAGCCAAACAGTCGTGTAGTCAACGTTAATTTACACGGCGACAGCGAAACAGCAAAAACAACAACAACAACAACAGCAACAAAAACAACAACAGCAGCAACAGCAGCAACAACAGCAACAATAAAACACAATAAGCTATGGAAAATCAATAACTCGCTGGGCTTAAAACGGGCAAAGAGGGGTTGTCATTGGTCAGGGGGTCAGTGGTTCAGTGGTTCAGTGGTTGAGTGGGTTGCTGTCGTGTTGTGTCGTGTCGTAATTGCAATTGTTAACTACTGCCTGCGCTTACATACCCCTTGCCCCACTTGCCCCACTTGCCACCAATCGCCCGATTGCACCCGCAAATATGTTCAGATTCGCAGGGCTTGTTGCATTTGCTTGAGGGTGGTTTGCAGATTGATTGATTGCTTGACCGTGTCCGTATACGGGCAACGGTTACGGTTACGGTTACGGTTAAGGTTACAAGGAATACCTGGAATACACGCATTTCAATAATTATGAACAATTGGCGCGCGACCTTTGTCAATACTTGGAGAATCGAAATAATTGCTTGGAATGCAGTTGAATCGCAACCGGAGGTGTAAAAGCGAATGGGTGGATTCACAAAATAAAATACCGGAATTAACTGAATAAATAGTGCCACAAGCAATATTTAATGTTGATTCATTTAACATTTAATTATTATTCGGCGGGCAGACAAGGGTTATTCAGACCTCCTATGAATGTCAGTCGGATCACATTGAGTTCTCATTTTCTATTCATATTCATAATCATATTCATAGTCAATTAAAACTTAAGATCTCACTCAGTTCCAAATCTCTCAATCAGTTAATATTCAGGTGTCATTCAATATTCATTCACTATTCATTCAGATCTTATTCGCTGCTTATTGTAATTAAGCAGCTGTCACTAAGCTATCATTCATCTTAGTATTCAGCTGTCAATCTCATTTATTCAATGCTCATTTAGTTTGCATTCACTGTTGCACTCACAACTCATTCAATTCACTCAATTTGTGCCTCAGAAGAGCATTCGACATTCGTTGTAAAATGGTACCCAGCACGAGCTGAACTGGCATATATCAAATTACAAATTCAGCTGTTAAATATTTGCTGAATCAATTTTGAAACACTTGTGAACCGCTATTAAACCGGTTCACGGTCTTTTAGCTTTTGCGTTTTACAATTTTAGGTTATACTTTGGCTTAGTAAGCTAAAAAAACAAACATAAAATTGACCTTTTCTAATTGGTCTAAGCCTAATCACTGACCATACACAAACAATGTCAATAGCAAGTACAACAACAACAGCAACAGGAACAACAACAGCAACAGGAACAACAAACACCAACAAGAGGAAGAACAACCAAAAATTATGAGCAAACATTTTGCACGGCAGCAAAATTCACAAAAGCGCAAAATTAGCAAAAAAAAATAAATAAATATAAAAAAAAATAATAAAAACAGGCTGAGAGGGAAAACTTCAAAGCCAGCAAGTCAAACGAGTGGCTGACACTTTTGGCCACAATATTGTTGTTGCTGTTGTTGTTGTTGTTGCTATTGTTGTTGCTGTTGATGCTGTTGCGAGTGGCTGCTGACGAAGATCAAACAGCGCGTGGTCGGAGCGAGATAAAAGTGCGAGGCGCACCACAAAAGAAGGCGACGACACAAATTTCAAACGTTGTGCTTTTCCAAGGGGCATGTTGGGAAAACCGAGAGAATTACACAGATACAGCGAGTAGAGATGGTTTATCCTCTGCTTGTGTGTCGCCAGCTAAAAGCTTGGGGTCAGGCCACAACTTGGCTGAAGCTCGTATTTCGGGTTCAGAATGTGCAAAAACTTTTGGCCTCAATTTCAACTTTAATGAGTTTGCTGTAAAAACAACCAACAGTAACTTGTCTAGCTATGTGTGTTTGTGTGTGTTTGTGTGTGTGTGTGTGTGTCGAAAAAGGTCTGGTTCTGGCCAAAAACCCTGCAGCTAAATAGCCCAAAAATGGACACGGCGTCAACATCAACTATTAGCTTAAATTTAGTTGTGTTTCAAATTATTCTTTTTATTTGTTTTCTTAACTTAAATCTGAAGACAAACAATTTAACCGTTAGTGCAGTCGGCTATAAAGTGTTGCATAACAATTCCCAAATGGGTCAAGCATAAGCTAATCTAGCTTGATCAAATTGGTATATATATACAGTGGCTTGCAGCCCCAATCGCCCAGTGTCTAGCAACAAATTTAAAGTGCTATAAAGTTTAAACAAGGACACAAATTCAAAATGTTTAAATGCCAATTTGTTTAATGTTATATCACATTTGAAAAACAAACTTTAGTTTTTATTTAAATATTAATTAATTAATTAAAATTAGTCAAAAACTGAAAACATAAGCCAAACTACATATGCAGCTCATTTCGCCCAGTCTTAAAAAAAGTTACATATTTGGCGTATAAAAGCTTAAATAAGGATGTTAATACTCAGTATGATATCCTTTAGCCTTTACAACTTCCCTTAATCTATTTTTCATGGAAGACACCATCTTCCGGGTAGTTTCTGGACTGATCCTGCTCCACTCCTCCTGCAGAGCATTTTGGAATCCTGTTTGCTGGATATGTTGTGTTTCCGGATGTTATTTTCCAGCAGAGCCCACACATTTTCAATAACATTTAAGTCTGGAGACTAGGCCGGTGGAATCATCACGTGGGGGCAGTTCAATCTAAGCCAGGACTGTACTATTCCGGCCTTATGCTTGGGGTCGTTGTCCTGGTAGATCCGGAAAGTACGTCGGTTTCCAGCTTCTCGGCACTTTGAAGTAAATTTTCCTTTAGTATATCAAAGTACACATTCTTGTCCATTGTTGTTTCCAAAATCACAAAATTTCCGACACCGGCTGCCGAGATAGATGCCCATACCAAGATACTTCCTCCGCAGTGCTTGACTGTTGCCTTCAATTGTTTGGGATTTAGCTCAGTATTGGAGTGTCGCCACACTTAATTCCATTCGTCCGGGTAAAAATGTTTGAATTTGTACTCATATTCACATATGACTGTGTTCCAGAACTCCAAATCCTTGCCCAAGTGGATTTTGACGAACGTCATCCTATACGCTCTATTTTTTGCGCTTATAAATTTATTTTTTCGTGGTTCTCGGGCATCAAAGTCATGGTTGCGCAGAACTTGGAGCACAGTTCCCACACTGAACTTTTTCCTTATTTCATCCTGCACCTATTGAGTCAGTTTTTGAGCCGATAGCTTAAGATTTCCCCTTAAAATCTTGATGATCCTTAGCTCGTCCTGCTCGGTGAAAATCGGATTTGGTGCCGTTCCGCCCTTGTCCTCTGTTCGATTTTCATCGACGAAACTCCAAATGATGTTGAATACAGTTGAGGTGTTTGGATTGACCATTTTAGCTATTTGGCGGTATGAATATCCGATTTTTAAGTGTTCCAGGATGAGTTTCCTTTGCCCAATGGTAGTCAGTTTGCCCATGGTCCTTGTTGGCTTGTTGCACCCGAATTGCAGGAAAAAACTAAACTGACTATGGAGGATTGGTCTATTAAAACCGAAAATATTCAATCTGTCGAAAAAAATCCGGGTTTTATGGCACCCAGGTGTCCATAAAGTAACTGGGCGAAATGACGTGCATACCTAAAAAGAGGTACTTTCTTACATAACCCTACCTAGCAGGTGGAAAAACCACAGTTTAATAGGGTCATATATTAATTTTGGTGGTCAATAAATGTACCTGCCATGGGTCTTTGGAATTTTTGAAAAATATTGAATAATGAGTTTATGGCAGGCGATTGAAATTGTTGCTAGACACTGGGCGATTGGGGCTGCAAGCCACTGTATATAAATCGTTATTGCACTTAACGACGACTTTAGCAAAAGTTGCATTCAGAACTATGCCAGGCATAAATCCAGTTAATACGCTTCACGCCAATATTCGCGGCCACTGGTCTTGGCCAGATAAGGCGAGTAGACGTCGTCGCAGTGGCTGCCTGGCTGAGTGGGCTCCTTGATAAGTTTGTTATTATAATGGGTGAATGGGCGCGAGCTGTTAATCATCAGCGCCTGCGAGGCTGCAACGATTTGTTAACGTGGCCAGCAAAAATGATGCCACAAAAACCAATCAGCCCAATCATACACAGAGGTTAGAGCAACCACGGGGTCTTCGAGCAGGGGATGGGGCATGATTGAAAAACTGCCCAAATACAACATTCAAACTATCTGAAACGGCAACGACTGCGTACACGTAATGTGGCAGTTCCGTTGGCTCGCGATTGGATATGCAAATTTTTTGGACGAGATGGGCCAAAATAAAAAAACCAAAAAAACGAAAAAAAAGCCAAAAAAAAAACACGTGTACACACTGTGTTAAGGGGCGTAAGGGGCGTGGGGCAGTTAGGCAGTTCACATTTGTTTATCCTTCATTGAATTACAACCGAAGCGAAGTGGGCAAAGTGAAAAACTGTGAAGTTGCCCCGAGCAATACTAAAAAGGATGTTGAATTTTCGGCAAGGCTTGGCCTTTTTTTTACTGCATGTGGCACATAAAGCACAGATTGGCGAGAGAGAGAGAGAGAGAGATAGAGTTACGGCCTAAGGTATTCGAAATGTGCCGAAACGCACGGAAAGCAAACAGTCGCTGAAGTGCCACCTGCCCGTTTCCAACTCTTGCGTAACTTGGAAACTTGGAATTTTTTAAACGATTGCCACTTTTACTAACTTTTCAGTTTGTTTTTCCAATCTTTTTTTTTTTGGTATCCCTCTTGTCTGGTTTTGTTTTGGCATTTCCACATTTTTGAGGGGCGGGGGCAATTCCTCTTCTTCTTTCCTGCCCCTCACCAAAACATGTCCCGTTTCCGCCCACAAGCGTAATTTGCTCTTCATAATATGCGACACTTCCTTATTTCGCAGTCAGAGTCTCTTCATCATTCACATCCTTAGCCCTATCCTCATCCTTATCCTTATCCTTATCCTTATACTCAGCCAGCCAGCATTTTCCTACGTATTTGTGCATTTCCTTTATGGCATTTTCTCTTTACGCTCTTACCTTTTTTTGTCGCTCATGCAAAAAACGTGGACTCGCATAAAAAGAGTATAAAAAAAGAAAAAAAAAACGAAAAATATTGCGAGGTAGTCGCATTTTCTTCTTTTTCCTCTTTTTTTTCACTTGCTTTCACTACAGTTTACCCAAGTGACTGCCATCAACTAGCTTTCTTCGGTGTCTATCTTGGCCCTTTCTTCCTCTTCTTCTATAACTGCTTTTATTTTGTCGACATTCACTTTACCCGGCTCGCAAATCCTTTTGAAAAAGGCTTAATGTCTGATTTGGCTGCTGAGTAATCCGCTTTAGACTCGCTAAAGACTCTGTCTTCCCTATACAATACAAATATATATAAATATAGATATTAACAAAAAAAAAAAACCTGATTATTAAATAATCCCCACCTGGTTGACATGTGTCGCCCTTGAAAAGGTCTCTAATTTGACACTCGGAAAACCCAAGCAACACTTTCAAAGCAAAAATTCGCATCGAAAGAACGCAAAAATGCATAATTAAACATCGATGGGTTGCTTTTAATCACATGTCAGGCATGTGATGACCTGTCACTTGTGCTGTCAATTATAAAACTTAATTACCATCTAATCTGGTCATTTTCTGGCCATTTTCTGCAACATTTTTCACGCCAAAGTGCAATGCAACCCAAAAAGACGAAACAAGGATTGCGAACCAACAAGATTGTCTCGTTAATCAATTCTGAATAAATTGGTAAAGCGGAATAGGGTAACCATCTTTTGGAGACCAGCACACACATTTGGTAATGAAGTTACTGACGCCGGAAATGGACTGGAGTCTGTTCGTGAACTCGGACCAGGCTATGTAAACCATTGAATTCGACCAGAGGCAGAGAAAGATTGCTAAAATTACTGACAACTCTGCGGAGTTATAAAAAGAAACTCAACTTGTGTAAAAAGTCCCCCTTCTCTGTCTGGAGAGTGAGGAAACTATCCGAGCACATTATGGAGCATAACCCGGCAATCAACAGACTGAGAGTATCTCAGTGGGACGCACTAAGATCAGAAGCAATCATGGTCCAAAAGCCTTAGCTCATTTATCAGCTGGAGGCATTGAGTCTAGCAATAAGAATAAGCATAAGTATTATAATTCTCTATTCTAAATATATATCGCTTGGACTAACATTAAAATATTGTTTATTTCGATTAGCATTTACATAAATGTTATGTGACCTTTTTAAAACTGTTCAAAATAATTTGTGACATTTATTTTGAATATGCTTTCAGTTTTTATTATTCCTTTTAATTAATTAATTAATATTTTAATAAACGTTTAAACGTTTATCGTGTTTTTCCTTGCTTAAACTTTATAGCACTTTAAAAGTTTTGCACACTGTTCAAAATAAACTGTGAGTCACTGTATTTATATTTTATTCTACATAATAGATTTCATTTATTTCAGCTAATGGCCACAAAATGTAGCAGTTGCAGCAGTTAATAATTCATCTTCTTCTTCCTACTATCTGGTATATATTAATAGAATAGATAGAAATGCATAAGTGATGCGATTGTCCATTCCATTTGCTGCACTTTCCGCATAATTAGCATATTGTGATATTTACATTTCACATAGCTACACTTGAAATGCAACCACAAACCACAAAATACAGGCCAAAAACCAACACAAACACAGACAGCGAACAATTGTGTTTAACTGACATACAACAAGTGCAACAGCAACAAATGCAACAGCAACAAATGCAACTGTCTGACAACTGCAACTGCAACTGCAACTGCTGCAATTGTCTGAGAGTTGACTTTGAGTAGTTGTTATTTAGCTGGTTTTGGCTGGATTGCGTTTGTTAATTGTCTGTTTGTTGCATGTTGCTTGTTGCTTGTCTGTTTGTTGCTTTGGCTAATATCTTGTCACTTTGACTGACTGTTCAGAATTGGGCAATGCAATTAATGTGCATCTGTCTGTGTGATTTATGAGTGACTTTAGGTTATCAGTTTTAGCAATTGGCCAGCTCATCAGCCTCTCAACCTGTCCTATCCATTTACAGGTAAACAAGTAAACCTTATTGCTATTTCTCTCTATATATTTGTCTCTTTCCAATGCCATTTATATTAATTTCTACAGCTGGATTTTTATTATTTTTATTTACAAGCTACAGCTTCAAATTGTTATTATTCCCTAAAACCATTAAAAATAGGTAAAAAGGTAACAAAATAACAGGAAGAAGGAAGCATCTGCGACCCCATAAAGTATATATATTCTTGTCCGTCCGTCCGTCCGTCTGTATGAACACGCGGATCTTAGAGACTATAAGAGCCAGAGACTTCAAATTTGGAATATAGCTTATCGTATACCAGGCGCATATTTTGCCAATAGTATTAGAATATATTTAACAGCTGGGTTAAGGGTATATCGAAGTCGAGCTAACTCGACTGCAGCATTCTTGCTTGTTTATTTTATCATATCTAATTTTATGGATTCCAACTATGAATTCCAATTTGTATGCAACCTTTACCTAGCCTCATATTGCCACACTTATTTGTAGTCATCATCATATAGCTTCTCGTTGATGCTATTTCGCTTCATAATCCCATTTCATGGCCATTCCCGATATACTATAATTCCAATTTGCATTGCTGTTTCATTTCACAATTTCCTACGCATGCAGAATCCTATTACTCTTTGTGTTTTTCTACTATTTCTATTATTGTTCCTGTACCCTGTATACCTACATAATCCCCTAAGCCTGCCCCTTCACCATCCTGTGCACCCCCCTTCCCTCACCCACATCCATTTCGTTTCTTTTGTTCAGTTGGTCAACAGGTTGCTGCCGCCGTTTTAATTGGCCCTGGGGCGATGTCAGCTCTGCAGTCGACGTGTCTGGCGGGTGGGTTTGAAGGTGCTTTCGTGGGACGTGTGTCTATTTATAGAGTTAGGCTACTGTCACACACACACATGTGTGTGTGTGTTTGTGTGTGTGTATAGCCAGCATCCCTTACACGCGCACACACACGCACGCACGCACACAAGCCCTGCGCGAGGTGTCGGACTGAGCCCGAAGCTGTGAGCGTTGACAACTTAACGGAAAATCATTTCACATGCTGTTTGCATTGGCTTTGCAATCCCCATCCCCTACCCATCCCCTAACCATCGTTATTCCCTTTCATTCCAAACTGGCAACCGCTGAATCTTTGGTCCACAACTGACCACAAATGGGAGCGCCAGCGCTGAGTTTAGAGAAGTGTAGTTTTCAAACGGAAAACCTAGTCGTCTTTTTAACGGTACATATTGGATCTGAACCGCAGACCCTAAAGTGGTCTAAAACGTGTTGCGGCATCCCAATTCAACAAGTATCGTCGCTCAACGATGCTCATCATAATCTTTTAGACTGATTTCATGTTGCATGTCAGCCATTGAAAGCAATTCAATTTAAACTATTTTTGAGGTAGCTGAAAAGAGCAAGGTTTCAAATCTCTGTTTCTGTATCTTTTATTCGCTTAAATTATATGGTTTTTATTTTAGTTACCTCTAAAATCTATTTCTTGAGCTTGATTAAGTTAGATAATATTTATATAAAAATTGACCTGAATTTTAGTAATTCGGCATACTTTTAGTGAAAAGAATTCCTCACGAAAATGTATGAAATTTTATGAATTGTGGATTTCCAAAAATCATGGTTTGCATTTCTTAACTTCATTGTGGATTTTTTTAAAAATTTAAAACATACTCCAAAGTATATAGCAGCTAAACTGTAAAATAGCAGTTGAGAGCAAAAATGTCAATACTATTTGCTGAATTTTAGAATGAATTTTTTCTAGAAATCTTGGTTTTTATTTCTATTTTTTACAAATATGTTCCTTTGTTAAGACAAGTAACAAAGGAACATATTTTAACAAGTAAGTATCTGTAGTCGAGATGGCTCGACTACGATATACCCTTAACCAAGTTGTTATATATTCCAGTTTTATTGACAAATTTTCCTTTAAGATGATTTGCACTCAAATGTTCAGTTCTGCAAGTGCATATGCATATTATGTATAAATTAGAAGCCTCTGCCTCTTAAATTGTGAAATTGCTTTCTATTGGAAATCGAAATGTATCGATAATTCAGAAACTAACGCAGTTATCGATCAAATAAAGCAACTTGATGGTACACGAGAACTTATACTCCAAATTTGAAGTCGCTAGCTCTTTTAGTCCCTGAGTTCCGCGTGTTCAAACAGACGGACGGACGGACGGACGGGCGGACGGACGGACAGACGGGCAGGGCTATATCGACTCCTTCTGCCCGTTACATACATTTGCACAAAACCATTATACCCTTTTTACCCATTTTTAATGGGTTAAGGGTATACAAATATGTAACAAAAAACCTCATTTCCTTTATAATATTTATTTTGATTTGAATAATAATTTTTTAAGTGAATTTTTGAGCAGTTTGACTTTTGATATAGTATATGGATCAGGTGGGGGGTGTAAGTGGTTTTCTATTGCTTGTCTACTTACGCTGCGAATTGGAGCGCCTTATGATGTTCTCGAGGAATGTGTTTTGCGGCGCAACAAGTCCGCGTCGTCCGCCAGGCATTTTGCTGCCTGCCTAATTGCAATGCCGCGTAGCCGCCCCGCGATGACTGGAAGTGGCAACTGAACGGTTGCTGCACCTGCTGCAGCTGATGCAGCTGGATGGTTGATGGATGGATGTGGCTGCCTGCTGCCTGCTGCCGTCTGCCGCCTGCTGCTTCTCACTTCTACCTCCTCCTCCTCCTCCTCCACCTCTTTGACTCCGCCTAGCGATGCTGTCCCTCTGTGTGCTGTGGGGCGGTTCCGTGCTCGATCTTTCAGCATTCGCTTAGATGCTGACGACGTTGTTGTTGTTGCTGAGCAGCGCTGCATTTTCATTGCGCTGGCCGTCCGCCATTTTGTCTAGGAAACTAACACAACACGAACACACACACGGATACACAAACACACTCACACACACACACACACACGATACCCGACGCGAACTTTTAGTTTTGATGCAATTGCTGTTGTTGTTCTTGTTTGTTTATTTTTGTTATTTGTTGTTGTTGTTTTGTTGTTGTTGCTGCTGCTGCTTGTTGTTGTTGTTGACCACCTCACACAGTCTTATCGGTTGCATATGGCACTGCAAAGATAAAATAACATGTTCAGCATAAAATAAGGAATGTGGCAACATTGATAGAGTCGAGGGGAGATAAAGAGAGACAGAAAATACCATTTTACATTTTAATGTATAATTTTATTACACACTTGATTAAGTTTAATTTGTAGCTTTAATTTTAAATATATTTTAATTTTTTTTTTTGACTTTATTCAGTTCACACATTAAATAAAAATAATCGAGAAAAGGCTTTTCGCTAAATTGGAAATCTCAAATAATATTGAACGCAGCATAAACTGAATTCCAATCGAGGCGCCCCTCGATTTCGATTGCTTGCCGCAGATTCAATCACATTAATTTGCATGTGCATTTATGCAGAAGTTGTGCCACAATTTTGCCATTAATTATTCAGCAACCGCAACAAAACAGGTCGGATACGTAATATGTATTTTGATGGCTGGGATATCTACGTGCGTCTTTAATTCACTGACAGTTCCATGAAGCTGTGGCAACCATGCATGCCCCGACTACATATAATACTATTATGGCCCGAACGGAAGGCTGCATCTGCCACTCCATAAAATATACATTTCTATTCACCTGATTACGTTCTGTATCTGAGCTGTTTAGATGCAAAAAGCGATTACCGATAATCGATTATGTATAAAAATAAAATACATTGAAATTTTATTGAACAACTTTAAAAATGCCATCAAGATCGGTTGGGAATCAGGCAAGTTATAGTCATATATAGAAAATGTATTCTCACTTTGATCTCATTATTATATATATATATTATATATATATATATATTATATATATATATATATATATATAATCCAGTCCACTTCTACTGTTTTTTTATTTATTTATAATTTTAATTTTATTTTAAATTTGATTTAATTAAAAATTTTTATTTTTTTTGCCAATAAATACACAAATAAAAATAAATAAATATGAAACAAATAAATAATACAAAAGTCTAAGTGCACAAATAGATTTTTGTGAGTGTATAAATTGCCCAGTGTCTATAATGTCTATAATGCAGCTAATGTATTTGAATTAATAATGCCCCTGAGACGTAATCGATGCAGGCAAAAGAATTGAATTGGAAGCGGAAACGGAAACGGAAAGGAAACGCAAAGCGAGAGGAAACTCGGTGGAATATCAAAGTGCACCCAGCGCTTCTTACTTTACCGATGTCCAATTAGAAAATGAAGCTGAGACAATTATACACTAAAAAAAAGCGACCTGAATGTCAGAAAGTCGGACTAAAATTAAAATAAATAATAAATAAATAATAAAATAAATAATAAATAAATAATAAATAAATAATAAATAAATAATAAATAAATAATAAATAAATAATAAATAAATAATAAATAAATAATAAATAAATAATAAATAAATAATAAATAAATAATAAATAAATAATAAATAAATAATAAATAAATAATAAATAATAAATAAATAATAAATAAATAATAAATAATAAATAATAAATAATAAATAAATAATAAATAATAAATAAATAATAAATAAATAATAAATAATAAATAAATAATAAATAAATAATAAATAAATAATAAATAAATAATAAATAAATAATAAATAAATAATAAATAAATAATAAATAAATAATAAATAAATAATAAATAAATAATAAATAAATAATAAATAAATAATAAATAAATAATAAATAAATAATAAATAAATAATAAATAAATAATAAATAATAAATAAATAATAAATAAATAATAAATAAATAATAAATAAATAATAAATAAATAATAAATAAATAATAAATAAATAATAAATAAATAATAAATAAATAATAAATAAATAATAAATAAATAATAAATAAATAATAAATAAATAATAAATAAATAAATAATAAATAATAAATAAATAATAAATAAATAATAAATAAATAATAAATAAATAATAAATAAATAATAAATAAATAATAAATAAATAATAAATAAATAATAAATAAATAATAAATAAATAATAAATAAATAATAAATAAATAATAAATAAATAATAAATAAATAATAAATAAATAATAAATAAATAATAAATAATAAATAAATAATAAATAAATAATAAATAATAAATAATAAATAATAAATAAATAATAAATAATAAATAAATAATAAATAAATAATAAATAATAAATAAATAATAAATAAATAATAAATAAATAATAAATAAATAATAAATAAATAATAAATAAATAATAAATAAATAATAAATAAATAATAAATAAATAATAAATAAATAATAAATAAATAATAAATAAATAATAAATAAATAATAAATAAATAATAAATAAATAATAAATAAATAATAAATAATAAATAAATAATAAATAAATAATAAATAAATAATAAATAAATAATAAATAAATAATAAATAAATAATAAATAAATAATAAATAAATAATAAATAATAAATAAATAATAAATAAATAATAAATAAATAATAAATAAATAATAAATAAATAATAAATAAATAATAAATAAATAATAAATAAATAATAAATAAATAATAAATAAATAATAAATAAATAATAAATAAATAATAAATAAATAATAAATAAATAATAAATAAATAATAAATAATAAATAAATAATAAATAAATAATAAATAAATAATAAATAAATAATAAATAAATAATAAATAAATAATAAATAAATAATAAATAAATAATAAATAAATAATAAATAAATAATAAATAAATAATAAATAAATAATAAATAAATAATAAATAAATAATAAATAAATAATAAATAAATAATAAATAATAAATAAATAATAAATAAATAATAAATAAATAATAAATAATAAATAATAAATAATAAATAAATAATAAATAAATAATAAATAAATAATAAATAAATAATAAATAAATAATAAATAAATAATAGATAAATAATAAATAAATAATAAATAAATAATAAATAAATAATAAATAAATAATAAATAAATAATAAATAAATAATAAATAAATAATAAATAAATAATAAATAAATAATAAATAAATAATAAATAAATAATAAATAAATAATAAATAAATAATAAATAAATAATAAATAAATAATAAATAAATAATAAATAAATAATAAATAAATAATAAATAAATAATAAATAAATAATAAATAAATAATAAATAAATAATAAATAAATAATAAATAAATAATAAATAAATAATAAATAAATAATAAATAAATAATAAATAAATAATAAATAAATAATAAATAAATAAATAATAAATAATAAATAAATAATAAATAATAAATAAATAATAATAATTAATTAATAATTAATTAATAAATAATAAATAAATAATAAAATAAAAATGAAATATCTCCCTGAAAACTAGAAAGTTTTTCTTGAGTTTAGATACAATTTCTAAAACAAACTAAGAAAATTTCCAAAAATTAAAAGTCTGTTTAATAGAGAAAAATCTTTATAATTTTCAGAACATTATTTTTCTGATTTTTAAAAATAAATATAAAATATTTCTAACTAATAAGGTGAGTTACACTCGCTGCACAAAGTATGGCAAATTTTTAAAAAGTTTAGCTCGATTTTTTTCTGAGTGTATATGCAGCTTGTGTGTGTGTGGGTGTGTGGGTGTTGCTGTGTGGGTGGGTGTGTGTGTGTTGAACAAGTAAAGCAATTTTTAATGCGGCTTTTGGTAGTAAGAAAATATATGATTATTATTCTTGAACATGTCCGTCCTTTGTTGTTTTAACTTTTAATGATGATGTTGCTTCTGTTCGTTGGTTTGTTGGTGTTTGTGTGTGAAATGAGCTCAGTTATATTTTATTTCATTAAAATTTAAGATACACTCGAGCGAAAGGTCGTTTTGTGCCCGTCTGCTTGTAACTTGTTGTTTGTTGTTTGTTTGGCCAAAAACGCTCTCAGGCATTCATGAATTTTTGGCTTTAAGTGCGTTTTGCCAACGCGATTTGGACCAACAACTTGTCGACAAAGCGAAGCCGAAGACACCGAGGAGTTTCGAGCTGGGAGCTGTTCAAGTGCATTGTGAGTTGACCCAGTTTTGAACTTTGCCTCAGATTTAGCTTATTAGGGACTTAATTAAGGCTTACAACAACATCTTGTGTCCAAGAAACTACAACTAACAGCTTCCCCCATTGGCGATGACGTCAGCACAGCACATTTGGCACACCCTTTTTGACACTTGTCAAAAAATTTGTCAATATTTGAAAGGGTGGCGCGGTGGGCGTGGCAAGCCACAATCTCAACCCAACGTCGTCACCTATCCCGTCCATTCTTAATGAGAGTACCGTAAAGCATTCACCCTCCCACATCTCTTCCTTGTCCCACTGGGCAGCAAATACTGATGAATGATGCTGTGGCTTGGGCAAGTACAGTGATCGCTCGTTAATTGCACCTTGCTACAAAATAGTTAACAAGCCAACATATGACTTCGATACAAGCGCATCAATTCTTAACTAAACTAAGTCTTGAACGCTCGAGATCAAAGTTAACACAAATAAATAAATTCTTAATTGACACTGAAAAGAAAACCGCTCTGCATTTCGGAAAATCGCTCAGAAAAATCGAAATTTTTCGTTAAAAATAATTTATAAATATTAGAAATAAAATTTATAAATTTAAGAAAAACATCGACTAAAAATATGTTGATCTTTTTATTTTGTTTGAAATGTGTTCGGATTATTGATCCAAATTGAGAAATTGAAATTGAGAAAATTGTTGTGAAAATTACTCTCGTGACGTCACTCAACTTGCAAGCGCAATAAAATCATCAGTTTTTTATGTGAAATCTTAAAATACTAATATTTGTTCATAATATAAATTGCATAATATAATATAAATAATATACTTTGTGAATAATAAGATGAGTTAGAAATATGGCATATTTCTAGAATATAAATATAGAATCGATGATTCGCTGATTTGATGATTATTCGCACTACCGCGTTGTTCTTATTTTCGAGCACGAACTGTAGCAGAGAATGGATCAGCAGCTGCAGGGGAGGGTCTGTGTTGGGGGTTGCCTCTGCCACACAACTTCTGCCACATCCACTGCGACTTTGGCCTGTTGACGTTCGTGTCATTTGGCGACCAAGTGACCGAACGACGGAACGACCAACCACACTTTGAGTTTTAGTCGTCGTTGACTCTGACGCGTTTGCCTTTCACATCGTGTTCACCTTGTCCCACAAAGAGGGGCACTGCCAATGGCAGACCCATTCCCATTCCCCGTCCCATTCCCATTCCCCGTCCCATTCCCATTCCCATTCCCGTCCTTTCGTTAGTCTCTCAATGGGTTGCTCATACATTTTAATTTGTTACTGCGATAAGCCACCGCATCGGCCACAAACGTGTCGCCCTTTTTTTTTGCTGCGGCTGCTCGCTTTTTATTTAATGGCTCACTTAAAGTACGTCATAAAAATTAACATGAGTGGCAAGGTTGACTGGCCGAGTGGCCAAGATGCCAAGCCAAATGGACTCTTAACTGTCGTGCAACAGACTTGCAATTCCAGATGAAAGAAAACTCAATGCTGAATTGCTCTCGACCTGGCTCTGCCTGCCCCATCTGGTCACGATCTGTTAGCCTTTGAAATGGCCAATTGAGTAGGGTCAAAGACCGACATGTTTTCTACGCTGTTCGAGTTAAGAATTCAATTTGTAATGCCTGAAATTGATTTTGGTGTAAAACACTCCCATCTTTAAGTCTGTCTAATCCAGGTGATCTGCACTTGATCGTTTGATATAGTTCTTAGGAAGTTACTGCCTGGAGTTGAGTGGATGGTTTTCCTACGTCCCATTTTAATGTTCAGTTTTAGCAACTAGTTATTTAGACAGTGCTGCTAATCAGTCTATTTATTCCAAAGAGAGGCAGCCTCAAGCAATTTTTTCCAGTCAAGTCAATGCTATATACATATATATATATATATATATATATATATACTCGACTCTTGTTTCACACTGGGCGCACATTCAATTTCCGTTGGGCCTTAAATATTAATAGGGCACCCGCATTATTTATGAGACATTGTCATCAAGTAAATGAAGCAGTCAACCGGCTGGGAGCTGGGAGCAGGGAGCAGGCAGTCACCCAACCACCCAAAACGAGCGACTCAGTTCTACTCCATTAAATTAGCCCAGCACCCGGGCATTTTCATATTTTCATGGTCGCATCGTCATTTTCGGCTTTTTCTTACCTTTCCTTTCGGCTACTTCTACTTCTGGCTCTGTTAGCTACTTAAATATTTATATTTAAATATTTATAAGCTTTTTGGCCTGTTTCGCATAGTTACACGGTTTAAAGTCGCCTATTGAAGGAATGTAAAAGTTAAGAGCTTTTCGCAATCGGTGCCAAGGCTGCAGCCAGGACTTGTTCGTCCTTATTGCTTGTTGCCTGTCTTAAGTTTCGTGTCCCTTCTTCCCTGTTGGCCAACTGCCTTTGAGCCCGTGTCGTTGTCTGTGTTTGGAGTTTCTTATCATTAACATGAATTGCCAGCGCTGATTTGTTTTACCTAACAAGAAAAAAACAACCACTCGATGAAGACAAGCAACTAATTTCCATCCAATCTCATGACTGGTGCTTAAGGATTATTTTTGGGAAATGTTCACTTTAGGATTGCTCAAGTTAAGTTAACTTTATCCCATTTACTTGCTGCTCCACGCACACTCCCTGGCACCTGACCTGGTCAATTACCAAGATTATTACGGGCCAAGCCATTGACAAGTTCCATCTGCAAACAGACAAGAGCTTGTTCCCTGCATGCTCCTTCCTGGATTAAGTCAGTCACCCGATCAGGTTGTCGTCCTGTCAATGTTTGTGACATTTCATTAAATGCATTGTCTAATGTAATGTGCTAGCAGGGGCATGCCACCGCTTATATCTAATCTCACCTTTGTTGCATGTGCAGCAGAACGCAATAATATAGAAACAACTGCCAGTTGTAACTAGTTCACCTCCCTTCACTCACTATCTCTCTTTATCTTTCTCTCTCTCTCTCTCACTCTTTCGCTGTTTCCATTTCACAGCATTTTTGCGCCAACCAGGCAACAATTGTTGTAATTGTTGTAATTGTTGCTGTTGCTGTTGCAGTTGCCGTTGTGGCATAGCTAGAAGCATCGCGATACATAATATGCTTTGCTTATTTGTTTTGGGTTGCCCCTTTGAACCCTCCGCTCAGTATCTGCCACATACACAATTGTTGCAACAATTACACAAAACACAACTCAGAAAACAAAGACCACATAAAGACAATGGGTTCTCTGTCTGCGTGTGGTGGGGAGAGGGGCGTGGCTACGCCTTGCTTTAGCCCGGTTGGTACAACGAACAGAATGAATGGTTGGCTTGGGAGGATACCTATATATATATATATATATATACGTATATGTCAATCCAATCTGCAATGGATTTGTGTGCTGTCCACCTTTCCTCGAGCAATGCTAAGCGAAGAATATATACAAACAGATATATGTACAGATATATGTACATATCAATATGGGTTAAGATATTGTAGAGAAGGGGACCGCAAACAGATTTTTGATTGTTAAGAAATTGAGATTAGGTTAAAAATAGACCCACACAAGGAATAAAGGATAACCTGAAATTAAAAGCTTTCAGCTTAAGACTTAGACTTGATATTCCTGAAAGACAAAGTGGATTCTCAACCCACTTATGAATTAAGGCCAGGTTATAAATTCTGCATCATTATAGCAAGTAATCTGGTAAAAGTTGTGATAATTATGCATTGCAAGTAGCCAAGGAATAAGCTTAATATGACTAAGAGGCAAAATAAGATTAGCAAGGAGGCAAGGAGAAAAGACCCTATGCCTTAACGGAAATATTAGGAAAATGTGGGAAATAGAAAGAAAGTGTTTTATCTTAAAAAGCGTATAGGTTAGACCGGAGTTCAAAATACACTTATATTTTTGTACTATTTAAGAAATATTATTTACATTTTTTCCATATTTGTGTAGTTATATCAATCCCACGACTTAAGACCCATCTTTGCACAGGTTGTTCCTATGGCAGCTACATGATATAGTGTGAGGGACATATAACCTAATATTTGTATATTCTGAGTTTCAAAAAGACATTCTTCAAACTGAGGGAGTGGAAATTATACAAGGATTGTGTGTAAAAAATGAGAACAATGATAGCTGCGTGGCTCTATTTATTTGGCTAGTCTCAAGAAGTAACACACTTTATGTGTATTACAAAGACTGTCGATATTTCAATAAACGAATTGAAGTCCTGTAAACAATTATGTTTTAGTGATAAATAAATAGATTTGCGCTTTCTGCCTTCTAAAAATCATTAGACAGATGCTCAGCCTGGATCCATTCAATTGTGCAGCCAAGTCAGAGGTTAGCTGTTGCACTCAAGGGCTTTAAGATAATGTAAGCAGTTGAGTGTAAGCCATCGGTTAAGCTGTTTATAGATCCGGCCTTTAGCATTCGATGCCTCGGGCCTAGCCAGCTAATTGATTGACATTTCCTGTCGCTGCCACCACGAACAAAGCAAAAGCCCAAACTAACAGTACCTTCGCTCTTTCTCTCTCTATATGTATATAAATATATATATTTATACCAATATATATCTCTATTTATATATATTGTTGTTCTATGCGCATAACTGTACACATGTACATATGCTTAGCCTTGATTGTGGCAAGACGAGGTTCAGGCCTAGGGTCAGGATTGGGGTTTGTGTATCGACCCTCTGCGTGTCGGGCCTCGCCAGAGTAAGTTTCCTCGACTTCAACTGCCTTGGGCTTTCGTCTAAGTAGGCCAAGCACTTGATTAACCACAAAAAAATGAAAGAAGAAATACAAGTAAGAATGTTATAGTCGAGTGAACTCGACTATGATATACCCTAAACCCAGCTGTTAAATATAAAAACGAATGCGAACTGATCGCAACTGGTTTGCGACAAACGCATGCATTTACGTACATACATACATTCATACACACATACATACATTCATACACACATACATGCATACATATTTACATACGTTCAGGCAATCGTAGGTAACGTTTATCAATAATATGCAAATGCAAATTCAGTATTAATTGGAAGCCTTTAAAATTGTGGCTTTTATTGCAATCAGAAATCGAAATTTATCGTTGTTCGAGAATCGGAGGTGGCTATCGATAAAATGAAACAAACTTTCGATAAAAAAAAGGTGTTCCAAATTCACTAAAGTCACTAGCGCTAATTGTCTCTGAAATCTGCGTGTTCATACAGACGGACGGACTGACGGATAGATGAACATGTCTATATCGACTCGACTGTTGATCCTGATCAAGAATATATATTCTAAATGGGATTGGAGATGCTTCCTTCTGTGTGGGTGTGTGTGTGCCGTCAACTTGTCAAGCTTATGGATTCATCAAATTGTTCTAATATTTCCATCAACCTAAAACCACATCGAAAAATCATATCTCCATCAACTTAAAATAAATTTCAAAATCAAGGAAAGTAGAACTCCCATTACGAACATATCCAAATGTTCCAATTTATCGGGGCAGCAGACAAAGTTCAATTAAATACTTTTCCCAAATAGTCGGTTCCCGTAACGAATAATTCCTAGTGATCGCATCAACGACATCGTATGTTGCAGATGAGATAATAGTTATAATTTGAGGTCACTAATGACCCGATATGTACATCAATAGTGGACTACTAATAAACAGCAGAGATTTGTTGGAAAAATGCTCAATCTGAATTAAATGGCCCAAGGTTTGCCCAACGAGCTATCGATTACAATTTAAGGTTAATTCGCGCCAAGGGACCTGCCACAAGTTTCGCAGTAAAGAAGACTGTTCTCATCGAATTGTATGCGTATGTGTGTGTGTGTGTGTGTGTGTGTGTGTGTGTGCGAGTGCACAAATATGTATACTCGTTTCTCTAGGCCATTAAACGCTTAGTTTGTCACACATAGTAGAGGCACGCACAATGGAATCAATCACATGCTTATTCATTTCATCCACAGCTCCTTAAGCGATCCACAAATCAGTCAAGAGTGGCTTTATCTGCTTCTTCTTCTTTTTTTTTGTAAGTTAGTGTCAACGGCAACCAAGTGGAACTGACCATTTTGGGCTCGGCTAGGGTTAGTTCCAATACCACATGCCATATTGGGTGGGAACGTGATTTGGCTTGATGTAAGTTGATTTGATTTGATTGTTGCGGCGGCTTATCAGCTTTTGGGTTCGCTGTTCGCTTCATTGCACCCGGCAATGTTGCAGCTAAATTCAATGCGCAGCTTTGCCCCAACCCCCTCCACCGCCCACGCCAACAAACCATTAGCTTCTTCTTATCGATTCGCATGTGGCACAGGGCCCGGCGCCCAGCGTCTCTCCCTATCCAATTAGAACTGTGCCCAAAACGTGCACAACAATAAAATATATGGAAACACACACACACACACACACACACACGACTGACGTACACCTGGCCAAGTTTTTCATTTTACACCTGGCCCTGGCACGCCCCTGCCCACGGCATGGTCTGCAGCACACGCAAGGTCAGTGCGGCGCGCACGTAAGTATGCAACACATAATTTTCTCTTGAGTTGTGTTTTCTTTTTAAAATTGGTTCGCGTTGCAGCAACGCGAAATTGCAAAACGTCGTTTTTCGCTTGCACTGTCTAAACGTTGCACAGAACCAAAAAAAAAAAAATAACATAAAATTGAAGAAAACCCCTCACCCCTTGCCGGCTGGCCAAGTTGCCGCATGAGTTGGTATTTCTTTGGCATGCAACTTCTTTGCATTGGGGCACCAACGACATATTTCGTATCCTTGTGCCGCTTCCATGTTCGCCGGCCACGCCCACACTCGACGCCCCAGTTTTGACGCCCCAATGGGGTAGCTAAAAATAGCAGTCACACACACACACACACACACACACATACTCATACTCAGCAGCCAAATGGGTAGTCCGCCTACTCCAAGTCGCTCCCCTCCTGCCGCTCAAACAATCAAGCGTTTTTCTTCTTCTTCTATTATTTTTTTCTTTCTTTTTTTGTGCTCGAGCAAAAGGACAGCTCCAAAGTTCGAACGACGCGATTGTGAGTCAGTTTGTCTGTCAATCCGTCCGTCCAACCGGACGGATGGCAAAACCTAAACCCTAAAAACAGATACCAAATCGAAAATCGAAAGTGTGCCAAGCAGCGGCAAGAAGAAGAAGAAGAAGAAGAAGAGGAAGAAGCAGCAGCAGCAAATGGCAACACAATCCAAAATTGTGTCATAAAAACTTTTTCGATTGCACGACGCGACGCGACGCGACAACGAAAATAAAAGCGGCAACCGGGAAAACCCGAAAGGAAAGCAGCAAAAGGAAGTACTGAAAATGAAATACTCTTGCACCACTCACACACATATTCAAAAATAATTCATTATTCGTTTTGTATTCGATTGTGACCACAAAATGGTAAAAGTATCCGATAATATTCAGCTTGACTAAGTCAATTGCAAGTCAACTGGAGCTTTATGAAATATTTTGTATTCAAAGAACCCCTTGAATCGATAAGCTATTATCCAAATTATTATTGTTCCTGCAAAATCATAAAAAATATTTGCTTATTTATTTTATTGTTTATCTAAAATGTTAACAAGCAAAACAAAAAACAAAAATTCTCGGCCAACTTTTCGATAGGTACGGATCTGTGTGTGTGTGTGTGTGCATATATATGAGGTCAAAATTATAATACCCTCTAGCAGAGCTCACATGGCGAACGTGGAAGAAGAAGTTTAGCACTTTATCTTGTTGCTGAACTAGAATCGCAATCACATTCAGAATCAGAATCAGAAGCTGAGACGCCGCCATCGACTGGGCAAAATGTGCTTTGTTTTATGGTGGAGCTGCCATATTTACTTGTCATGTGGCTAAAAGCAAAGGCTCACGCCAAAAAATATTGACAAAGTAAGCAAACACTCACACACACACACACACACACACATGCGCATACACATATAGGCAAGGCAAACAATAGGCCAAAGCAAGGCAAATACGAGCAAACGACAAATCGCTGGCAACAAAAACAACGCAAAGAAAAAGGCACAGGGAAACACAAACCAAACTCACACCCCCCACCCCATTTTCTCTGACGCGCCGTAAAAGAAAAAAAAAAACGAAAAAATACCACACAGCAAGCAAGAAAACAGGCAAGAAATACAAGCAAACCGTTGAACAATAGCAACAATGAGAGTGTAATAGTTTTACAGCGCCAGCCGAAAAGTATGCTGCGACTTTTAGGCAGACGACTTGCTGGCGTCAACAGTTTGGCAAGCACTGCTCGAGCAGGAGCGCGAGCCAAAAGCGAGTGCTTTAATTTTTAATTATACTGCCACGCAAAGCGTTTGCCTTTTGCCTCTCGCAGAGTCTCTTAAAAGCTTTGCATCCCTAAACACTCACACACACACACACACACACACACACACACAACAACAACAAGAACAAGAGCAGTGCTGAGCAAAGTCATAAATTAATGCGTGGCGTGTTGTTGGCTATTAAAAGCAATGAGCAAGCGAGCGCATGTGAGCGTACAAGCTGCTTAGGCAGCAACACACACACACACACACACACACATACACAATACACACTACGCATTTACATAAAACCAACATCAAGCAAAAGAATATATATATAAATGTATGTATAAGTAAAATATACAAATAAAAGAGCAAAAAGCAAAGTCCCGAATAAAAATTTACATATTGCGCACGTGCTTGACCAAGCGGCGCTGAAAAGTATGCTACGGCTCCAATCGGCGACTCGGCGGCGACAACAGACGATGGGCAAAATTGACAGTTTTCATGCTCAGTTCGATTTTTTAGATGGTTACACTTCTACGTTAAATATTCATTTGGCAAGTGCAGCTCCCCATATATATATATATATATATATCCATATCCATATTCTATATTCGTGACTTGCGCAAAACAAACATACATATATTTTTTGATAAGAAAATCTAAATTTAA
This sequence comes from Drosophila kambysellisi, assembly GCA_035042185.1. Taxonomy (NCBI): domain Eukaryota; kingdom Metazoa; phylum Arthropoda; class Insecta; order Diptera; family Drosophilidae; genus Drosophila; species Drosophila kambysellisi. The sequence continues at coordinate 1,878,546 of JAWNLS010000691.1, read as the reverse complement.
TTATTTAAAGTGTGCGCTTAGTTTTGCTTTGTCATTGTTGTTGCTGTTGTTGTTGCTGTTGTTGTTGTGCCAGAAAAGGTGCTCATTTGTTGCATAGTCCATCAAAGAGCGCTGCTCAAACTGTTGCCGCTGGGTTTGGCAGGCGCTGTCGATCTATAAACATGTGCTACTGCCGCTAGGGGGCTATAAAATTCCGCCATTGAGTGGTGCAGTGGGTGGCTCGGATATAAGACTGTTAATAAACTTGTTTTTGAGACACAGCCGACAGAAGCGATGATATCTTCTGCGCCAGCAGTTGACACAAGGTCAACGAGGACAAGGACAGGATATGACCAAAAACAAAAAAAAAAAAACAAAAAAATAATAATAAAAAATAAAAAATAAAAAGATGGAGGTCAGCAGGTGGTCAGCGCCCCACGCCCCTTTTCCTAGGCCTGCACAATTTGCAAATATTGCAGCCAAAATAAAACTAGAGACTGGAGGGGGAAGAGAAGGAGAAGGAGAAAGAGATATGGAAATGGAGACATAGAAGAGTTAAGCCTGGAAGCAGGAAGCGGTCCGCAGAACCAGCAGTTGACCGCTGCGGAAGCGGAAGGCACATGGCCTTCCAATATGGCCAACGGATATGCCAAACCTGCCACATTCTGTGCGGGGGTTGACGTAGTGAAATTGGTGGTGGGGGATGGGGAAGTGGGAGGGGGAGGGGGAGGTTGGATTGTGGTCTAGTGTAAAAGAAGGTTGGTAATTGATTTGTTTGCGGTCTACTTGCGCAAAAAGATGGCCAACAACAGAACGCGACACGTGACAATTGTGTGACCGAAAAATATACTTTCCACATGCCACAGCTACATACATACATATATACGTCATGAAACTACACATATATTAATATATTACTTGTATATGCTACTCAGTAGACACATAATATATATATATATTTACAGTTATATATATATTTTATTTGTCTCACACATTTTTTTTTTCATTTTTTTTTTCCTACTAGATTACTGTTATTTGATGGGGCACAAAGTATGTACAGAGCTTATACATTATGCATAAGTCATAAGTTATTCAAAACTGAGGCGTCTCTGTTTTCAATTCCACATTCGTATCAATTTGCTGCCCCAAAAGACAAAAAAACTTTCATTTTCTTTTTCCACATTCACAATTACAGCTAAGCTCAGACTTGAAGCAGTCATTTTCTTAACGTTCCACAAATAACTGTTAATAGTTTATTCTATTGCCGATTTTGTATATTGGTTCCATAAATTTAAAAAAATATATATTAATGGAATTTTTACAGTTGATAATTAATATTTATTATAATGTTAACAGTTCTCCAAAGCAAATATAATGATAAGTAATGAGGAAATATTTGTTTATATATATATATATATACATATATATATGGTTATAGAGTTGGCATAATTGTAAATAGTTAAATATACTATATATATTTTATATATATATTAATCTGCCAAAAACATTTGGGCAGTTTTTGTTGTTCAGTTTGTGTTTTTAGTTTCAGTTTTCTCTTCAAAAATTCACAGAATCGAAAATAAATAAATAAATATTCCTTGTGTGGTCGCAAATTTTTTTTGCTGCCTGTTAACATTGCTTTAGCCAACTTCATTATGCCAATTTGGCCACAAATTGATTGTTGTTGTTGTTGTTGTTCGACTTGTGCAGTTTTAAATAAGCCTCTGCCATTTGCAGTTGAATTCATTCGAACAGATATTTTACAAAATTCATAAATGCCTTTTTTCAGTTTCAGCTTTGGCTTAAATGCGCTCAGATGTATATGTATGTGTGTGTATGTGTGTGTGTGTGTGTGTGTGTGCACATATAATATTTACAATTTTATTTTACACAGTTTTAATAAATTCACTTTCGAAGTAATTGCATTAAAATCTTGTGTCCACGTGAGAAATTTAAAAATGAAATCAAAGCACGGACAGTTGTTCATAAATATTCCGTTAACGTAAATTTTATCTTATTAACATATTTAATTTGAATGCAAGCAACAAGGAAAAAAATCATTAAATTATTCATAAAAATGATTGTGGCAATAAAAATGACATTAAATAAATAATAGTAATATGAAGAATTATATAAATATTGATTTGTTACACGGAATCGAATCTACATTTATGAAAAGTAAACATTTACGTGAACCAACAACGGACATCGAGGATGAAACATATTTAAAAGACCTTGCAACAGCAACAAGAAACCGCAGTGCTGCTCAAACTGAGCTTGCAACTGGCTAACTTGATAATAAACCAAGAGTTATTGGCAGAGCCTGTTGAAGCTATTTAACTAGGGCTGCTCTTCAATGTGTAGATTTACACTCTTTTCAAATTCAACCCAAAATTAACACCCCCCCTTCGTACCTCCCTTTTCTCACTGTGTACGTGTGTGTTTGTGTGACACGTAGTAACTCAATTTTATACATTTCTCGTAGTCATCATAGATGAATGCACAAGCGAATTTCATAGAGATTCCCCTTTCATCTACCACCTCCCCCTCCCCCACATCCCCGTCGCCACTCCACAGACAGCCAGTAGACCATGCAACTGCTGCTTGCCCCAAACCCACAAATTTTTGGGACCAAAGTGATTGATTGGCTTTGCTTTTTGACTCGACTGAGTGCAAATGTGATGGGACCACGCATGGACTTTGGATTTGACTTTGCTTGTTATGCAACAATAAATAAACATGTTTCACACACAGAGAAAGAGACAGAGAGAGAGAAAATGAGAGAGAGAGAGAGAATGAGAGAGAGAGAGAGCTTAGGATCTAGTCGAGTTAGTCAAGCAGTAAGCGTGGCCTACACTTCATTAGCCACAACAACTGTCGCTAACACACACACACACACACGCACACACACACACACACACGCACACACACACACACAGGCACACACACACAAATCACATTAGCGATTTGTCATATTAAATATGCACAGAAAAATTAGGTAAATTGAGATCGGACTTTGCTTGGAAATACTAGATGGATGTATTCATTTTAAGCTCCTTCAACTCCTCCATCTATTCAATCTATTCAACCTCAGGAAAGGAGCGAGAAAAGGAGCTAACATTATATGGAAAATACATATTTTGAATTGTTCATAATTAAATAAAAAAAAATTAAATTAAAAAAAATAAAATTGAAAAAGCTGTCCAAGTCGCAAATTCTGTAATTTATTGAAATATGATCAAATGGCAAATCCCACATGGTTCTTTATATTCATTTCGAATCGAATACGAATCAAATTATATATATATATTTATACATATACATATATGTATCACAAAATGTAGCCTGCTTTACACACTTTCTACGGGGTAAAAAAAATTCAAGAAATTACGAAAAAAAAAAAAGAAAAGGAAATGGAACTTTTGCACACCGCCCACGACCAGACTACATAAAAAATGTATGCTTAAAAAGATACCAAGAAGAACAACATGAATGAGTTTCCCTGTTGTTTGCTGTCAGAATTTTTTTGAGTATTTCATGTATTTTATTTGTTAACAGCAACAAAATTCACAAAAAAAAAAAACAAAAAAAAAACCATCCAACTCCGCCTTCAATGATTAGATTTGGCAGTCATTTGGTTTTATACTCTTTGTTTTTTTATTTTATTATTTGATTTTGGCATTGTGTTTGTGACACTTCTTCCCCCTTTTTGTAATTGGTTTAAATATTTAAGTAGTTTTCTGTTGAAGTTTCCTGTTTTATTATTCCCTCATTTCGGCAACCGCACACACACACACACACATCGACACACACACACATCGACACACACACACACGCATGCTAACGAGTTTGCTGTATGGATGTGACGTTGTATTTCGCTCAGTCAGACTGGCAGCGCTGTCAGCTTCAGCGTCAACGTCAACGTCGCTGTCTTTATTTGCCTGGCAGCTCAGCTTCTTCTTCTTCTTCATCATCTTCTGTTCATTGTTGTTGTTGCTGTTAACCCTTTTGCAACTTTAAGCATTGGCGCGTTTCGTACACCAACAACAGCAGTTCCCCTCAAACTGTACGCGTCCTGTGTGTGTGTGTGTGTGTATGTGGATGACACTTATGCAACCGCAGCAGAGCATTGTGCTCTCTGTAGTTTTTTCTGGTGCATACTTTTAGGCTGCACTTGAAAAAGAGGCGACCAATTGTTGTGCTTATTGTTTTTTTTTTCTCTTTTTTGTGTGACGTAGCGGCGGGTGGGGTGGGGGGAATTGGGTTTGGTGCTTGGGGTGGTTGGAATTGACATTGTTTTTAGTGCCTTAACAACAACTGACACACATTTCGGCTCCCAACAAAAACAGCAAATACATCAAATAGTCAAAGTTTTGCTGCTGTTCGAACATTCTGCCTAGCAACTCTCAGCAGCAGCAGTAGTAAACACAACAAAAACAGCAATTCTCCAAGACAGCAATTACAAGTGTGTTTATGCCGCGCTCTCTTTCGTTAAGTGCGTAACCCCCCCCCCCCACGCACACACACACACTCACACATGTCTAACTTTCGCACATTCCGTTTGGCGTCGTTGGCGACGTCGGCGTTCACAAAAAAAAAAAAAAAAAAAAACTGAAGAAGAAGAAGCTGAAACAGCAGGCAAACTCAACTTCATTACACAATACATGAAGTACACGAGAAAGTGTAAGCGATAGACAGGGACAGGGAGAGAGAGAGAGAGTGGGGGGGAGGAAGTTGGCGGCAATGGCTCTTTAGTGATTACCTTTTGTTGCTGTTACTTTTTTGATTGCTTTTATGCGGATAATAATAATGTATTCCGTTTTTTTTTCGGGCTCCTTTGCTTTGCTTCTTTACTTAATTTTTTTGTTGTGTTCTCGGTGTTTTGCTGCCGATGCTTTCCTTCTTTTATTTATTAATTTTGATTACTTTTAATCACTTCACTTTTTTGTGCACTGCATTGTTGTTGTTTTTATTTATTTTATTTTTTTTATGGTTTGGGGGGAATAATAAAAATAGACATAGATATTAATACATACGGTTATATGTAAGTATATATATATTTGTGTACATGTGTGTACGTAGTTTAGTTGCCACAGGACAAAAAAAAAAAAAAGCAATCACAAGAGGGGAGTTGAATTAGACATGTAACGGGAATTGGGCAAACGCTTCGCTATATGCAACAATTGCCGACTTTTAGACTAGGACTTCCACTTGCGGCCCAGGTTGCAAGCTTCAAGTACAATTTCTCCCACGCGCCGCGTTCTGTGCTACACTTTTTTCTTTGTTTTTTGTTTGCTTTGATTAATTTGTTTGTTTTTGTTTTTTCTCTTATGTTTTTCTTGATTTTATAAATATGTATATATATAAAAAAAATTTACAAAAAAAAAAAAAAAAAATTAAGAAAACCAAGAACTAGTGGCACGGCACACAAGTTGTTCTTTTTTTGGGCAACGCTTCGCTGGAGGCGCCCCAGTCGTTGTGTATGTTGCGCGCGGCTACGCACCTAAAAGTAGACTACGAGCTCGATATGAACTCAAGCGGCGTCGACCACTCACTCGGTCTCTCTTCCTTTCTCTCTCCCTTTCTCTCTCGCTCTCTCTCTGTCTCTCTTTCTGTGTGGCTTTCACTCTTTCATTGTAGACTTGTAGCTAAACATCTGTACGCGCAAAAGCTCCAACTGAAGCTCAAGCACAAGTCCGGCTTTTGCTATACAAGAAATAGCTGAGCTTTGCTCAGCTCACAAACCCAATAGAGCTTTGGCAAGCTTTTCAATCGGCTCCACCTGTCGCTTGTTTCCCAAAGCTGGCGCCTGCGTACGTCTTAAACGTTTTGGGTTTTAAGGGCTTTAAGGGGTTGCACAGTGTGCTGTAAAATCAACCCCTACTCCAACGCCAACCCCAAACGCATTAAAACAAATTTACCCCAAACTACACAGAAATGTAAGCGTTAAGACGCAGCAGTTGACAGTCGTACGCTGCCCAAAACGCAGGCTCGAATCTTACGGCCGTAAAGCGCTGATTTCTTGTTAATTAACGATTAACGTGATAAAAAAAAAACCTCCCACTTTTATTAACCCATACATATTTAAATACAAAATACTTAGTGATACTTTGTAACAACAATAATTAATTGCCAACTTAACACGCTGCTAAGGGGGCAATAACAAATTAAATCAACAGTAAAAGTTGAAGCACGAATGCGCAGTGAACAAGTTGCAGTCCACAGGTAAAGCATAAATTAAAACCCCACCAGTGAAAAACAACAACAACAACATATGGTAAACTGGTTTGGCATAACTATTTACTTATTTTGTGTGGCTGCTGCTGCTGCTGCGACTGCGACGCTTTGAAAGCGGGAGACACTTAACAAATTTAACGAAGACGGCGACGGTGACGGCGACTGCGACGGTGGCGTCGATGTTAAGTCCAAAGTTCACCAGACACGTTGAGCGCAACAAGAAAGTAAACAACGCCAAAACCGTGTTGCCGTCGTTGCAACAACGTGAACTGTGTGTGCACTCTACAAACAAATAAATATGTATGTATGTATGTATGTTTCAGAGCGTGAGAGATGTGAGAGTGAGAGAATTTGTGCTTAAGAGACACACGCTGAGCACTCCGTCCACACCGAACCGTAATCAGAATTGAGTTGAACGCTTAACGATCCGATCCTGTTCGGCTTGCTTTGTGGCATTCTGTTTATTTTAAATGAACGAATTTATTCCAGAAATCCGCGAATTGCTCAAACATTATATTTACTCTCATTTATGCTAGCACATTAGTAATAAAATTCAATGTGCCACAAATTTAAGTCAATTTCAGTAAATGTATAAACTTGTTGGCCCCTTTGGGTTGTTAAGTACATAAGCACATAAATAAATAAAAAATAATATAATGTTTTACACTCATTTATTAATCATACACGTAGTTTTCTCTTTATCTATTTATTTAATTTTTTTTTTAATATATAAATACTAATGTTAAACATTGAGTCATATAAATGTACGAAGTTGTAAGTAAATATTTTTTATCACCAAGGTTTTTTGATAGACGTCACGGACGACGAAAATACACCTTAATCAATATATGGACACATTAGCTTACAGTCTTCGCTACGAAATGAAAGCTGCCCGCAACAAAAACCGGCATTTTACATTATTATTAATATATTTTTTTTTGTAAACCTTTTCTTTACTTATTATTATAATTATGTTTATTATTTATTGTACATATTTACATTTTTCATTCATTTTGTTGGGCATACAAAAATGTGCGATTAGCCAGCGTTCACTGTAACTATTTGAAAAGTTCTCCGATAGCATTGTGGCAAAGCTGATCACAAAGTCCAATAGCTCGTGTCGCAAAAGTGCATTGAAACAAGATCTGCATTGAAACTTTTAAGAAGAGCAAAAGATAAACAGCAAAAGCAAAACAAACCGAATGCAAAACGAGCGATTGGAATGCATGTGTATATACATATATGTGTGTGTGTGTCGGTCACAAAACTGGCCTTCAGCTTCAATACTGGAATAAAGTATGCACATGCACACACACACACACACACACACAACTGGCATTAAAATTTAGTTAATATACAGTGTCTCTCAACTGGTTTTGAACGGTGTCTAGCAAAAAATTTAAAGTGCTATAAAGTTTAAACAAGGAAACAAATTCAAAATGTTTAAATGCCAATTTGTTTAATGTTATATCACATTTCAAAAAGAAACTTTAGTTCTTATTAAAATATTAATTAATTAATTAAAATTAGTCAAAAACTGATACATAACCAAAATTCATGTCTAATGCTTTTTGAACAGTCTTAAAAAAAGTTACATATTTGGCGTATAAGTGCTTAAATAAGGATGTTAATACTTAGTATGATATCCTTTAGCCTTAACAACTTCGCTTAACCTATTTTTCATGGAAGATACCAGCTTCCGGGTAGTTTCTGGGCTGATCTGGTTCCACTCCTCCAGCAGAGAATTTTGGAGATCCTGTTTGCTGGATATGTTGTGGTTCCGGATATTATTATCCAGCAGAGCCCACAAATTCTCAATAACATTTAAGTCTGAAGACTGGGCCGGTGGAAATATGATGTGAGGACAGTTCCAGATAAGCCAGGACTGTACTATTCCGGGCTTATGCTTGGGGTCGTTGTCCTGGTAGATCCAGAAACTACGTCGGATTCCAGCTTCTCGGCACTTTGGAGTAAATTTTCCTTTAGCATAACGAAGTACACATTCCTATCCATTGTTGTTTCAATAATCACAAAATTTCCGCCACCGGCTGCCGAGATACAGGCCCAAACCATGACACTTCCTCCGCCATGCTTGACTATTGCCCTTAAGTTTTTGGGACTCAGCTCAGTATTGGAGTGTCGCCACATATAATTCCATCCGACCTGGCAAAAAATGTTAAATTTGTACTCATATTCAAATATGAGTGTGTTCCAGAACTCCAAATCCTTGTCCAAGTGGATTTTGGCGAACGTCATCCTATACCCTGTATTTTTTGCTTATATAAACTGCTCTTTCCGTGGTACTTGAGCCTAAGAGTCATGGTTGCGCAGAACTTGGAGCACAGTTCCCATACTGAACTTTTTCCTTATTTTATCCTGCACCTATTGAGTCAGTTTTTGAGCCGATAGCTTAAGATTTCCCCTTGAAATCTTGATGATCCTTAGCTCGTCCTGCTCGGTGAAAATCGGGTTTGGTGCAATTCCGCCCTTGTCCTCTGTCCAATTTTCGTCGACGAAACTCCAAATGATGTGGAATACAATTGAGGTGTTTAGATTGACCATTTTAGCTATTTGACAATATGAATATCCGATTTTTAAGTGTTCCAGGATGAGTTTCCTTTGCTCAATGGTAGTCCGTTTGCTCATAGTCCTTGTTGGCAGGTTGCATCCGAGATGCAGATTATAACTAAACTGACTTAGAAGGGTTGGTCTATTTATACCGAAAATATTCAATTTTAGGTAAAAAAAATCCGGGTTTTATGGCACGCAGGTGTCCATAAAGTAACTGTTCAATAAGCCTAAGACCATAAATTGCGGTACTTTTTACATAACCCGACCTAACGGGTGGAAAAATCCCAGTTTTTTAGGGTCATATATTCATTTTGGTGGTTAATATATCTACCTGCCATGGGTTTTTGGAATTTTTGAAAAATAATGAATAATTAGTTTATGGCAGGCAATTGAAATTTTTTCTAGACACCGTTCAAAACCAGTTGAGAGACACTGTAATTCACGACCCATTTGGGCTTTTTTCACTTAGGACTTTGCGCCCGGTAATCCAAGTATCATTTGCTGATTACAGCTATGTTCGTGTTCCTTTCACCTTTCAGCGTATGTTTTGCATCTGTATATATGTATGTATATATGTATGTATGTATTTGTATTCGCTTATGTACTTACAAATGTACAACTAATTCAGGATAAGCCACACCATTGTGATGCACACATGGGCGGCTAATTTTAAAATTCATTTTTGTTTTTATACAAACAAGTAAAAATAACAAAATGCTTTTACAGCTATAAATGTGTATGTTTGTTGTTGTTGCTACTCGGGGACATTCGAAAAGCTTTTGATTGTGACAGGTCATTTGCCAGGCTCTCTTCTTCTTCTGGCTTCATTATTAAATAAACAGAGAGATAATTTTCCCTTTACAAACATTAATTGATGCCAGATAGCTCTGGGTTCAACGACTATCTACTCTTCCACGTCAATATATGTATGTAAATAACATTATTGAGGTGTTTTCATTAATAAAAAAAGGCATATTCGAAACTAAATATAGAAAATGTGAAGTAAAAATATAAAATGAGTTTTATATTAAAAGTGTGGTGAACAATTTGCAGAGCTTTGGCGTTATCACAGAATAATAGAGTACACAGCTTTCGTCTATAAATATAAGTGTATGATATATAGAAAAAAAAAAAAATTAAATTAGAAGATGAAAAGAACGCTGGAAATGATTTATTGGGATAGGAGAGTTCTAAATTTCCTAAGTTTACAAAAGGATTCAAGTGTTTTTTTTTATGCTGTTCACCCAATTGTAGGGTATTACATTTGTTGTATAAGACATGCATATAAAGCACATGAGCAAAAATGTATATGTGTGTGTGTGTTCCAAAAACCCAAAATGTCGCAGATTTATTAATCGCTCGATATGCACTGCATATCTACATACATATGTATGTATGTGTGCAGATAAATTTTGTATAAATTCACACACAGGCACACACACATAATGCAGATGCAAAGATAAATACAAGCAGACAATTGCATCACTTACTCAAAATTTACAGTTACATGTGCATGGCGGGAGCATAATCTTCATTCAACAGGAGAGAGAGAGAGAGGAGAGAGAGAGTGCACGAGAGCAACTGCACACACTGAGAATAAATACAACAACAATATTACAACGCGTAGGCGAACGCAGAAGATAGGGAGAACCAACAACAACTACAACAACAACAGCCAACGACAAGGCACGCGATCGGTGTGTATTGGTGAGCCGGCAACGTTTGCGCTGCGACGCCAACTGGCAGTCGTGCCTCAACACTCCAAAGCATCAGACGTGTACGCCAGTCAGCCACCAAAAGTTAGCAGTGAAAACTTTCAGCAAAGAAAGAAAGCAACTCTTGCGCAAATTCAAAATCCTAATCACTAGTGACAGATAGAGAGAGAGAGAGGCAGGGAGTGTAAGGGACTTTAGTGAATGAATAAAATGTATCCAGTTGCTGCCGCTGCACAAATGCTGCGCCTGCGCAGCGTTGCCAACGCATTTGGTGGTGCAACCGTTCGCAGCATAACAACGAATCGGCGTCAGCGCAACACGGCGAGCGCTGAGCGCGCCCAAAGCATCAATGACAGAGACAAGTTTCTGCATTACAACGCCGACGATGGCTTTTACAAGACATCGCCCTACGACTCCATTCGAGTGCCGAATGTGCCACTGCACGAGTATGTCTGGCGCGACTTTAAGAAATGGGAGAACAGCACGGCAGCGGTGAGTAATACATACATACATATACATATATAATATACATAAATATAAATAAACATTTGAGTGGTTGATAAAAGATTATAACTCTAAGGATGTTTATAACATTGGTAACCTGAATCAAAAGAAAAAAAATAGTAGACTTAATAATAATTATTTATATATGAATACATATACATACATACATATGTATATGTGTATATATATCAGTTGTACCATTGAAATGAAAAGTGGTTGGAATTCCCCCCCCCCCCCCCCCCACAGATACTTCCAAAATCATAACGCCAACAAGCTTATCGCGTCTTCTGTCGCGCAAACATACATACATACATACATATGCAAGAATGTATGCAAGCATGTATGTATATTTGTGCGTATATGTAAATATTTTGTTTGCTTATGGCAGTTTATTGAACCCGAACCTATGCCAATAGTTAGTCGTATGTTTGTGCGTGTGTGTGTGTGTGTGTGCGACGGGCACTTTCGCAAATTTGCACTGATCTTCTATCTACCCTATAAAATGTGTATACACACATTAATATGTACATATGTATACGCACATACATACTCACACACTTATGTATATACTTATAAGTGAGAGTAGGAATTAAATCACAAGTACATTTTTCAGTTAGTGTATAATTGTTTTGATAACTGAATTGTCACGATAAGTCACTCACTACTTGCCTCTTTAACAAATATGGGTCAGTCGTATAAACAGTGCTGAACTTATCGAATGTCTGATAAGAGCAGCGTAAAATATGAAATTATAAATACCTTTGTAGACAATTCAAGTGCGATACTAAAATAAAAAATACAATCACTTATCACTGATAAATGGAATATGTATATTCTCCTTTAATAACTGCTGATTTTCTATTGTGAATATTTCGACTGATTTCCAGATATGATCGATTATATGATCAACTGTTATAGAAAAGTAATCATTCTACCCCATAAGCAATCCAACCGTGTAGGGTATTCAAAATTCGCTATTCGAATAATGCTTTGCTAGTGGCCCTTGTGACAATAGCAGCCGCAAGTTCAAGTCGAGTGAATATTGGCATCAAATTGCCTTACATGTCTGATAAGGGGAGCGATGTGCTGACGACGACGACGGCAGAGGCGGCAGAGAAAAGTGCAAGAGGGGAAATGAATACGAATACAAAAAAAATCTTTTTCCAGCCGCATCACTACATTCGCAAGCGGAACAAAACAAAATGCAATTGGCTTGCAAATTCAAATAGGAATAGTTAATAAAATAACAAAAATGCGAAGGCGGAGAATAGAGTGCGAGTGCGAAAGTGAGTACGAATTTGAGAGAGCGAGAGAGAGCGAGAGAGAGAGAAAGCGCACCAAAAGTTCTATAAATAGACGAGTGAAGCGCAGCAGCAGTCATCATCATCATCATCAACAGTGGCACTTGCATAAGCAGCTCAGCCTGCCAACCACCCCCTCATCCATCCGAACACTTAAATACCCTATAAGCGTAGAGAACAACAGCAAAGCGTAGAGAACAACAGTAACAGTTTAAATTTCTATTTTCGCGAGACTAAAATTAGCATGCAAATGCTATTCATTGAAATTTATTAGCCTATTCAAGGGTTGGGGTTATCAAGTATTGTTTTTCCCCATCAGTTGGCAATCAGTTTCTCTATTCTCTATTCTCCATCGTCCTATTATTAAGTGCAATTAAATGCAATTAATCAAGTTGCTGTGCACATTTGTCAAATCAACTTGTCCGTATTGTTTTCTCAATTGTAATTGATGCATGTGCAAAGTGCAACCTGTGTTAATTGCGTTACGAACAGAAAAATACAATATGTACATATTTATTCAGTTATATAAGTCCAGTTTGCACTGCTGAAATAGGACTAATAAAGTTGCCATAATCTGGATTAAAATATATACAAATAAACAATTGAAAAGAAAGTTTACAAGTTTTTGTTTTTTTTTTTTTTTTTTATGATCAACTTATCAGCAACAGTTATGAGTAAAATGTACTTGATAATAATAGCGAGTTAAAATTATACACATCGTATGGCAATGTTTTTGGTTGTTTTTTTTTTCAGAGATAGTACTCGTCTATGCAAAGTCCAAAATTATGATGTTTATTAAATTTTTTTTGTTGTATATTTTATTGGTCTTGGCAGCTTGCTTATCAATTTAGCTCATTCGCTTGCGTCAAAGCCAAAGCAGGCAGCTTAACTAATATTTTGCATCGCTAATCCATTGGAGCGAATTTTGAAGAGCATCAATTTATTCGTTATCCGCTGCTGCTGAGTCAACCGCGTCATTTTGATTTGATTTTAATTGCCAAATAATATCTGTAAATATATGTATGTCATCAAATCACATATTCATATACATACATACATATGTATGTTTACACTCACACACACACATGCAAACATATGCAGATAAATAATTATGATTGTTTTTTTTTTTTGCTTTTGCCTTTGTCCATTTTCGAGTGTCGGCCAATCATCTCTTTTTTTCTCTCTCTTGTTTTGTTTGGTTCGCTTTGCTTATGCTATTTTTGTTGTTTCGTGGGCCTGGCCTCGGACATGGTTATCTGCTGGTGTCGATGGATGGTTGGATGGAGGGGGGTGCTGGTGGGAGGGGCGACGGGGGCTCGCTCTCGTAAATTTTGCTGCTCTGCGGCGTTGGGCTAACGAAAAAGTCAACAAACGACGCGCAAAAGAACATAAAGACAAGACACACAAACACATGCAGCATATATATATTTACAAAAAATGAGCAAGAGAGAGAGACAGGTTGAGCAAGAGAGTAATTTAATTGCAGTGTGTCTCTGTGGCTCTCTTTGGCTCTGCCGTCTCAATCATTTTGCAGACTTTGTACTTTGCCCCACTGAACTTTGATCAGTGGTCGGTCGGCAGCGCGGCTCGAGTGGAACGCAACAAAATTGTCAAATGCACGAATTGGGTTTCTGTCATTTATTTATTTATTTTAGTTTTTTTTTTATTTTTTTTTGTTTGTATAATTCACTTGATATTTTTTTTTAATTCAACAAGTTGAACATGTTTTTTTGCGCTTGTTTGCCTTTTGAATCTTTCAATGTGTGTGTATCATTTTATTTATAATTCGGAATCTTATATTAATGCCAATTTGAACTGCGCAAATACAAATAGCTCTGACGTTTATCCGACACCCACTTCAAGGGCCAATCGCAATGGCCTTCAACTTCACCTTCGAATAATATCGATACTTTGCTGTAATTTGGGGTCAACGAACTGCACTTTCCAGCTAATATCGTATTCCTTGAGTTCTAATTGCTTGTCAATTGTTTTCATTAGCAAAGTAAACAATGTAAAATCAGCTCTTCATTTATATGGAAAATCTTTCGTTTGCAATTTAATCAAATCGAATAGTTACTTATGTGCTTTATATACAGTAAATATATACATATATATCTAATATAGCCGATATTTATTATTTTAAGCTTACGCTTGAAATGAGTTTCCGGTGCTTCAGTTTATTTGAGATTATGAGAAATTTGTCTGACTTTCAATATTTTTCTCCGTATTTGTTTCCAATATTTGTTTATTTAGATTTAGTGAGCTAATTTATTTGTTTGTAAAATATTCTCAATAATAATACTTTTACACAGATGCAAAAGAATGCAATATTAATCTACTATATCTACTTTTTTATGAAATATAATTCACTACAGATATGTCGAGTCATCTAGTCGAGTATTATCTTTAATTAGCTTCTTTTCAAATTAGTAAACCTAAACTAAATGTTTTTCAATTTAAGATGATCATTACTTAGTAATTCTATATTTGCCGTTACATATATATACATATACATACACATACCTATTAAGATATTATCAAAGCCAACTAAGCCGTTTCTATTATCTTTAAAAGGTATTTATCTAGATATTCCGTATCTAATCAAAAAAGGCTGAAATACAACATTTTAAATACGCAGTTTGGAAATTACCATGATGTAACGTTAGACTTTAGACGGATAAATTTATCGTATTGCTGCTATTGGAATAATCGACCGAAATAAGATTTCATTTAAAAAAAAACAAAACAATATTTGCTTAACAACTTATCCGAATCAAACTTATTTGAAAATGCTTTTCAACCTTATTTTCGTTTAAAAACGTATCCCATCTAAGCTTACTATTCAGTTATATATATTATGACAATTCTTAATCACTAAAATTGAATTGCTATATATTATATATAAATACCTTATTGTTATTTACACAAAAAATATTTTAAGATCCGATTGTTATAGTTTCTTAAATTTATTGTTAATTAGTTATTCTTTAGATGATCCAAATTGATGTCATATCTTATAGATCGATATATTTTGTGTGTTTTGCAGGTGTGCGTTTTAACGGATCGTCAATATACGTTCGCCCAGATGCGGGATGCGAGTGCCGCTTTTGCCGTCCGTCTGCAGACCAAGTTCAAGCTGTTCAAGCCCGACGTTTTGGCCATTTGCCTGCCAAATATGCCAGAGTATCCGATTGCAGCCCTGGGGGCCATCGAGGCTGGTTTGACGGTGACCACAATTAATCCCGTTTATACGCCAGGTGAGTTATTGTTTGTTTAACTTTTGATTAGTTGATCCGTTGATTAGTTAATCAGTTGATAGTTGATTAGGTGTTAGTTCTAATCACATATATATAAATAGTGAGCACTGTTAACTGTTAACGCCGCAGGTGATCCAATTAAAATACAATTAAAGATAGACTGATTTCACTATTCCCTTCACTATCTGATCCGCTCTTTTTTATTTGTGTTTGCGAAAATGTATTTTAAGACAATTAATTTAAATATCCAATTCAATATGTAATTAAATGACTTAATTTGGCATCGAATTGTTACAAGCTAAAAAACAAATGAAATTAATTATGATTATACTTCAAAAGACACTTACTACTTTGAAATATTAGACGAATACAAAATTTCATAAAGCATAGCAAAAAAAAAAGAAAAAACACTCGAAATGCTACGAATGTTGATTGTGCTCCATTTAACCGAATTGTAAATTGTAGTCGGCAGCTGCTGATAGTGAATACTCAAATTTGTATTTTTAGATGAGATTGCGCGCCAGATGACGTTCAGCAATGCCAAGTTCTTGGTGGGCAATGCCCCGCGCTATCAGGCGCTGGTTGAGGCATGCCGCTTGGTCGGCAAGCAGATACCCATCGCTGTGGTGCGCACCACAATGGATGAGGCACTGCCGGCGGGTGCCATTGATTTCTACGAGTTGATCAGCACCGAAAATGTGCGTTACGATGAGCTGCGCACGCCAAAGGATGCCACTGCCGAGGATATGGCCTTTCTGCCCTTCTCATCGGGCACGACAGGTCTGCCCAAGGGCGTTGTTCTCTCCCACAACAATATGACCTCCAACTGTGAACAGATTGAGGACGCGCTGCCCCTCAATTCGATGGGTCAGGATACACTGCCCGCGGTCCTGCCCTTCTTTCACATCTACGGTCTAACCGTCATCATGCTCTCCAAACTGGGACTAGGCTGCCGCCTAGCGACGATGCCAGCGTTCAAGCCCGATGACTTCATCAGGTCCCTGGACACGTACAATGGCACCATTCTCAATCTGGTGCCGCCCATCGGTGAGTAAATTGGTTAACCACCTTCGACACTCCTCAATCATGTTTCTTCTCTCTCTCTCTCTCTTGCTCCCTCTCTCTCTCTCCTTTTCTCCTGCAGCGCTATTTATGATTAACAATCCAAAGCTGACGAAGGAAACGGCAAAATCGCTGCGCACCGTCATGTCCGGCGCTGCCCCAATTGGCCAGCATGATATCGAACGCTTCGTGCAGAAGTGAGTAAAACATTGACACTTGATCACCCGATAACCCCCAGTGACATTCGACTTAAATGGGAACAAAACAAATTTACGTGGCTCTAACTATTGACTCCAGCCTAACATTAATCCGGGAATATCCATTTCACCACTTATTAGAAGATCGGAAGTTGACTACGATAAGTAGCTAAGCTATCATTAAGATTCCATTAGTATTTGTAATTAGCTGACCATGTAGGAGATCCGTATTGAAGAATAGTACGCGCAAGTGAACTATAGGAGTTCTGGTAACTTGGGGACTTTGAAATTCTTTCGAATAACCCATTATCTGACGACGTTAGTTGTGAAGGTTGAACTGATATCGATGCCTGTTTTGTTCCGCAAACAGATTCCCCAACGTGAACTTCATGCAGGGCTACGGCATGACGGAATCATCACCGGTTGTAATGATGACGCCCATGGGCAACACCCGCTTCGCGTCTGCAGGCGTCTTGCCGGGCAGCACCGAGTCGAAAATTGTGCCAATCGATGGTAGCGATACGAAGGGAGTGGGTCCTCGCACCACCGGCGAGTTGTGCGTGCGGGGGCCGCAGGTGATGTCCGGCTATCTGAACAATGACGAGGCCAACGAGGTGACCTTCTATCCGGGCGGCTGGCTGCGCACCGGCGATGTGGCGTTCTACGATGAGGATGGCTACTTTTACATAACGGATCGCATGAAGGAGCTGATCAAGGTCAAGGGTTTCCAGGTGCCGCCCGCCGAGCTAGAGGCCGTGCTGCGCGATCATCCCAAGATCCGTGAGGCGGCCGTCTTTGGCATTCCACATGAGCTGAACGGGGAGGCGCCGCGCGCCATTGTCGCCCTGCGCGAGAACGAGACGGCAACGGCCGAGGAGATTGCCAGCTATGTGGCCGAACGTGTGGCGCACTACAAGAAGCTCGAGGGTGGCGTCATCTTTGTCGATGAGGTGCCCAAGAATCCGACTGGCAAAATTCTGCGCAAGGATCTCCAAGCAAAGTATTCGGACTGAGACAGCTAAAAACTCTTCAAAACATACTAGACAAAAAAGAACAAAACTTGTCGTTTATCTATAATTTTACACAAAATACCCGTTATACATATTTTTTATCTCGTTTAAATTGTATTTTTTTTTTGTATTTTTTTTCTTATACATTTTAAATAGCTGTTTAAACCCGCTAACTGTTTTGTGGGCATTGTGAGCATTGCATTTAGACGAGTGGTCCCCCGGGTGACTACGAAAATAGCGATTAGCGATTATCGATTAGCGATTACCGATTACCGATTAGCGATTAGCGATTAACTAGTAGTCTTAGGCATTATAGTCACTGGATTGGTCCATAGTTCGTAAGTTTGTGAGTGTCGTAGGCGTATTTAGACCCGTGGCTTAGTTTTGTATGCACAGCATCCAAGTCGATGTGTGTCTGCCCAACTTGCAACCGAATATACAAAGATATTCGTTGCATCGGCATACATACATACATATATTATAGACTATGGATTTTTTTAAATATATATATATTTTTTTTTTTATTATTGTTATCGATATACATATGTAAGCGAGTTACCTGTATACTTAGTATAACACAACTACTATAATATATATGTACGAGTACACGTAAACAATATAACTGTATGTTTATGTTTTATAATAAAGATATCGATTGACCAACACAAAACTGAAAAAAAAAATCAAACTACCATAAATTTCACTGATATTGCCAGATAACATACATATACATATATGCTAAATATGGCCGAGACGGAGCTATTTCTATTATATTGTTTATACGTAATTAGACCACAAGCTGGCCATATCTCTACCTTGCAGACATGGGTATTATTGATTGGGGCGGCATTTAAGAATGTTTAAAGAATTTGCGAAAAATCAGAAAGCTGTCGTGAGTTGGCAATTTAATGGACTATCAGATTGCACTTTGAGACAAGCTGATTAAATGTGAGGCAATAACATGTGCCCGATAGTCAAATAACTGAAAAAAAGATTCATTTGTTTTGGCTAGCAGAAATTGCTCATTGCTTGGCCAAATCATTTCACAGTCTGGCGATTTTGGTTGTGACCAGGGCTATCAACGGGCGCCATAATCCTTGGGTGCTGTTCCAATAGTCCTTGCATCGTCCTTGCTGTGGCTCAAAGACGATGAAATATGGCCTACGTCGATTTTTTTCTTCTTTTTTTTTCTAAAAAGGCTAAAAATTTGGCCAAAATACAATTTCAGATTTTCCAGAACTAAGTTTCGCTGGTTTGGATTTTTTTTGCAGCCTAAAAGTATGCTTCAGTTTCAAGGGACAAATGAGCCAAAATCTTTGGTTTTTGAAACAAAAATTTGTGAAAAATAACTAAATATAGGCTAATGTTTAAATATAGCCAATAGCAAACAATTTTGATACTTGCCACACATGTTGCAGACCTTTGTTATTTTAATTGTTTTGGCTAAATTTGTTGAAATTTAAGTGGAAACGGACTCGTTACATGAAAAAAGCAATCATTTAAGAATTCCTGAATGTTTTACCCCATTTTAAATTTATCCAACACGTTTTTTTTTTAAATATATTTTTTTCAATTTATTTAGTTACGACAAAATACACAAAAATTTCAGATTCGATTTATTTAGTGATTCTCTTGCTCTTTGATTTATATATCAAATTAAGTTGCTTGCATTCAATATACAATAGAAAAAAATTAATATATATATATATATAAGTATATACAATATATATTCTTTGTAGTTATTATATATTTCAAATATGTATGTTTTGTTTTGTAGTCGAGTCATTTTTGATTTATTTTTTATTATTTTTAAATGCGTTTTCGGTTGTAATTCATTCCGGTTCATCTAGTTTTCCAGTAAATTTTTAACATTTTTTATGAATTCGCAATTCGATTTGTTTGACAATTGTTATAAACAAATGGGCGCTTCTTTACACGGCTGCATTAAACTGTGCTAATCTACTTCGATCTGATTGTGCATTAAATAAGTATTCCGCCAAATTATAAACTGATCGACATGACTGAAATGCATTTTGGGACCGATTTAGGTCAGTTTTATATATCCGCAAAATACTTAATTAATGCGTCACAGATTGAACAATGCTTCAAGGACTTGCAGCCTTGTATAATTATACTAGAAAACCAATAGGGGAAGAAAACAATGGATTACAAAAAAAAAAAACTCTGTGTTATATCTATGCATACATACATACATACATAAGGAGGTATATTACTCGCTTTAGAGGACAATGTCAACTTACAAAATTGCTTTAACTAAATTTAAGTTGTACAAATTGATTGTTTTTTCGTTTTTGTTTTGTTTTGTTTTGTTTTTTTTTTTGCTATGTTTTACAATTTTTATTCTTTTTAGTTTTGTAAATTTTTGCTTAAAAAATGCTAATAAAAAAAATGTGTGAAAGTGCCAAAAGTTAAACAATATAAAATACAATGATTAATAGTATTAAAAAAAAATATCGAACGCATATCGTTTGAGTGGGTGTTTTATGTTTTGTGTTGTGTGTGTGAGTGTGTGTGTGTGGAAGAGCTGCAGCGACAGTGACGTCACAGTTGTAAAGTGTGCACGTTTGTGTGTGTGTGTGTGTAAAGTGGTGCCAGTTGGCTGCTAGTTGCCTCCATTTTGGCAAAGTGGCACGTTGCTCTCAACTTGTTCTCAACCTCAGGCAGTAATTGTAGTTTGAACATAATAGGTGATCGAAGATGACCTGCTGACAATATTCAGATCAGAGTGTTGCAAAACTCCAAATAGATGCGAATTGCAACAGTGCAACAATTGTAAAAAAAATTTCAATATTTTTGGATGGCTTTTTGCGACTGTTGCTTAACTTATGGACTAAACATGAACAGATATTACGACAAATACAAATAGATAAAATACATTCAAAAGAGAATTGTATGCGTGTGTTAAAATACATACACATATGTATACATACATATATATATATATTTGGTTTTATAAGATGCACAATCAATTGGATTTTCGATTTTTTTTTGGTTTTTTTTTTGTTTTTTTGTTTTTTTTTTTCATATTTACTTCTTATTAATCGAGAAAAGGCCACAAAATGCGTTTTGCGAATGCGTGCGAAATGCATAACTCTAGATATAGCCTTAGCAATAGCTTTATCTGATTAATCAATCAATCATTTGCCTGAACAGGCTTTCGCTGTGGTGTGGTGCATACAAAAGAACACACACACACATACACATGCACACATACACACAGACAGGCAAACAATGACACACACGGACACACACGTGCCACACATAATATCGGAGTACATTTTGCTATACATATATGCGTACAAATATATATATCTATATATATATATATATATAGGTAAGATTATCGTTCGATTCCATTGATTCCTCATCCAGTGGCAATATTGCACTCGCCAGCTCGCTCTTACAAATGCGTTCGCTCCCACTCTCTCCCTCTCCCTCTCTCTCTCTCTCTCTCTCTCTCGTTCGTTTGTTCTCGCTCTCGTTCTTATTTGGTTAACTCGCTCGCTTCTTCTGTCTCTTCACATTTTCAGATTCATCTCATTTCCAGTTGCAATTCCTTTTTCATTTGTTTTTTGTTTGTTTTTTTTGGGGGGGTTACGTCGTCATTACCATTTGTTGGACATCCCATTCCATTAGATTTCACGCCTTGGCTCCGGGTATCTTGGATAGCACCTTGGACAGATCGACGCCAGTCAGGGCACTGATCGAGGGCGGCAGCTGGGCAACAAGGCGTGTCACATCGTTGGTCAGATTATCGTTGCCACCAATCAGCACAATCTCATCCGTTTTGGCCAACGGTGCAGCCACCTCGGCAGCAATCTAAAAGTGTACGCCGTAAAATAACATATTAGATCATCTCTCTCTCTCTCTCTCTCTATCTGCGATTTCTCGCTCTTACCTTGGGCAGCGACTCGAGCACAATATTCATGATGGCCGCATCTCCGTACTGCTTGTAGACATTGGCCTTTATCCGCATGCGTTCTGCCTCCGCTTTGCCGACCAGTTCAATTGCATGAGCCTCCGCCGAACCAATCTTTCTAATGCGCTCCGCCTCGGCACGGGCACCCTCAATGGTCTGGCATCTATTTTATGAGAAACAAATGTCACTTAGTTGTTGGCATTGCTCAAATTTGCAATTACTAAAGATCTTTTATAATGCTCCAAGGATGAAGCAGGGACGCAAGTATTGAGCCATCAAATGCACTTATTATTTCTGTTTTGGAGGGTTTTCTATATCAGTAAGTAAGAAACTAAAGCTGGGTGGCAAATCATAATTGATTCTAATCAGATGTTCAATCATAAATAAGCTTGTTTAATGCAAATTAATTTCATTTGAATTGATAAGAAGACCACAAATCACTCATGCCATAATCATGAGTTGTTGACAACCAAATCGCTGAATCCATGTGGATATTCAATACTTACTGTTTGCCCTGGGCGATGGTTTGGACGCGGTACGCCTCGGCCTCGGCGGGCAGCTTGACGGTGCCGATGAGTTCGCGATCCTTGCGCTGCACCTCCTGCGACTCGATCTCGATCTGTTTGCGACGCTCGACAACCTCAATTTGGATCTCCTCGTTACGGATCCGCTGGCGAATCTTGGCTGCCTGCAGCTCATAGGCAAGCTGCGACTCGGCCTTGGCCGTATTGATCTCCTGATCAAAGTTTGCCTTCTGCAGCTTGTACATGCGCGTATTGTCCTCGATCTTGGTGTCCGTCGAATATTTAACATCCATGGCGCTCTTCTCACACTCCGCCTCCCGAATGCCCGCATCTCGATTTGCCTCCGCAACGCCAGCGTCTGCATCCCGCTTGACCACAGCGGTCTGCGCCTTGCCCAGCGATGCCAAGTACTGCACATCGTCGTAGACATCCTTGATGGTGAAGGACAATATCTCGATGCCCATGCGGCCGACATCAGGTGCGGCTACCTCGCGCACCAAAGCCGCGAATTGGTCGCGATCTTTGTACACCTCTTCGACTGTAAGCGTTCCTATTGAGATCATAAACAGAGAAGCCATCGGTCAATCAATCAATCAATCAATCAATCAATCAACTCAATTCAATCGATTTCAAAGAGTCAGCGAATGTGAATCGCTTACCGTTTGACCACCAGGCAGGTGCCGCTCACAATCATGGCCACCTTAAGGGCGCCAATCCATACAACAGACATGGTGTTCGCGGCTCTTGAATTCTAGTCACAGTTTGGCCTAATGTTTAGGCCCCCTCAGCTAAGTTTGTACTGACAGCAGCGGACACAGCTATTAACCGTTTCTATCTAAACTGTTCCTCTTCTTCTTTCGCTGTCTTTTTTATCAGTTAAACATTCCGATTACTCTTGACGTCATTGGTGCAGTCTTATCACCATGTCTGGAGCGACTAGCTGATAGTCCGAACTACCGATAAGGCTGACAATCAGTACAAACGTCACCAACCAGCAGAAAGCTCAGTCGCTGTTAAGCTTTCAGCTGTAAGCTCCGTGGCAAAAAGCATTTATTTAAGCTTTCAATTGGATTAATTGTATTGAGCTTTAAAGCTCTTCTGATTTCCACAAATGTGGCAACCATTTAAGCATTCAATTTGCCGATATTCTCAATTGGAGACTTAACATGCTGATACATATATTTTCTAGAGTGATATATCTAAACCTTAGATGCTGAATATATCCATTATATTATAATATTTTCGAGATTTCACTTGGATATAGAAAAAATCATTCTCATTGCTCTTCACTGAAGGACTTTTGAAGCAAAGTTAATTTATTGAAAGATATCCATTAAAATAGATCTCTATGGATATAGAGTGGAGTGAGAATGTGGATAGACATCTAAATAAATTGAATTAGATACTGGATACTTTGATATTATAATGTTTTTGGGACTGATAACCAAGGAACACTGCTAGTTTCCAGTTAAGTTTTCTAAGGTCTGTTGTCGTTCGTGTTGAGATAGAAGAAAAAAGCCAATAAGGTCAAGGTCAAGATCAAGAACGTTTTTAAATAGTAATTGGTAACTCGATGCCAAATAAATGAAATACTGCACTACAAACAAAACAGTTGTATTTTTCACACGCGATTCAATTGAATTATGACAACACGTCAAATCGTTTCTGGGGCGGTTGAATTGATGGGTGGGTGGGCTTTACGTGGTTAGATATTATTATTTTTGTGACGACCCGCGCTCGGAGACGTTGCGACCGAAGCGTCGCTCGTGGCGCTTACAACTGAGGCAATCATCGAGAGAGCGACCCCCTATTTCCGACTAGTCTAAGCAAAATATTCAAATTGTAAACGTTGCACAAATGGAAAACGCCTTGAGATTTTGATACACATACATACATACATACATACATACAAACGGGTATTATAAAACGACTGTGGCGACTTTTACAACTATAGCCATAAATATAACAACCATAACAACTATACAACTACATCGTACATCGTCAGGGGTCTTTCACAGCAAGGTCAAAACATCCATTAGGCTGAGCAAAACCAATTACAGTGACGAGTATTCACGAGTGGCAAGCTCAACACTCACAGCTCAGTTCAATGCACTCGTTAAACCATTCATGTCCAGTTTGATTAGTTTAATCAATTGGTATCCAAGGTTGATACGAGTTCTATTTTATAACTTGATTACAATCTGATGCGACATGAGGCAATCAATGAATTTATAAGTATGGGTTTTTAAGAGTTTCTCACTTCTAGTTATTTTCTAATAATGCATAATCTGTTGTACTCTGACACCGAAGGTATCGTTGTATATTAGTTTTGTACAAAGATCGATCAAATCGATAATAGCATATCGATAAAGCCACATAACTCAGATCAATTCAGCTTTTGAGTTTGGTAGTTAATTTGAGTCACCAAATTTTGAAAGTAACTCACCTAAGAGATCAATAAAAAATTGGATGGTCACGCCTACTCCGATAAATCGATAAAAATAAACCGCAGAAATAAAATTTGGACAACGCAAACTCACTTCCCCAAAAATGATATCTACATATCCAGCAATTTAACGGCTATAACAAACTTGGAGGGGAGATTACTGAGAACCTCCTTCAAAGATTCTTGGCCAAACCCGCCCTGTTCTGCATCAGCTGTATCAGAGTATTTCGCAGTCGGTTATGCCCGACTTGCTTAAATTGGCTGCAAAACAAACGTGGAAGTTGCTAATCAAAATTTGATCTTTGACTGTCAGTTTTTTATGAGTTGAACAATTTTGAACAGTAGAAATGTTAATTAGTTTTTTTTTACGCTTTAAACAAATTTGATTTTGCTGTTTTACGAATTTTCTGCAGTTGTAATCTATCAGAAAGGCTGATATCAATTTTTAAGACTAACTCATTCTTAAGGCAGCTATGTGATATAGCGGTCTGATCCAGTCGGATCTCGAGACCTGAGTAATTAAGGCAAATTAATATTTACCAATTTGCATCAAATTAGCTTTCAACTTATTTAAAAAAGAAATTGGTGTAATATTTATATTTTTACAAAGGTCTATATCGACTTAGCTAACGATGCTGATTCGGAATATATATATATATGGATATTGTGTTTGCAAAATATGTGCTAGCTTAGTCCGATTTTAAAGTTATACTAAATATTTATTTTTTTTCGTTTTTAAAAAATATGATTTTGATGTTTTCGGTTTGGGATGTATGCGTGATGTATGTGTGATGTATATGTGATGCATGGCTTACCCAATATGGCGCGCAGATGTCCTTCCAGCGTTTGCAAAATGGTTTGCTTAATCTCCTTGACGCTCTTGCCCAGAAATTGCTCACTGGCTGTGCCCAGCAGCTCGTCGGCCTGATGATGAAAATAATAAACATTCATCATCTGTGGGTGAGAGTGTGTGTATGTGTGCGTGTGTGTGTGTGTGTGTATGTGTGTGTGTGTGTGTGTGTATATGTGTGTGTGTGTGTGTATTGTGTGTATGTCAATGATTGGTTAGATGGATTCATGTTAGTGTTATTATTGATTCGTATTTATTGATCAACACACGTCACACCAAATGAGAAAGAGATGAAGAAACAGATAGAGAGAGTGGAAGAGAGAGAGGAAGAGAGAGACAGAGAGAGAGAGAGAAAGAGAGCAGCCATAACGGAAGTTGACAATCCAAAGCCACAGCCAAATAAATGAGTAATTTTTGAATATTATTTGAGTAGTTATGAGTAATTATTGTAATTATGTTGGACACAAACACACACACACACGCACACAGTTGATACATTGATTGATGGCAACAGTAACCATAACAGTAACCATAACAGTAACCGTAACAGTAACATTAGCAGTAACAGTAACAGTAACATTAGCAGAGACGTTTAGCAGTAGGCATAATTCAATTAAATAATGTTGATTATTTGTATTATTTATTGAGTGATTTGTTAATTTTGATTTGTTATCATTTACAGATTAGCGATATGTTTTTTTTTTTTGGTTTTTTTTTTGTCGGATTTGTTTGATGAGTTGAGTTGATTCGAGTCGAGTTGATTGTTGGAGATTGATTCGAACGATTCGAGCGCAGGGTAAGTGGTTGGTAGTAGTGGTAAAAGAAAGTAGAGAAAAGGTAAAAAACACAAATGTCAACAAATTTCGACTGTTTAGATATATGTATGTATATAGTCCGCTATGCACGAGTATTAATCATTAATACTCGTCTTATTAACTATACAGTATTGATTGACTGAGTGCTCTATGCTAAATACGTGCTGTAAATCATAAATCAATCAGAATCAACAAACATGCAGCAAATTATGTGGCAGCTAAAAACAGGACACATTCGACACTCTATGGATGGGATGGATGAAGTTAATAATTCTGTGTGTGTGTGTGTGTGTGTGTTTGTGTGTGTGGGTGTGTGTGTGGGGGGGTGTGTGAGTGAGTGCTTTACAATATGTTGAATTTTGAGTTATCCATAGATAAGTATATATTGCCCAGAACCAAAGACAGTTAACGGAGATCAACGAAGCCAAAACGAAAAACCAAAACAAGTTAATAAAAATGATATAACACAATAAACATACCTCGTTGTTAGCATAATCATTATTTTTATACGAAGTTGACTGTAATAATTAAATGAAATAATTGAGTAAGAACATAATTTGGAATTGTTATAACATTTAGATCCAAATATAACTTATGTGGAAAACATAAACATTTTCACTCTGTGCAATTATCTTGGATTCTTAGTGCAGAAAATTCCTTAACTCGAATCACATATGTCACTTGGAATGGATTACCCAAGACTACAATTTGTTTAACTGTGCAAAAGAGTGATTCAGTGAATCAGTTAGTATTGTGAATGAGTGCATATTTTGATTTGAACTGATTCATATTTTTTATATGCTGTGCATCGAATAAATTCACGTCTGAGCTACTGTTTGAATGTTTGACTAATTGTCGGGTGCATTCATGACTTGTGACATGTGATTATTCAAAATATATATATATCTTAAATTATAATTCACAAATATTATGATTGATGTTTTTGATTCTTCGAATTCTTTTCGAATATATCTATGTACAAACGACACTTTGAATAAAAGTGCAAGTCTGTGAAAAGTGTTGACGAAATTTCTAGAATTTTGATACGAATTATTCTACACTTACTTTTGATGGATCAGATCTAAGGCGCTTGCAAGGCTAAATATAATTAATTGAGTTGCATTTTTATTTTTTCAAGGGAGGGGGGATATAAAAACAATTTTAAAATTTACATATAAAAAAAAAATAAAAAAAAATATATAGAATATAGAATAGAATAAAAAGTGTGAAACGGGATTAAATTGTAATTGTTGTCATTGGAATACATATCAACATGGTTCAGGTAATGTAAGGTAAATTGTTAAGCCAAATTTCAGACGCGTTTCTACGTAGCTACCAAATACAAAAGTTGATATATGTAAATATTAAATATATATATATATATGTATATAGATTTATAGATTTATAGATACACATTAGGGGAGGGAGAATAATAAAGCTATAGAACTTGCATGCAGAACTTAAAAATCTGCAAATAGGTACTTTTCCCCACTCGGAGAATTCGATAAAAAGATATTTGGATGAAGATGGTTATTTTTTTTTTTGTTTTCAGAGAAACAACGCGACTCAGGATCACGAGCGCCCACCTACCTTCATGATCTTGCACTGGGCGACGCCGGTCACCGTTAGCGGCACACCCTGGGCCGTTTCCACGTTCTCGCACATCGGATTCAGTGTCATCACATTCAGCGATAGACGCTGCACATCCGTCACCAGCCACCAGGCCCAGGCCCAGCCACCGACAATCGTTCGCTTCTTCGTCGAGCCACAGCAGCCACCTGCAACAGTTAAGAAAAAACGTTAACAGTGAGTAAATTCTCTTGGACAGATTCATTATGCCAAAGTTAGGTTATGTAAATACAGCGATTAATTAGCATTATTAAGTAATATTAAATCTGAATAAAATTGAATCTTCTATCCTTAGCCCTGCAGTGATGATATTAGATTGATAGTTCAGTTAAGCCTTTATTATAATGACCGAATATTCAAATCTTAATTTAACACAATAAATAGTTAAATTAAAAGTTTCTTAATTTTATGCAATTTCTTTTTTAAATAAATATTTTAATTTAAAATTTTTATAAAAAAAATTATATACAAATTTTATAAATTTACATTATTATATAAATTTACAAGTTACAATCAATTCAACATTTTTTTTTTTTTTTTTAATTAATTGTTGCATATTTAAGGCATTATTCTTTGTTAACGCTGCTGATGTCTTTGGGGCAGGCCAAGTCCGCGCAGCTGTTGCTGACCCACAAATACCGTTGGTGGCACATACATTTTTTGTATTTTTTTTTTTTTTTTTTTTTGGCTGCGGGGGGGAAGCCAATCGCAATGGCCTGTGGCTTATATAGTAAGAGTGAAAGCATTTTGCTGCCGCTAAAGCTCTGCTTGTTTGTGTGTATGTGTGAGAGTGAGTGTGTGTGTGTGAGTTGTCTACGTGCCGGCAAACACGTCAAAGAGTTGATGGATGAGCATATGTATTAAACCAAGAGTGGTGTCAGCATGACGAGCCAAACAGGAAGAAGCCATTCACCATTTGGGGAGGTGCCATCGTCTAACGGTTCAACTCCGTCAGTCAGCTGCACTCGGTCCCCCACAATGCAACCAATTCAAATAACGAACCTGTGACGCCAGAGCCAAAAGGGCATTGCGTTGACTGCGCAGTCGTAACAACGCTTTGAAACTATATACGTGTGTGAGTGTGTGTGTGTGTGTGAGTGAGTGAGAGAAAGAGAGCGAGTTGGAGTGGTGGCCATTTGTAGCAATGGCTGTTTACGCTTCGTTTTAATGGCTCAGTGCCTCAGTTGGCCAGCGAACGTCGCAGCGCGCGGCCGCAATACCACGCGTAGAAAGAAAGTGTTAAAGAAAGCAACGAAAACAACAAAAAACAGCAGCGCACACAAAAAGCTTACAACGCGCACTAAAAGTGTAAGCAAAAGCAACAGCTAAAGCAAAAGCTTATTTGCATTTGCAAAAGTTCTCGAGGCCAAGTGAGTAAGTGAGCAGAAGAAATGGGCACTGAGGAAGGGCTAAATGGTTCACATACGAATGTATGTCTGTATATACGTATGTGTGTGTGTTAACAATACGACAATGCATAAGTGTGCCAACGGCAAAAAGAAATCAAAGTCAACAACAGCCAGCGGCTGCGCAGGCAGCAAGAACACGGCACAAAAAGAACGCACACAGTAATGTGCAAAGCCGACGTCGACGCATGCGTAGCGCGTGGACAGCGGCAGCGACAGCAACGCCTACGCAACAGAAGCTTTCTCAACGAAAGTGATTCATCGTTGCTTCGTTAAATGTTCGTCGTGATAACTGTTACTGTTACTGTTGCGGTTGTTGTTGTGGTTGCTGTTGTTGTTGTTGCTGTTTGGTGCCAGCTTGTGCTGTTATTATGCATTTCTCTTTGGCGCTGTTTGTCTGCTTAACTATTTAGCGGCTATTCGCATGCGGCTTCAATATGCTGCTGCGACTGCGGCCTCTGCCAACGTCGCTGTCAATGGTGCTGTGCTTTGGTATTTTTTTTATTTTTTTTTTATGTATTATTTAGCTGGTACCTTGAACTTGAGCAGCGCAGCGCACATTCAACTCAGTGCAGCGGCAGCAACCAGTTT
Source organism: Drosophila kambysellisi (assembly GCA_035042185.1). Classification (NCBI taxonomy): domain Eukaryota; kingdom Metazoa; phylum Arthropoda; class Insecta; order Diptera; family Drosophilidae; genus Drosophila; species Drosophila kambysellisi. The sequence goes on along the minus strand of JAWNLS010000691.1, from coordinate 1,848,512 downwards.
GCAACAGCAGCACCAACATCAGCGACAAGTTTGTAATTGCGAATACAACAAGAACAACAACAACAACAACAACTGCTGCTGCTGCTGCTGCTGCTGGTGTAGTTTTAGCCGTTAGTTTAGCTCGCTGCTAGCCAGAGATTATGCAAAGTCATCGCCACAGGAAACGTTTTCAACGAGTCCGCCGATCGATAGGGCGGCTTGCCACGCCCACAACCCGGCCCAGGCTAAACAAACTGGTTATCCACACAAGCATATTGTATGTGTGTGTGCATCTGTGTGTGTGTGTATGTGTACCTACAACAATTGTTGATTGGCTTTCCGATCAAAAATAATGAGTGAAAAGCGGCATTCAAAAGTTTGAATAGTTTTCCGTTTTTTTTTTTTTCTTTTATCAGCCGCTAAAGATTTCACTTTTATGTGGGAGCTCTTTTACCGCAACTCCAACAAAAACAAAACAAAAAACAAAAGAAGAAGAAAAATGCAACAAAGCTCACATTTGGTATGCGATATGTAGGAAAATACAGACAGTGCCAAGGCTCAAGTGTTTAAATATTGAATTTGAATTTTATTTACAAGTTATTCGAAATGAGTTGGAAATAATAACTATTGGAGCATTAGTAATATTAGCTGTTACAACAAATATAGTTTGGAAAAAGAAGAAAATTTGTTCAAGTTGTTTAGAAATGTAAATCGTAATTGAATCTAAATTTTGACTGTGGCATTTTCGACAACAAATGTGATTATTCGATAAATACGAATAATAAATATTCATGCCAAAAATGGGAAATCGATTTGAAAAATCAAATTCTAAGATTTTTCAGGGTGTTTGCAAGTTGCTGCCAAGCATATTCTGCACGGAATACTCAAAGCTTTTTTTCAAAGTGAGAGCTTTAAGTAACGGTAACAATTTGATTCTGATTGAGTGCACAGCTGTTTGTGTGTGTGTGTATGTGTATATACATGTATATAGTTGATTGTAGTAAAGATAAAAGCTCGTTAAGCTGCAAACCCCTTCGGATCGCTTAGATTTGATAAGAGGAGTCGGACATGTTGTAAGGCATAGTGGGGATGGGTAGCGGAAAAGGCATGCCTTACAATTGGAGTTCGCAACCAAGTTACGAAATGATCGAAATACCGCGGAACGTGATCGAAATGTTGAGGCGAAATGAAAAGCGGCGCTATCGAATCGAATCGAATCGAATAACCCGATTACATACATTACAAAACGTGACTTTTCATGACATTTGCATTGAGGATTTGTTTATTTTGTTCGATTGCAGACACATCACACGTCACTCATCACGTATCACAGAGATCGCTATCGTTGGGAACACCTAAAGGAGGCTTACATCAGCGATGAGCTCGGCTATAGTGGGCGCCGCATCGGCGATTGGTGGCGCGGTGACGGCGGCGACAAGCAACAGTTGGTTCATCCCAATGCTAATGGCAGCGGTTGCCTATTTCCAGTATGAGGAAATCATGGATCCCGAATCGAAGCCCAGCGATGTGAGCAGTGACGACATATTGGACCATTATGATTTTATAGTGATTGGCGCCGGTTCGGCCGGTGCTGTGGTTGCCAATCGTTTGACCGAGGTGGAGAACTGGAATGTCCTCCTGCTGGAGGCGGGCGGTGACGAAACAGAGCTAACTGATGTGCCACTTATGGCCGGTTATTTGCAGCTATCCAAAATTGACTGGCAGTACAAAACGGAACCATCCGGCACAGCTTGCTTGGGTAAGATCTACACTACCTCTACCACTACCTCACTTTGTGAGATTGGTTCGTACTAAGTTTTCTTTTAAAGAAGGAGTTTTTGTCCCCATCCTTACTGGGAAAAGTTTTCAAACTAAAGTATTTCCTTCCACTATATAACTTAGAGAGTTTCCCAAAAATTCATTTCACAAACATCTAAGAAACAAACCCTTATTTTTACAGCTATGCAAGGCGGACGCTGCAATTGGCCGAGGGGTAAAATTTTGGGTGGCAGCTCGGTGCTAAACTATATGCTGTATCTGCGGGGCTCCAAAAACGACTATGACAACTGGGAGGCGATGGGCAATCCCAGCTGGTCGTATCGCGATGCACTGTACTATTTTAAGAAATCGGAGGACAATACCAATCCGTATTTGGCAAGTACACCTTACCATGCCACTGGCGGCTATCTGACGGTGGGCGAGGCGCCATATCACACGCCCCTCGCTGCCAGCTTTGTGGAGGCAGGCGTTGAGATGGGCTACGACAATCGCGATTTGAATGGCGAGAAAATGACGGGATTCATGATTGCCCAGGGTACAACGAGACGCGGCTCACGCTGCTCCACATCCAAGGCGTTCCTGCGACCAGCTCGACTCCGTCCCAATTTGCACATCTCGATGAATTCGCATGTGACCCGCATTATGATCGATCCGGTCAGCAAATTGGCATTTGGCGTTGAGTTTGTCAAGGATCAGAAATTATACCATGTGCGCGCCACGAAGGAGGTAATCCTTTCGGGCGGCTCCGTGAACAGTCCCCAGCTGTTGATGTTAAGCGGTGTCGGTCCACGCAAGCAACTGGCCAAGCATCGCATACCACTCATCAAGGAGCTGAGCGTCGGCGAGAATCTCCAGGATCACATTGGATTGGGCGGACTAACGTTTCTCGTCAACCAGCCCGTTTCGATAGTGGAGAATCGATTCCATACCATGTCGACGGTGTTGCAGTATGCGGTCTTTGGCCAAGGACCACTTACCATACTCGGCGGCGTTGAGGGTTTGGCCTATGTGAATACAAAGTACGCCAACACCACATTGGACTGGCCGGACATTGAGTTCCATTTTGTGTCCGGCTCAACAAATTCGGATGGTGGTTCGCAGCTGCGCAAGGCACACGGCCTGACGGAAGCCTTCTATCGTTCGGTCTTCGAGCCGATCAACAATCGTGACGCATGGAGCATAATACCAATGTTGTTACGTCCACGCAGCGTCGGCAGCATCAAGTTGCGCAGCAGTAATCCCTTCGACTATCCGTACATAATGCCCAACTATCTGACCGATGACTCAGATATGAAGACGTTGATTGAGGGCGTCAAGATCGCCGTCGCCCTGTCCCGCACGAAGGCGATGCAACGTTTCGGATCACGATTGTCCAGCATACGTTGGCCGGGCTGCGAGCAGCTGCCACCGTTCACGGACTCCTATTGGGAGTGCATGGTGCGACGGTATACATCGACCATCTATCACCCCGTCGGCACCTGCAAAATGGGTCCGTATTGGGACAAGGATGCGGTCGTTGATGCCAAGCTCCGTGTCTACGGAATTCGCGGACTGCGTGTCATCGATGCCAGCATTATGCCCAAGTTGGTATCGGCCAATACGAATGCACCGGTGATCATGATTGCCGAGAAGGGCAGCGATATGATCAAGGAGTTCTGGATCAAGAATACATTAGTCTAATAATCCTCATCTGCTCTCTCTGTGTATGTGCGTGTGTGTATGTGTGCGTGTGTGTATGTGTGTGTGCTCAAGTGTGATAGTCTGTGTGCGTGTGTGAATCGATTTGTGAGTGTGTTTCGTATTTTTTTTTGTTTAATTCTTGTTCTCTTTTTAGATTTAACGGATCTTCTCTAATTATATTTATGGATTTTTTTTTTTTTTTAATATTTTTAAGCAATTTGTATGTATTTATTGTAATTTAATGCATCCTCGAACCAGTGACCATTAAACGATATTTCTTTGAACCGAAAGCAGACTACGTTCATGAAGGATATTTGTATTATATATATCTAGTAATACTTAGATATCGTATAGATTAGAGTAATTGAAATGAAATACAGTTTTGATCCGGGTAAGGCAAGAATATATACTATATATATATATGTGTACGTATATATCTTCTGACCACTGATAGACTCTAATATCGCTACGATTATGGATTGGAATCCATACGAAACGAATTAAGTTTCCGATTCGGATTCTGGTACGTATAGTGTACAAATAACGGTATTCTTTTGATGTAATCAGTTAATATTATGCTTGGATTTTTTTGTTTTTTTTTTTTTGTAAAATATAATTTTGGTGTCAGCAAGTGGATTTCGGTATATCATTAAAACTGTCTAACTCTGCGGACCATAAGCTATATAGTCGGAGTCGATCCAGCCATTTCCCTCTGTGTGTTCGTCTGTCGGACTAAAAAAGTAGGAGATTCGAGATCTTTCATTTGACATACACCTGAGTAATGGAATCGACCACCAGTTGTCGTATTTTAAATACAGGTTCTGATTCCGATTGAACCGGGTTATGCATGTGGGTCCAATTCCAACTCCGGTTGGAAAATAAAAAAAAAAATGCAAAATATTTCCTAATTCTAGAAACACTTGCTCCAAATTGGTAATCCAAGTTGGATTTGATATATGTCCCCTTGTTTATACGGATTTCCAATTGGAATTTGCATTTATTTCAAATTCTTATTTTAATTGGCTTTGCCTGCTGCTGAGTGTGGCACGCTGTGGCACTGCTGATCCTCGAGTATCATGCGTGCACCTTGTTCGCCAATCATCATAGTGGGCGCATTCGTATTGCCGGAGGTAATCTCCGGCATGATGCTGGCATCCACCACTCGGAGCCCCTTGATGCCGTGCACCCGAAGGCGTTCGTCGACCACCCCAGTTTTGGGGGTGGCTGCCATGCGGCAGGTGCCGGCTGCATGCCACGCGCCTACATACATGTAGCGGATGTGGCACAACCAATAAGCATCCGAGTTGGCATCGAGTCGATCGCATTCGTCCAGCGGTGGCAGCCACAATTGCAGGCCACAGCGACGAAAGGCGCTTGTCTGCACCAAACGTTGCACGTAGCGCACGTAGCGCAACAATGTGGCACGATCCGCCAGATGCTCGCCATAGTTGTTCCACACCAGCGGTCGCTGCTTCGGACTGCAGCTCCGCAGTTGCACCCGGCCCCGCGACTTGGGCAGCAACAGCGATCCGATCAGCTGCAACATGTCCGTTTGCTGCAGCGCTGCCCGCTGGGCGGCAACCAGTTCGCTGCGAAATCCAAAATAGGCAAAGCTGGCAGCGCTGCCACGTGGCAGCACCGTGTGCGAGACCAAATGCAAGTCCGGCCGACCAGTGAGATTGGCCGGCGCACGCGAGTTAATAAATCCCATCATCGAGAAGCTGGTGGCGAGCGGTCCACGCTGCCCTTGCAACAGATACTCGGCCACGGAGGCGGGCTCAAAGGGGCCACGCCCTCGCTGAGCGACACTACAGTTGCCGGTGAAGCGCAGCAGAAGTGGCAGCATGCCATGATCCTGCAGATTTCGACCGACCTCCGGCAAATGTAGGCGTGGCCGCACGCCCACCGCCTCCAACTCGCTGGCATTGCCAATGCCGGAGAGCAGCAACAACTGCGGTGAGTTGAGTGCCCCAGCACTCAAGATTACCTCACGATCCGCCCGCACATTCCACTGGCGATTACTGGACTTGAGCACACAGCTGACGCCACGCACGCGTCCTCCACTGGAGCTGAGCAACAGTCGTTGCACCTCAGCACCGTAGCGCACCTTCAGATTGTTGCGCCTCAGCACATCCGGCTGCGCCAGATATTGGCGGGCGCTGCTGGTGCGTCTGCCTTGCGCGATGGTGGCGGGCACCAGATGCGTATACCCAAAACTGATGCCCAAGTGCAGGGGCTGTTGTAGGCGTGGCACGCCCAACTCACTACTGCCCGCATAGATGAGATCCGCCAGCCGCTGATTGTGCGGCTCCAGTGGAAAATAGCTGAGGTGCAGACGCGTTTGCAATTTGCGATACGCTCGCTGCACCTGCTCCCAATCCCAGCCCTTGAGGCCGAGCCGTCGCCGCCAGCCATTAAAGTCGTTCGCACTGCCGGGCACATAGATGTTGCCATTGATGGCACCAGTGCCGCCCAGCATACGGCCATGCCACCAGCTGCAGCCGTGACCGGCTCTCATGGCCAGGCAGCATTTGGGATTCGGCTCCGCCTCATCCAGCCACATGTAGCGTGCATCGTGGTGCAGTGAGCCGCTCAACGCATAAATCTCTGATTCCAGCGGCGGTCGATGGCCCGCCTCCAGCAGCAGTACACTGAGATTGGACTGCTCGCTCAGCCGGCTGGCCACAATCGAGCCAGCGCTGCCCGCTCCAATCACAATGTAATCAAACGATTGCTCCTCCGCCTCCGCATAGTTGGGCGGCCAGTTGCCGGTCAGCGACCAACTGGAGGCATTCAATGCTGCAACCACCGAATCGAGCAGTGCCAGGCTCACACCATTGCTGAGTGGCACAACGGCTGCAGTTGCTGCCTGCTGTGGCAGTGGCAGTTGCAGTGGCAGTTGCAGTGCCAGTTGCAGCAGCAGCAGCAGAAATATGACATGTTTTTGTTGGTTTCTCTTAGCGAGCGCGTTATTCATTTTGAACTAATTGGGGGCGTGTAACTTGTTGGCTGTTCCTGTTGCGACTCCAGATTGTAAGCCATAAATAATGCATTCAAATATTATGTTTATATTTAGCTGCTGCTGCTGCTTGTTGACACTGCGCTTTATAGAAGTATTCAATGCTGCCCCCCCCTCCCCCCCTCCATCATAAAAGCTAAAAAAAAGACACCCTCCACACACCCCCCCCACACCCCTTCCCTTTGCATACTTGAATGAAATGCAATGTTTTACAGTTAAACGCTGAACAGTTGCTCTGCTAGCAGCTGACAGCGACGCTTGACAGCAGCAGCGATAAACGCTGACAGCACACCCTGCATAAATGCAGAGATATCCAAGGGGTATATTAACATACAAAAGCAATATACTTTTCAAATTTGGTGACTTTAGCTTACAAATTGTGTGAGATGAGATATATGGTCATATCGATTTTCACTAACAGGAGGCGGCGTGGGCGTGGCCATATAAATGTTGTATCGATCTCTCAGGCGAGTTACGAAAACTACGGAAGCTATATCCATTTAAAAGTTTTAGGGGCGTGGACCTGGGGGCGTCGGAGGTGGGCGTGGCATATGCCGAACTTTAAAGGACATCGCCAACAACCTACCAACCAAATTTGATGACAGTAGCTTTAAAATTGTGGGAGATATGTGTATTTTTCGATTTGCGATTATCGATTTGATCGATTGCCCAGCTCCCAAGTGGACATACCACTCCCATCGTAACACTTATTATTTATTTATTAGGAGCACAGACAAGTATATGTTCCAAGTTTCAAGTCTCTATGTCAATATCAATAAATATTACATAATAAATAGTATAGGTTTATGTGTGATTTATTTTTTGTCGAACTTAGCTTGTTTCTCTTTATTCTAAAGATATTTATAAAACATAGATATACGAAATCCTTCAATTTAAGTAATGTTTATTTAACTAGGGTATTTAAAGTGCAACACTGCAAATTAAGTTATTGCTTCTTTTTTGGGCATTTTGAATTCGGCTTTTGTTTTGCTCGACTCATAATACCCTGAACCCATTGAGTACTTGAAATATAGGTTCTCGAATACCATAGGCAGTACAAGTTTGCTTCATTTGTTCCGTTTCCCGAATATCGATACATTTCGATTTTCGATAGCAATAAAAGCCGCAATTTTAATTAATTTTATTATAATTAAAAATTTGGGTGCGCAACCTATTAAAGAGAAATTTGTCAATAATTTGTAATTATATATTTAACAGCTATGTCCAGGGTATATCGGAGTCGAGATCACTTGTTTTTACTTTGTTTATTATTTTTTTTTAAATGTTTTAACGTATGTTTTGTGGGTTCAAAAGTAGCTCAAAAAGACAATTCGGAAGTACAATTCTGGGGTATGAAAATACAGCACATGGTGGGGTATATATATTTATATATATAGAGAGAGAGAGAGTATTACGAAATGCATGTGAGAACGCTGACATTGGTCATTGCACCCGTTTTTGGCCAACAACATTTTGCGATGGCTCAGCAAATTGTGCAATTCCAACTCAAATCGAAACTCAAATTGGAGCTGGTGAATTTAGTCAACATTTGGCCAGAGACTCGGATTGAATATGACGGCGATGAATACGTTTGTGACCACGTGGCGGTTTCTGCTCACGATCGTTCCCTCGGCACTGATCCTCTTGTCGCTGAACAAGGGTATCAAGGACTACCGGCCGGACATTGTGGATGAGGCTAATCGCGTCCGTACAATATACATAAATAATCTGCGTCCCAGCTACGATTTCATCATTGTGGGTGGCGGCTCGGCCGGCTGTGTGCTGGCTGCCCGTCTATCTGAGAATCCCGCATGGAGTGTACTGCTGCTGGAGGCTGGCGGCGATGAGCCGCTGTTAATGGATTTGCCACAAATGTATCCGGTATTTCAGCGCACCCCCTGGGACTGGAAGTATCTGACAGAGCGCTCGGATCGCTACTGCCTGGCCATGGAGGAACAGCAGTGCTTCTGGCCGCGCGGCAAAGTCCTCGGCGGCTGTAGCTCCATTAATGCAATGATGTATGTGCGCGGCAATCGGCGGGACTACGATCGATGGGCCCAGCTGGGCAATCCCGGCTGGGATTACGACAATGTGCTGCACTACTTTCGCAAGACGGAGGATATGCGTATCCCGGGCTATGAGCGTAGTCGCTATCATGGTCATGGCGGGCCCATCAGCGTCGAGAGATTTCGCTCCACGACGCCACTGCTGCAGGTGTTCATGGATGCCGCATCACAATTGGGCTTAGCGCATCCCGATGGCGATTTTAATGGACGCACGCAAAGCGGCTTTGCACCGCCGCATGGAACGCTCCGTGATGGTCTGCGCTGCAGCGCCAACAAGGGTTATATGCGTCGCAGCTGGCAACGTCCCAATCTGGATATTGTCCTGAAGGCGTTTGTGCAGCGCATTCACATTGAGCCGCAGACAAAGCGTGCACTCGGCGTTACCTTTGAGCATGATCTGTTGCAGTATCGGGTGCTGGCCGGAAAGGAGGTGCTGCTGGCAGCCGGCGCCTTGGCCAGTCCCCAGCTGCTGATGGTCAGCGGGGTGGGACCCGCCGATCAGCTACAATCGCTGGGCATTGAGGTTGTGCAGCATCTGGCTGGCGTTGGTGGCAATCTGCAGGATCACATCTCGACATCGGGAGCGATTTACACATTTGACGGAAGGCAGCCGGATGGCAGCCACATGTCCCTCATTGTGCCCGATCAGGTGAACAAGGATTCGGTGGATGCGTTTCTCCATCAGAAGGGAGGCTTCTTCTATGCGATGCCGGTGAGCGAAGTTATGGGCTTTGCCAGCACACGTTACCAGCCGGCGCACGAAGATTGGCCCGATGTCCAGCTGTTCATGGGCAGCTATAGCTATGGTTCCGATGGTGGCTTGGTCGGACGACGCGGCGCCTCCATCACGCTGGACAACTATGCAAACACGTACGAGCCGATGATATATCAGGACTCGTTTGTGATTGCGCCACTGCTGATGCGACCGCGTTCGCGTGGCTATCTCCAGTTGCGCTCGTCGGATGCACGCGTCCATCCGCGTATACATGCCAACTACTATGACGATCCGCTGGACATGGCCGTCATGGTCGAGGGCCTGAAGCTGGCCCATCGGCTCACCCAGACGCCGGCGATGCAACGACTGAATGCCACCCTCAACATTTACGAGTGGCGCAACTGTCCGGAGGTGGAGTATCTGAGCGATGCGTTCTGGGAGTGCCTGGCCCGATACTATTCGCAGACCATTTATCATCCGGTCGGCACCTGTAAAATGGCACCCGCTAATGATCCGGCCGGTGTTGTCGATCCCCGATTGCGTGTGCACGGCATCCTTGGACTCCGGGTGATCGATGCCAGCATTATGCCAACGATACCCACTGGGAATACAAATGCACCCACTCTAATGATCGCTGAGCGTGGTGCGGATATTATAAAACAGGATTGGCACCACTATCCGCATGGCGGTTGGCGCTAACCCCCACCACCATCAATCACCATCTCCTCAACTCTTTAATAGTTCCACAAACAACAGCAACAGAAACCAATCGAAAATCGTGTTTGGCAAAACGAAGGTCAAAACTAATTTTGAACGGGGCCAAAGCAAGTAAACAATAACTGTACTCTTTAGTCGCACAGACGGACAGACACTAATCGGAAGCCCAGCTTCAAGTAAGTGCTTGCAATAACACCTGAAAGTGGTGTGCTTTTTAGAGTGAATACATTTAAAAATGTTCCTAAATTTATGGATATTGCAAATCTTAACAGAGTTTATTATACCAATAATATTAAATGCATTATTGTAATATTTGAATGGAAATTAGCGGTATACTTAAATATAATTTTTTTTTTAATTTCTTTTTTTTTCATTCATTAAATTTGCCCTTCAAACTGGGGAGCAATAAAAAATAAATAAAAAAAAATTAAATTTTTTTTTTTTCATTCATTCAATTTATTTTATTTATTTTTTTTTTTTGTACAAACATTTCGTGTTATTTTTTTTTCAATTTAAAAATGAATGTCATTTGATATTTTATTGGGCAGCAATAAAATAAATAAATAAAAAAAAAAATTAAAAATCTTTTTTTTTCATTCCTTCAATTTTTTTTTTATTATTTTTATTATTTTTTTTTTTGTACAAACATTTCGTGTTTTTTTTTAAATTTAAAAATGAATGTCATTTGTTATTTTACTGTCCATTCAAACTGGGCAGCGATAAAAAAATAAATAAAAAAATAAAAATAAAAAAAATAAAAATAAAAAAATCCAGAAATGTATTCCGCGTGCCACATTTCGCCTCAGTCTCAACTGAGTTATGCGAGTGGGAAGTCAGCCGGAGTCGATTGTGATTTGTTGTCGGTGGTTCTGAGCGCAATTTTGTGGTAATAATTAAATATGAGTGCGGAAAGTGTGGGGGGAGGGGGGGGGGGGGGGGGTTGGGCTGACCTAAGATTAAGTCTTTGTGCCTAATTGAGTATAATGTGCAAAATGTCAGCTGTTGCCGTTTGCTGTTTGCTGTTGCAATCGAGTCAAAGCATTTCCCAGCGCATTCTGGCGACATTGACGCAGGCGCCGCAATTTGCTGCCAGCTGTTGTTGTTGTTGTTGTTGTTGGCGTTTTGGCGCTTTTGAGGTATTTGTTGTTGTTGTTGTTGTTGTGTTATGAGCGGGCGCTGAACCAAATGCCAAATGCGACAAGTTTTACCTGTTTGCCGACTGCCTCGGCACACACACACACCCCACACACACACACACACATACTGTAAATGCTTTGCTGAAATTTTCAAAAAGGTTTTCGAGATTTTTCACACGGGCCAGTATTCAATGTCCGCTGCTAACAAAATGACGCGAACCAAGCATCTGCTCCAGCAGCAGCTAAGGATCCAGGAATCCCACAGCCAGCAGTTGCAGTTGCAGCTGCAATTGTTGCTGCTGTTGTTTGGTCTGCTGCTGTTGCCCACAATTGCAGCAGTGCCGCAACAACAGTTGCTGCTGGATGCCACACAAGTGGCACAACTGGAGCAGGAGGCAACAGTGCCATCGCTCAACGATCTGTCGGGTGAGTTTCTAGGATCATCCATATCCATATATATATATATATATCAATTGCATTTGCAGATCTGAGCGTTGGCATCAATCTGTTTCCGGTGAACAATTTAATTGCGGCTGCCGCCAATGCTGAGCCCCCGGCCCCCGTTCAATTTGTGCGCCTTGCGATGAACAGCGGACTGTGAGTGACGACCAACAGATGGCGCTTTATAATCACATCTATTTAATTTATTTTACTCTGCAATATATATATTTATATATGAATATATTTATATATATATTATATATATATTGTTATTTTTTTTTTGTATATGTATATATACCTTTTAATCAGGAGCAGGTTGTTAAATGTTAAATAAAATTATGTCCAAGCTGAAAACAATTTAATTGTGATTCCATAAATTGATCTGATCTGATATTTTGAGAATGTATATAACAAATACATATTTCTCGAGGGATGAGTTCTTGTGTGAAAAACTCTATTGTTTACCAAGCTATTCGCATCAAACTTACAAAATATGTCATAACATCTTAAATTTGAATAATATATCAACAATATCAGACTCCTATAGACATAATTTTCCCATTGTTTATTATTTTAATTAAACTAATTAATCTGCGATGTTTCGCTGATTTCCTTGTCATAAATAATAAATTAGATGCATGCATAAATAATAAATAAGATCATTGTACTTAAGTTGATTAGTCTAAATTGCATTACTCTCAATCTGACTCTAGAATTTTTTACAGGGTATAGAGTATATATATAAAGTTATATATATATATATATAGGGTGTTTGCTCGCATAAATCACTGTGTCACGTAATTGTGTTTACCTGATTCGTTTTATAGAAATGCAGCTCAATTGTGGATGTTGTGGAAATTAATTGGCCATATATGACAATTATTAGCCAAAAACTTTAATTGGTCAGCAAAAAAAAAACTTGAAACTGCCTTTTACAGAATATCTGTCATTGACTGACATTCTCTGGGTCTGGGTTACATTATCTAGGCAGCTATAACTGTATTTGGACAGTGCTTACACAATTCAATTCAAAATGCACTTTGAAGTACCCACAAACAAATGGGATCCCACTCAGATAAGATAACACAAGAGAATAAGGATTAGCTAAAACCAACTGAGAATTATGTGAACTATAAGTAGATTAAAAGAATATAGCGAATAGATCGGCAATGAACTGCTATGTCTATCGTCTTTTTTTGTATACCCTTGACCCATTTAAAATGGGTAAAAAGGGTATGATGGTTTCGTGCACATGTATGTAACAGACAGAAAGAAGCATCTACGCCACCCCACAAAGTATATATATTCTTGATCAGGATCAACAGCCAAGTCGATATAGCCCTGTCCGTTTGTCCGTCCGTCTGTATGAACACGCGGATCTCAGAGACTATAAGAGCTAGGGACTTCAAATATGGAATATAGGTTCTCGTGTACCAGGCGCAGATCATGTTTGCTTTATTTTTTATCGATAACTGCCTTAGTTTCTGAATTATCGATACATTTCGATTTCTAATAGCAATAAGTTCCACAATTTAAGAGGCAGAGATCGGATAAGAAACACCAAAGTTATAATCGAAAATATAGCTAGCCTCAATATATTTGTGTGTATTCTGCATAGCCCCGATAACTACTGTTTCGTGTACGTATGTATATCTATATGTATGTATGTATGTATTTGTACGTGTTTGTAGCCATCCAGTTCGGGTCAGTTTGGGCTTGTGAGTAAAATACTCTGTAAGAAAGAACTGAATACTGATATACTAAGAGTATATTGAAGTCGAGCTAACTCGACGACAGCATTCACACTTGTTAACAACTGGGTTAAGGGTACATAAAAGTCGACCCAACTCGACTACAGCATCTTACTTGTTTTTTTTTTTGTTTTTGTTTATTTAGGCGATAGCAGAGTCTACAAAGGCTAAACAAAGCACAAAGATTACGATAATCGGTCAGTAGGTCTGTAATGAACTCATTTGGGTTGTGGCTTATCGCAGCTATAAATTGCCTGGCGCTGGCGACGACTCAAAGCAGTCGCTTTTCAAATGCCGGCAACAAGTAGTATTCAGAGCCAGATATTCTACCCTGGCGATGCACAGTGCACGCCGGCTGGGGTTGGCACGTGGAGCGTAATGGTGCAGACGCTGCTGCAGGCGCTGCTCGTGGCTAACTGCAATGTGGCGCCAAGGACCCTGTGGCCACCGGACTATGGCGACACGGCGGCGTTCAACCAAGGCTTCACTGACCCCTTTGACTTTATCGTCATTGGGGCCGGATCGGCAGGCTCTGTTGTCGCTAGCCGACTTAGCGAGAATCCCCAATGGCGTGTCCTCCTCCTGGAGGCAGGCGGTGATCCGCCTGTAGAATCTGAGGTAAGTCACAAGTTAAAAACCGTTCATTGACTAGGCTAACAGCTGCATTTTAAGACAGTCTTTCAAATTGTGTGAAAAATATGTATATATAGTGGAGTTACCAGTAACATACTTTAAAAATTTGGTGACTCAGCTGACAAATTATGGATGATATGCGCATTTTAGATTTCTAGTGCTGAAGTTCCTGAGGAGGAGGTGGGCGTGGCATATGTCGATCTTTAAAGGACATCGCTAAAAACCTATCAACCAAATTTGGCGACTGTAGCCATACAATTGTGGGAGATATTTAAAACGATACTAAAGTAGTCACTAAGTTTAAGTGTTCTTTAAGTTTTAACTTCAAGTTTATTTTCAAATTACTAACTAAATTCAATTTCTGAAACAAATTGAAATTGGATTCAGTTTTGAGCCATTCCCAAAAGACAAGAACTTGTCTTTGGCTATTGCCACTTTCTGCAAATTTGGAGAGCATTGTGAAAATGAAAAGTGAAAAGCACTTTGCTTTCCCTAATTGGAGCACATCTAAATAAATAAGTAGCTATGTTAGCGATGATATAGGAATTTATCTTCTGACTTTCTGATTTGCTTTCGGAACAGATACCTGCCCTGGCCTTTGCAGTGCAGCACACGGAGTTCACGTGGAACTATTACACGGAGAGGAGCGAGAAGGCCTGCCTGGCATGGAACGATGGACGCTGCTATTGGCCGCGGGGTCGGGTGCTGGGCGGCACTGGAGCCATCAATGCGATGCTCTACTTGCGTGGCAATCGAAAGGATTACGATGGCTGGGCCGAGCTGGGCAACACCGGGTGGAGCTATGATGAGGTGCTGCCCATTTTCGAGCGGTCTGTGCGCCCCGAGGGGAATGCAACGCATCCGCAGGGATATTTGACGCTAGATAAGTTCGAATACCAGTTTGGGCATATTCAGGAGATGATACGTGCCGGCGGCAGGGAGCTGGGAGTGCCAAGTGTCGACGAGTATGCCGAGGGCAGCTATGTGGGCTATGCCAATGTGCCGGGCACCTTGCTGCGGGGTCAACGCGGCACTACAGCCAAGGGTTATCTGAGTCGCGTAGCTGATAGACCCAATCTGCATGTGGTGAAGCGGGCAGTGGTCAACCAGCTGCACTTCGCTGACGATGGGCAGCGTCTGAATGCTGTGAGCTTTGTGCGCGATGGCGTCACCCATCGAGTGAGCGTGTCCAAGGAGGCGATCCTGTCAGCGGGTGCCATCAATTCACCAGCGCTGCTAATGCACTCGGGGATCGGGGAACGGGAGCACCTGGAGTCGCTTCAGTTGCCGGTGGTGCAACACCTGCCTGGCATCGGTGGCAATCTGCAAGATCATGTGCTAGTGATGCTCTTTGTGAAGTTGGATGGGGGCGCGGTCAAGGCGACAAACCAACAGCAAACATTGGACAGTATCTATGATTATCTGATGCATCGACGCGGACCACTCTCAGCACTGGACATCTCCTCACTGATTGGCCTCGTCAATACGGCGAAGGAGAGCAGTGATCCACGATATCCGGATGTGGAGTATCATCATTTCTTCGGTCAGCGCGGTAGATCAGATGTAATGGAAACGCTCATGAATGCAACCGGCCTACACGATAAGTACCTACCGCATCTGCTGCGCCAGGTGGCCCAATCCGATGTGATGTGCATCTTCGTGCTGCTCGCCCATCCGCTGTCAGCGGGTCAAGTGCGCCTGCAGAGCGTCGATTACACGCAGCCGCCGCAGCTGTTTAGCAACTATCTGGAGGAGCCCGCGGACGTGGAGACACTGCTGCGCGGAATACACTACCAGGAGCAACTGTTGCAGACGCAATCCTACCGCGATCATCAAGCAGATCTCATCCACATACCCATCGAGGAGTGCGACGAGGCACACGAGTATCGCAGCGATGGTTACTGGCGCTGCTATATCAAATATTTCACCACCACGTGCTACCACCAGGCGGGCACCGTCAAGATGGGACCAGCCAGCGATCCCGCTGCCTGTGTCAATCCCCGTCTGCAGCTGCACGGCGTCAACAATCTCCGTGTAGCGGATGCCAGCATTATGCCCAAGGTGATCAGTGTCAATATAAATGCGGCCTCAGTGATGATCGGGGAGCGGGTCGCCGATTTTATTGCACAGGATTGGGCCAACAACAAAAGTAGGACGCAGCATTTGCATATTGATGAATTTTAATGGGTACAAGCGAGAGTGCAAGAGACAGAGAGAGAGAGAGAGAGAAAATGAGGAGAGCAAAGTATGGACAATCGCGGCCGTATATATAGCAATCTTAAAAACAGTGATTATCGCATATTACTGAAACTTTTTGTATATCTTTTTTTTTTATAAATATATGAATTATAATAATATAAATAAATGTAAATTCCCTTTATTAGGAGATACAAGCTGAGACAAATATGGATTTCAGGAAGCCTATTAAAAACAAGTAGGTAGATAAAATACCCCGGAGTCACCTTTGACAGTAGACGGAACTTTGGCAAAACTTTGTGTACAGAATATGATATTAAAGTGCTCCCGAGCGCTTTTTACGTGTCGTAGCATAGATGGAAAGTCATGGCGTAGATGACCAGAAGGAGCTCAGGCGACTACAGGAAGCTACCCTTCTAAGGTTGGCATCCTAAGCCGAAGAGATGCACAACTTCTTTTAGATGAACTTCCACTACTGATGCACTGATGCATTTCCACAGGGATGAAATGACAGCTGACCACTTATTTGACGACATTAGGTGAAGTTCATCCTATGAACCGATCACTCACCAATCAGGGCACAGGCCCTCGGATATCCTATCATGAAACCTATCAGCAAATTTTTAAGCTGAGATGTGTGAAACATAACAATCGGATATAGCCATACGATCCGATAGATAGGCAGCAATAAATACTTTTAGGCGGACAAAGATAACGTCAAGTAGTCAAGTAGTAGTACCAGATCAAAGCTAGACCAATTCGGGACACATAACAGACTTATCCTATTGCGGTGCGGACCTCTTCCTTTCAGTAGGTTGAAATGGGGGGACGATTGGAGCACAATAAAAAACACTATTTTGTATCTTCAATTGTTTTTTTTTACATGTTACTTAAAAAAAGTTTGCTACAAATATCACTTATTATATTAGATCAGCAACAGAGCGGCAATTCGCTGTTTATGGCCTACTTTCAGGCATGAACAAATTGGATTTGTAATTTAAATTTTTAGTTTGAATATTATTTAAATTTGTATTTTTTAAATTCATTCTCAAAATTCGATAAACTGATGCAGTTTGACTACATGTGTATTTCAAAAGATATTTTTATACTTATCGTGTGATAAATTAAATGTAATTCAGGTTGATCTCAGCCGATGTGTGTTTGGGCCCAAAAGTGCTTCCCATTTGTTATGCCAAGTTTTCCGATAGTGTATCTCACGTTTCTGATATTCATCGTCCAATTAAAAAAGTCGAATGCGCTTGCAGCAAAGTTCAGCAAAGCTTGAACTTGGGCAATTGCGTTGCTGGCATGGAGAAGTCTGAGAAACTTAATTAAAACAAGAGAACGTTGCGTAACCGACTGCAAAATACTCTGATACTCTGAGATTTAATTCCTGGTGACACAAAACAGGGTGGGTGTAACCAAGAAATACCAATCTTTAAAGTTATCCCCAGTTCCCAGTTATCTATCATTTTTATATTTATATTTTATTTTATTTACTTTTATTATCTGCTTTAAAATAAATATTTATTATTTGAAATGCTGCTAAGCACATAATTTCAACTAATAAATTTTTTAATTGATATTCTCAAAATATATATATAATTTACAAGAATAACCAGTCTTAAAAGAAGGCGTTGCCATCTTAAGTCTTGCAATCTTGAGTTATCTTTAGATAGATGCAATTTAAATTAAATTTAAGACGATCCTAAAGTATTCACTAAGTTTAAGTATTCTTTGAGTTTTGACTTTCCCAGTTCCCAGTTATCTATCATCCAAGTTTGGTAACTATAGCTCTTAAATTACGGGAGTGAAAATCTATTTTTAAGGAAGAGTAATCTACGTTTAATGTTTGCAAACTTTAGCTCTTAAATTGCGTAAGTAGTGGCTTTTATCGTCTTTAAGAGATAAGTTTGAGTGGTCAAAAATGTTATTTTCGTATCTATGAAGGGTGTTACTAGCGATATATTATATATATATAATATGGTTTTATCAGAGTTCCTTGAGGTGACCAGCAAGTCTGAATTTGGTGACTTAATAATATAAATTGTGGGAGATATCAGGTTTTATCAATTTACACAACTTGTATAATTTTTTTATCATACCATTGACGGCTCACAAAATAGAGAGAGAGAGGGTGCGAGAGAGAGGGAGATAGAGAAGAGGCGACTGAGTCCGAAGACCAACTGTACTTGTTGGCAGGGTGCCCAGCTTTACGTGTTGGCCGATCCCATTTCAACACTTACGCGCTTACAGATGTTCAGGTGTTGCAACACAGCTAAAACATAGCTAAAATACAGCTACAACACAGCTAAAACACAGCTAAAACACAGCTAAAATACAGCTACAATACATATAAAACACAGCTACAACATAGCTACAACACAGCTAAAACACTGCCACAACATAGCTAAAATACAGCTACAACACAGCTAAAACACAGTTACAACATAGCTACAACATAGCCAAAACACAGCTATAACACAGCTAAAACACAGCTAGCACATAGCTAAAATACAGCTACAACACAGCTACAACACAGCTAAAACACAGCTACAACACAGCTACAACATAGCTAAAATACAGCTAAAACACAGCTACAACATAGCTACAACACAGCTAAAACACTGCCACAACATAGCTAAAATACAGCTACAACACAGCAAAAACACAGTTACAACATAGCTAAAACATAGCCAAAACACAGCTATAACACAGCTAAAACACAGCTAGAACATAGCTAAAATACAGCTGCAACATAGCTAAAAAACAGCTACAACATAGCTACAACACAGCTAAAATACAGCTAAAACACAGCTACAACAAAGCTAAAAAACAGCTAAATCATAAATACAACACAGCTAAAATACAGCTAAAACACTGCTAAAAGAAAGCTAAAACACAGCTAAAAAACAGCTACAACATAGCTACAACACAGCTAAAATACAGCTACAGCACAGCTAAAATACAGCTAAAACACAGCTACAACACAGCTAAAACACAGCTAAAACATAGCTAAAACACAGCTGGAACATAGCTAAAATACAGCTACAACACAGCTAAAACACAGCTAAAACATAGCTAAAACACAGCTACAACATAGCTAAAATACAGCTACAGCACAGCTAAAATACAGCTAAAACACAGCTAAAACACAGCTAAAACACAGCTACAACACAGCTAAAACATAGCTAAAACACAGCTAAAACATAGCTACAACATAGCTAAAATACAGCTAAAATACAGCTAAAACACAGCTAAAACACACCACACGCACTGCACACACACCCCCACACACCCCCTCACACACACACGCACTGCACACACCGAAATGCCGGACAAATCATTTGATTGCTGTCGGCTTATCGTAGACAATGGATGAATAACAACATTGTTTGGCATACGATAATAAAAAACAATTTGTGGTACTGTAATTGAATTGGCCGGGTAGCAGTTGGCTTATCAGCTGTTCCCGCTTAGCAGTTTGCAGTCGTAGTTCTGGCTTCACCTTAGCTACTGGCTGCACCCGCACTTGAATGTCACATCTAATCTCTGGTGGCTCAGTGATAAAGGCGCGTCCGGCAGAGCTGCGAATATGTGTCTATAAGCAAAACATACATCTACTATATAAATAGTAATACACGCTAACAAAATGTGGGATTAAGTTAAACATTATCTGGGTAAGGTATTAACGCGTACAGTTCCAAATGGAAAATTTATTTGAACAATCGGGAGCAACCCACTGCGAAATACTCTGTTAGCAGTGAACCAGTTTGGCAATGTGACTTCAGGAAAGGGGTGTGTGTGTCTCTTAGGAAAGGATTGTTCGAATCAATCAATCAATCAAATTACTAATTATAGCTTTTTTTGTTTGAATTGCAAAACTGATGATCTTTGCTTTACAATTGCATCGATTTATCGATTTTATCGATGTTATCGATTTACCAGAACTCCACTTTCGGAACCGATTTGGGATTATTTTATTAAATTAAACATATTTTTCGAGTGCAACAATGACATCGTTTTGTTTTAATTAATTTCTTATAAGGTACACTCTTAAAAAAGTATTCAATTCCGGATTATATTGAAATAATAAGATTGATAAAATAATTCAAAATACGAAGTACACTAAAAAGTTGAGTGTAATTTGAGTAACATTCAAAACGCAAAATTATTTCTGGCTAATCAATGAAAACGAAATTCCAAAAATAGAGTAAAAGTAGAATTTGTTTTCTAGTGTATATATGTATATAGTGTATATATGTATATATAAATATATGTATAGATATTGTTTGCTATTTGCAATGCAAATTGCGCAGGTGATTTACGGCGATGTGTGCGGCATGCGAAAGCTTAAGTGGCCGGAGACGTACAAATGCCGGCTGACGGCGTTCTCCGGCGATCAGTTGCGTACGAGCAGCCGGGCAGCAGTTACCGGTTTAGATTAGAGAACAGTGTGAAGTGCTTAAGGCATTGGAACGATGGAGTTTTTGAGCGCTCAGTGCGCGGCCCGTTCGGCGGGTCCGGCGAATACGTTGATGACCCTGTTGCTGCAAACGTTGATAGCCAAATTTTGTGATCTGAGCGGCGAGCAGCAGTGGCCGGCAGATCAGGGTGATTGGCTGGACCAAAGCGGTGGCTTCCAGGAGCCCTACGATTTTATTGTTATCGGTGCGGGCAGCTCGGGTGCTGTCGTCGCCGGCCGACTGGCGGAGCAGGCAAATTGGCGTGTGCTACTGTTGGAGGCGGGCGGTGATCCGCCGATTGAAACGGAATTTGTTGCATGGCACATGGCAACACAGTTCTCCGAGTGGGATTGGCAGTATCATACACAGCCGAATGGACGCGCCTGCATGGCCATGCAAGGAGAGAGCTGCCATTGGCCGCGTGGCAAGATGCTTGGTGGCACCAACGGCATGAATGCAATGATCTATGCGCGGGGCACACGCTTCGACTTTGATGACTGGCAGTCGCGTGGCAATCCCGGCTGGGGCTATGACGAGGTGCTCCATCATTTCCGCAAGGCCGAAGACTTGCGTTCCACGCGTACCGATTACAAGAAGGGTGATCATGGCGTCGGCGGACCCATGGGCCTCAACAACTATGTCTCCGACAATGAGTTCCGCTCGACAATACGGGCGGGCATGCTGGAGATGGGTTACGGCAGTGCACCCGATTTCACCGAGGGCTCCTTTGTGGGCCAAATGGATATACTGGGCACTCAGGACGGTGGCCGTCGCATTACCACCGCCCGCTCTCATCTGCACAAGGAAACGACCAATTTGCACATCCTGCGCCACGCCCACGTCAAGCGACTTAATCTCGATGCCAAACAGCGGGCGGAGAGCGTCACATTTGTCCACCGCGGCGCCAAGGAATACACGGTGCGGGCCAGCAAGGAGATCATCCTCTCAGCGGGCGCCATTGGCACACCACAAATTCTGATGCTCTCGGGTGAGTGAACAAAATAAGGAAACATCGATCTATATCTATATCTATAGCTTATAGCAGATTAGTGCGTCTTATATCGTGCAACAAAATTAGAATACCCCCTGCTAGGGTATGTCACCTAGCCAAGGTTTGCCAATGTCAAACTATCCGAATAAATAATCGCCGCTCTCTTTAATATTTGGCCGAATCGTAAAAGACCGATAAGATAGCTAAAGCATACGGGGGGAAAAAAAAACCAAAGCAATAATGAATGAATATTTGGTGAACTGGTTGGAAAATGTTATGCGATATCTGCCAGTTTTAGCAAACATAAAGAATCGTCCATATAAAAGTTGTACTTATGACAGATTAAGCTATAATTATGTATACTAAATGTTTGAGGGCAATTGCGATTGCGATATCTATTATGTGACTAAGGTAATCTTGAAATTTTACTACCTCCGATATCGCTTATATGAAAATAGTTTAGCTTAGATTTAGTAGGTCAACTTAATCCAATTCACCTTTATTTCATAAATATTCCGTGTGCAGGCATCGGACCAGCCGAGCATTTGAGGAGCGTTGGCGTTCCCGTTAAGCTGGACCTGCCGGTGGGTCGCAATCTGAAGGATCATGCGAGTCTGCCTGTCATCTTCCAGATCGACAAGTCCACAGCACGCAAGCCCACCGAGGAGGAGCTGGTGGACGCCATGTACAATCTGCTGATGGGTCGCCATAGCAAACTGTTGCATCACGAGGCAACAGCGCTGACGGGCTTCATCAATACGACCTCGCTGCACGGTCCCAATCCGGACATACAGACGACCAATTTCCTCAGCCTGATGCAGAGCCCGGAGCTGCGCGGCTATGTTGCCGCCACTGGGTTCAATGAGCGCGTCGCCAAAAGCATCCTGTCGGCCAACGAGAAGTCAAACACTTACATCACATATCTGCTGCACTTGAAACCCTTCTCGGCTGGCCGTTTGGAATTGAAGAGTGCCGACTTTCTCGATGCACCACTCTTAGATCCGGGCTACATGACGGATGAGCGGGACGTGAACACCTATATACGTGCCTTGAACATCTATAAGCGACTGCCGGAGACGAGTGCGTTTAAGGAGCGTGAGGCTTCGCTGCACAAGATCGATCTGGAGGCATGCAATGGCATCGCTTATCAGACGGACGATTACTGGCGCTGCTATATTCGTCATATGACCACCACAGTTTACCATCCGGTGGGCACCGCTCGCATGGGACCCGTTACCGATCCCACTGCCGTAGTCGATGCCCGTCTCCGGGTGCATGGTGCGAGTGGATTGCGTGTAATCGATGCCAGTATTATGCCCGATATTGTCGGCGCGAATACGAATGCCGCTTGCATTATGATCGGTGAGAAGGGCGCCGACATGATCAAGGAGGATTACCTCGGCAGCAGTCAGCATACGGAGCTTTAGGTTCTACAGCTTCGAACTGACCATCTTAGGCGTTTTGGTTGGCTGCATCCACTTATATAACATTATTAACTTAATTTTATTGATCTTTTTTTTTTAATTAAATTGAATGTGCTGCGTAATTAGCAATAGTGTTATTTTCATTAAACCAAAAATATATCGATAAACAGCTCGTCTGCAGTTAAAAATCTCGCCAATCAATTTAACCTTCGTTTAGGTGCAAGTGATTTCAGTGCCCCTCAAACTTTAGAGAAATGTGCGGTTCGAAACTGTGATAAACCGACAACGCAACTGCACAGCTTTGAGAGTCACTGCATAGCCTGCGATATTTTCATAGTGGCTCTAAAGGCGAAATTTAAGGGTACAGAGTGCGCTATGCTTAGCTTTGCACAGTGACTCTCAAAGCGCAAACAGAAGTTACTCATATACGAAAAGTTCTTTGTGATTAAACAAATATTTAGCGTGTTTATTTGTGTAAGCAAACAAATTAAATGGAACTCAGTTATTTTTTTCAAAATTTTTATTTATTAAACTTTCATATTCTTATTATTGTGAGATGACACTTGATTTCCGCTGCAAACACAAAAAAAAACGCTTGAAGCAAGATCCGAAGATTCCAACATTCGTTTGCAATTTTAACAGAACAACAAGAACAGGGGACCAAGGTCCGCAATGAGGTGGAATGAATGAATGAATGAATGAATGAATGAATGACAAGAGTAACACAACCTAGAAATCCTTTTGCAAACGATGGGCGCCTCCTATTTCGAATTTAACTACAGATACACAAGTGATACAGTGTGAAAGTATCTTATCTAATTGTGTAAACTAATCTAATCTAAATATTTTGCTCTTACAGATTAATCTAAATAATTAATGCAACTCTTAAAGACTATCTATATATTTACATAAGTATGTACACTGAATACCATTTAATATCATATTCCTTCAATCGACGTTGAAAAGAAATATCATGAAAAGTTCGGAATTATTTTGATATATAAGGAATCCTAGGAAATTGGCGATTTGTTCACAATAATTCCTAACTTTCCTTGATATTTCGCTAAATTTATTGACAATTATCAGCATCAGCAAGATGATAAACATTATTACCGGAATATGTCAAAAGTTGTCGCACAAGTCGTCACTCACTGCTTTTTGTTCGATCTTTCATGAATAAAGTTGTACCTAAATAAGTGGGACTGGTTCGGGGTCTTGGTCTGGGTCTGGGACATGATTTTAGCCAATGATTGATAGCTTTCACTTTTCCCAATTAGTGGCGAATTTTGGGTAGTTGTTATGCCGCATACCACTTGACGCCACACATCGAGGCAACTGGGTGCTCGTCAAACTGTTTTGGCATGCATACAAACTGATGGTAATTAATCGGTGGGTCGCACAAGTGCCCCTCACAGACCACAGAGCACGGAGCACGGAGCACGGAGCATGGAGCACTACTAAAGTGGCCCACGCCGGTGATTTCAGCTTGAAACGGAATTGCCAATTGCCAATTGTTTTGATTTCTTTTGTTTTTGAGGCTAACTGTATAATGATTAATATCGCTCAATATGTACTTAAAGATGAGCAGATTGTGTAATTATTTTCAGTAGTAACAATATAACAAATAATAACCATAGATCCCTTGCTTTGAATATGTAATCTGAGCGGGTTCCCAGGCACTCTGCGTAAGTGGTTGAGTAATTAACGCACACATAATCGGCTAACCGCTAAACTTGGCCAACAGCTGCTAGCACACTGGGTACACTCTGTGGATAATGCGAAATCATGACGTGCAGAGTACGCAATGAGATCCATCTGAGATGCGTTACGCTGATTTGACAATGAATTATGAGCGAACGGGGCAACAAATCTATTTGCAGGCATTTAGGCAACAGATTAGAGATGAGAGATGTCAGTCAAGAGACAGCTACAACTACCAGTTGCCAACTACCTGTTACCACAACAACTACCGATGTGTGCACACACACACACACACACATGTACACACATATGTACTTACATATCTGGGAAGTAACATCCGATTGTGGTTTATGTTTGGTTTGCTTTTGCTTTGGTTAGGTTTGGTTGGTAACTTTGGGAATAGGTCACGTAGTGCTCGTGCAACAAGCCACGCTCCGATTGTCTTTGTGGTTGGGCTGAGACACACACACAGGCATATATAACTATATATATATATATATATAATATTGACAAATACATAGATACATTTAGGAGTTACAAATTCAAAACCGTGCACTTGTCGCTTTGTGTTTGCTCCACAACTTCAGCAAAAAAAAAATACAAATTATTTCCCTTTTGCTTTTGTCATTTAATTAAGTTCATTTTCGATTTCATTGCCTCATTCCATTGTGGTGCATTCAATGGTTGTAATATATATACATACATACATATATATACATGTATATACATCATTATGTCACCCGCACTAACTGTAACTGATGTTTCTGTTGCTGTTGCCACTTCTTCTCACAAAATAATCGCTAAAGATGCGTATTTTTAAGTGTTTCTTTTTTGCATTTCACTTTTAATTGCTTTTAAGTAAATGTTTGCTTTGATTAGGCAAGTGACAAAAAGTTAAGTTCAAAACAGCCAAAAGTACCGGATACTATTATGTGCCGCCCATAATTGTAACGGAAGTGGTTCATTGTGGTTCGCTTAGCCACCTAAGTTTCCCAACTGCCCATTGTCATCTCATTATGAAAAACTGCCTAAAAAACAAATATACTAATTAACGAGTACTCAATTCCATTCAAGTAAACGATAAAACCCTAAAAAAATAAAAAAATAAACTAAATAATTGAAAAATTGCCTATCATCACTTGTGGAAAACACTTAACTGGAAAAGTGTTGT
This sequence comes from Drosophila kambysellisi, assembly GCA_035042185.1. Lineage (NCBI taxonomy): Eukaryota > Metazoa > Arthropoda > Insecta > Diptera > Drosophilidae > Drosophila > Drosophila kambysellisi. Next base: position 1,822,647 of record JAWNLS010000691.1, on the reverse strand, counting down.
GAGGCAACAATTGAAATAAATTAGGAGTATTAAATTTCATTGACGTGAATGGAAGATCATTAAAAAATAAATATTTTAGTTAATAATAAACAAATGTTTTATATTTACAAAAAAAAAAAACAGAAAAGCAAAAAATTGTAGAAAGCTCAAACTCTGTTAAGACCATTACACAAAATATACAAAATACATTAACTGTTTATATTAATAATTATCGCACGAAAGAGAGAAAAAAGTTAAAATAAAGCAAGATTTATATAGATGAAAAATTAGTCTATAAAAACTTATATTTCATAAGTGAGACTGTAATTAATTTGATTTTGCGGGGAACTCGTTGCTTAACTTTGGAGATTGGCCATTTAACAATGTGGCTCACTGTTGGTTGCATTCCCCAAATGACATCGTCATAAACAAATGCCCCACTTCTCAGCCCTTGACAATTCTTGGACCGCAATAAACGACTTCACATCACATTGAAGGGCCTGCTTAGCGCACATGGCCAAGTTGTTCAAGTTGGTCAACAAATATTTGGTTAGTGACGTTTCATATTTCATCTACGCATGGAGTTTCCCCAGCGGAACTGACAAATTTTCGCATGGAAAACTCACGCACAGCAAAGAAAACGCTATGAAAAATAAATACCGATTGTCGTTTGACCTTGTGACATTAGCTATATGAACAACAACAACAACAACAACAACAACTACAACAACAACAACAACCACATCGAATAGAGAGTCGCATTGCTTTTAATTGCTGGTCTGTTAATTGGCGGTCATTATATTTTGTTTCACTTCGTCATTGAGAGAGCGAGAGAGAGCGAGAGAGAGAGAGAGAGAAAGAGCTACCCCTCCACCTGCACCTGCCCCTGCCGCAACTCTCTTTAATATGATTTCTTTACGTAATTGAATTTGATGCGATTTGATCAACTGTTCAACAACGGTTGAGACACATAATTGGAGTACCGCTAATTGAGTGAAATTGCGGTACTTTTGCGTAGCGCTTACTTTGTTGCCTCGAGAACGGACTGGAATCCGAAATGCCAAGTTACCCGGTATACGGAAACCCAGTCTGATTTGCCACAATCAAGATATATGAGATATGTTGCATTAAATGTTGCCACAAATAGGACTATCTTACAACATACATACATATTTAACCATAGCATCAACAGTGCAACTCTTTATTAAAAGCGGCACTTTAATGCTTAATTTTATAGTAATAAATATGATTAGTCATCATTCAATTGAATTGAATTGCATTTGATTCCGAGCCAACAATGATTGGCTAATACCAAAATGATTGTTTTCCTGCGGTTTTTCCAATCATTTCGGCAATTGAGTTGAGTTGAGTTTTCCGACCGGTTTTATTTTTGCAGCCATTACATTCAAGTCTAACTATTATAATTTTGTAGCAATTCTTCTGAGTTTATTTTTTTGCATCCGCTGCCGTTTTGGTAAATGGCGACATTAGTTTAGCTCCTTATCTCGTTGCTTCGACTGGGCCAATGGCTTACGTGAGCACACACTCACACACACACACACACACGCACACCTACTTACAAGCCGGAGATGGTCGGCTAAGTGAGCGTGAAGGTCGTTTGGTTAAGTGAATTAAAAAGAGAGCTACGATAAGTAATGTAAAGTGAAAAGCTGAGCAAAACAAAAAAGTGTCCAACATCCGAAAACGGTAAATGCCCAGAGCCAGTTAACTTTGCGGACAGCGCTCAAAAGTGTGAAGAGCACCGTTTGTTTGACAGGAGCGCCAATCGGTCGCCAATCGGTTGCCAAACGGTTGCCAATCGGTTATGCGCTTCGCATGCAATCGAGCAGAAGTTCGAGTGCGAGCCACGAATACTCAACCGTTTCGCAACAGCTGCCGAAAAGGAGCAAACAATCCGGAACGCGCTCTCAATTTACGCTTATTGGAGCACCATTAGAGATGAGCGCGTGTCGAAAAATGTTAACAACACTATACGATACTGTGAATATCGCAAAAACATTTTGGCTGGCTATAATTTATTTATTTATTTACTTATTTATTTTCAACTAAAGTCAGTCGACACCAAAAATACAAAAATTAAAAATTTGAATTAAATTAAATTTAAAATAATATTTAAATTTAAAAAAAAAAATTAAAAATACTAAAATATTTATAAGATTTTTAAGATTTCTAAGATTTCTGGGGGTAGAAAACAAAATGGTCCAACATCTGTTGCATGAATTGGGGAAAACCCAGAAAAAAACACAATCAGACCAAAAATAATTAGTAAGAATTAGTTAAGATCCACCACATGTACATGCGAAAAAGTTAATCACAGTTAATTATAGAAATGGAGGACTCTGAATTGATTGCATATAACTGCAGATTCCCTTCGATTTATTGAATCACTTAATCCCTTGGACATTCCCATTCGCATCCATCCACATAAATTATTATATTGTTATATTGGGTGAATTGCATAATGTTGTATATGGTACCCAAGGATCTTGGCAGTATTTAAGACCATCACATCGAATGTTGTTTCTAAATGAATTAAAAGTTTTGGAGTTTCTCGTATTAATATCAATATTTGAGTAGATAAAATGATGTTTCTTTAATCTATTGAAGGCATGCCATTGATTTGGACCTTCATCAAACACACAAGTAAAGTTTGTACAGAATGGTTTAAAAGCAAGGATTTAAGGAAGATGGAATTATGGTATTGGCGACACAGGCTCCCGATCTCAACCTTTAAGAATTTGTGGCGCCATGTTAACGGTACCTCCCTACAGCCTATTTCGATTATTACTATTATTATCTTGAGCGCAGCTTTATTTGCGTTTGCTGCCAGTAAACCAATTAAGAATATGACACAAAGAGGAGTGCATAAAAGTATATAGATATTTGTATTATATACATGTAAGGAGTAGTTACAGTGCTGTTATGTGGCAACGCTGTTTAACAGCTACATAAGCATAGTCGAGTAGGATCAGTGGAACGAAGAAGTCGAGTCTAGGAAGCGCAGCGTTAAAGTCGTATATAAGAAATCGTCAAAGTCCCGAGTGCCGAAAGTTGTAAAGTTGTAAGGTTGTCGGTACCTCGTGAAATCAGGTCGTTAATTATAAAATCCCACTTTACTTTGTTAATCTAATGCTCTTACTTCAATAAGAGTATAATTGTAATATAATAAGTATAAACCGGACATAATCAGTCCTACATAAAAATGAAATCTAGCGTAAATCAATCGGGAAAACAGCCCAAAATTGATCAAATGACTTTCTTTAATCGTGTCACGCGCTCAGCTCTACGCAGCACACACAGACACCACACACACACTCGCACACACACAGAAACAGAGAGCTCCTCGACGTGCGCATGCGCAACCGCTTCCCCAACAAGCTTGCAACAATCGAGCAACGCGACGAAGCAGACAAAACGTCGCACACGAGCCGCTTTTGTGGCTCAGAAACGCAGCGGCTGCCAAACGAGTCGGTTGCCTTTTTTTCAATTTATCAACTCTTCTTCGGTTTTTTGGTTTTTCGGTTTTTCTGATTTTCTGTTATTTTTTTTTTTCATTCTCCAAGCGCGACGAGGAATTTTACGCGAAGACTCGACGCGCCTCGCACTTTGTTCAACATTTGTTTTTTTTTTTGTGTTTTTTTGTTACCCGTTGTGTTTGCTTTGGGTGTCTAAATGAAAGTGCTCAATAACAACAGCAATAAAGTGAACAACAACAACAACAACCACAACAACAACAACAATTGTAAACGTGATCGCGATTGATGTTGTTGAATGAAAGTGTTTAAGCCGAATTCCTGGAAAAAACAAGGAAACCCAAACGAGAAAATGTGCTGAGTGCGAAACGGTTGCGGTTGCGAGCGGAAGGAAGTGTTCAAACTTGAAGAGTAGTGCTCCTTAAGGATCGAAGCGAGATCCACAAATACATATATTATATATATACATATATATATATATTTAAAGTATGGTTGTTGTGCCCGCTTTGGGCGCCGCCGCCTTTTCGGTGGGTGGGCTGCTGTTCAAGGCCAGTGCCGCCTCCAAGGCAGCCGCCGCCGCGGGCATCGCTGCTGTTGGCGCCTCCAAATTGGGTTTGGGCATCGCTGCTGCCATCAAGCTGACCACCGCCGTTATCGGCGTTGGCAAGCTAACAATTCTACCATTCCTGATCGCTGCGATTGCGTACTACAATTACGATCTATTCGATCCGGAGAATCGACCCTTCAATGTGCAGCAGGTGGACTTGGCCTACGATTTTATCATCATTGGCGGCGGGTCGGCGGGAACGGTGCTGGCCTCGCGGCTATCGGAGGTGCCGCACTGGAAGATACTGTTGCTGGAGGCCGGCGGACATGAGACAGAAATATCGGATGTGCCGCTGCTCTCGCTCTATTTGCACAAATCCAAAATGGACTGGAAGTATCGGTGAGTCGAGGCGAGGCAATCTCTCTCTCTCTCTCTCTCTCTATCTATCTATCTCTCTCTTTGTGAACGAGGCCTTCACACTGACACACTTTGTAGAGACGAGGACAGTCAAAACGATATAGTAATAATAGTTATAATAGTTGTCGACGTCCACCAGCCAAGTACACAATTGTCATTCAGTCAATCAGTCAGTCAGTCATTCAGTCAGTCATTCACTTTGCCACCTTTCGGTCAAGTCAAACTGAACACGCCCCAAACCAGGTAGCATCGAGTCTGGGCTGTGGCTTGTTGATGTGTCACTTGAATGAGTTGCCACTTCCACTTGCCGTTTACTTGTTGAATGTGGCATAATCGCTTGTGGCTGTGTTGATTGTGATATGCAAATGGCCAAAAGCGAAAAGGCGCTTATTTGGCTTATTGGGTGCGTGCCAAAGTAAAGTACATTTCAGGCTGAAAGTGTTATGGCCAATAAAGGTGGCTGTTTATCAATATCAATAAAAAAAAAAAAACAAAATTGTAAAACACCAACTTTCAGTACATTAAATAAAGTTTAAATCGGTCAAAGCCCTTAAATGCATATTTAGCTTGGCTTGGAAACGTTATGGAATTTTTGTTTTTTTTTTGTATTGCTTTTGGCCAAATGTCAACTGTAGAATTTGTACATCGTGTTGATGGCTTTTGTAATGTGGCCAGGTGAGACTGTTGTCAATGGAGCCTCTTTGCTGCGGTTGTTTAGCAAATTAGGTCTGTGGTGGAAACATGATAAACACGTTTGGCTTTAATGTGTCTAATGTGGTTAGGCCACAGCCTCTTGGTCTTTCAGTTATCAGCGATATGTGATATTCTTTTTGGCCAATTGCGAACTCGTTTCACACTCAAATACCATTGGCAAATTGAACTTAGCGAATTTACAGTTTTAATTTGCACGAACACAAAATGAAATTGCTTTGTACAGTGAACACATTGTTTAACCAACAATTACCAAGTGTATTTTTTAGATACACTTTGGCTTAAACAAATTTTGAAATGCTTGTTTTACATTTACTAAACTAATTCTGTTTTAATTGATATTAAATTGAATTGCAATTAAATCTTTAAAGGGTATCTGCTAGTCGAGCATGCCTCCTCACTTATTTGGTTTCTGAAAGTCACTTGAGTGTCTTCTAGCGCTACCTACGTGACTTGCAACTTGAATTATTTATGTGGTTTGTAGAACAGACAGACAAAAAGAAAATAGCGACTTTGCAATTAAATTAAATCAATTCTTTCTCTCTTTCTCCCACCCTCTTTTTCTCTTTTCGATTCTCGCTCTCAATTTGCCTGTATTGGAATTAGAACACCGTTAGGAACAGTTTTTTATTTATCTCTTTAGATCATGATCATATGTTGCTTGACAGTTGCTTTTTTTATTATTCATGAGTTGACTTTTTTCTTCTACTTCTTAAAAATATAATTTTTTTTTAGGGCTTTTCAGTACCGTAATCTTTTTAACTGTTTCCATAGGGCCAAACCCAAGAAAAAATTTCACTTTTTTTCATGTTTGTTATTGTTTATTTATTTGGTAAGTCAGAATGCCAGCGGCATTAGCATGCGGCCACAAAAGTGATGCGTGCCACAAAATTCCATTTCCATTTCCACTTCACATTTCATTCGGCTCGCTTCGTGTTTGCTATGCAAGTGAATGCAGCTTGTTGCCAGTTGTTGCCAGTTGCCACTTGCCAGTTGCCCGTTGCCTGTTGCCTGCTGCCTCCCGGCAAAATGCATACGAAATAAACACTCACACAAACACACACACACCCATAGAGCTTTATTGAATAGATAGTGTGTGGCAATCGGCGCCTGTTTTCCGCGCCATTGCATCACCTTCGTGTGGCAGTGGCAGACGGCGAGGGGCAGTCAACAACAACAACAAGTTGCCAGTAGTAGAGTTGGCTCAGTTCGGTACGGCTAAGGCCAAAGAGCCCTGTCGCCGTTGGGCGCCAAACTTAATCCCTGGCCAGCATCGTTTATAAACCTATCTATGTAGATATATACAATATGTATATATATATATATTTGTATAGTTTGTATTTGTTGTTGCCTGTGACGCAATCGACGAGATTCGTTGAATTGTGTGCCGGCTCTTAAGCGAAACTGAAATACTCTGCTTGCAACATTCTCTGTTGCACTTCAATGATTTGCATGTGTTGAAAATCAAGTCACTTTTGGCTTTCAAGCCAAAGCCTTTCATTTTCTAGATTTTTACAGCTACTTGGAAGTTATAGATTTATTAGATAGATTTGCTAACGAGAAGAAGACAGAATGAAAATGATCGCATTTCAAACTGATCAAATTACTGGACAAGTTGAAAATATATACACATATTTATGCTCGGCTCGATTAACATTTCCATTAAAAAATTGGGTTTTCATGCTATCGAAAATCGATTTGTATCGATATGCACGAAACGGGGGGAAATTAAATAAAATTTTAAATATCATTATTAATTTATTTTTTTGGTCTCTGAGACTGGATCGAATCGATCAAGAATATAGATAACTAATGGGATCGGAGCTGCTTCCTTCTGACTGTTACACATATTTGCACAAAACCATTTGTCACTTTTACCCGTTGTTAACTGGTTCAGGTTACAAAACTGTAAACTGGATATACAAATGTCAATTACTGACAGATCATAGATATGAAACGTGTTTTGGTGCTGCCACATGAGGCAACGCTGCAATTTTTACAAATACATACGAATAAATCGTTATCTAGAAGTAAAAGCAACACAGGGAATATCCTTTAACCAACTATTTGCGTGGCTAACACGATTTACCAATAAAAAACAACTGTTAATTGTTTACAATTTTTTTTTTTTGTTAGACAGCTGAGTGCAATACAAATGTTGTAATTTAAATGCCAAAGCAGCGTCTTTTAACATTTGTTTGGATTATGAGCCAACACACATAGCAGCAGACAGACACACGCACAGATTAGGAACACACACACACACCTCATCAAGTTGTTGCAAAGTCAGAGTCCCGCTGTCGGTCCACCTGTCGCTCCATCACAGGTCACTCAGTCAAAGATCTCATCTGTTAATGTTGTTGTGTCTGGCTAATGCGAGGCATGCCACAATCATCAACGTTCGTTCAGTCATAAATGTCAGCGCCGGTTGTTAGTGCCAATGAGCTGCCCAGCAGAGTCTTGAGTCGGATGTTGGCCATAGTCTACCCGTAAATGTTTTGCAGCTAAACAAAAAAAAAATAGTTAAACGTTTTGATTACAAAGGGGATCTGGGTACCGGTACCGGCATATCCTACAGCCTACAAATATTTCTCAATCTGAATGAGATGACGACGAATGCCAAATGGTCAAAACCGGATCGCTTTGGCATTAAGTGGGTTAATCGGTAACAGGCTTTGCTGGCGCTGGGAAAGGCATAAAATGAAATGCAACACGACACCAGGCCACATCGGGCAAGCAACAAGAACTGCAGCAGCAGCAGCAGCAGAAAGCTGAAGTAAGCTGAAGTAAGCGGGTTGCCTGCAATGGGCACAATTGCCAATCAAAAATACATGAAACGCAAACCAGCAGCAACAAAATATGGGCTTAACCGACTATTGGATACACTTGCAGACAAAGTAAAATGATAGTTAATTGAATTTCCAGGGTAGCTGGTGTGCAGTCAAACTCTAAAAAATCAGTAGTGAATACAAATTTCGTTACTATTTTTTTGAAATTCTGATTTTATCAAAAAATTAGGGTTTGCATTTCGATATCTTAGAAATATTTTATTTTATTTATTATCACTTGAAATAGAAAATAACTCTATCTAATTTTGGGCAAATTTTATTCATATATCCAGAAATTTTCTGTAAAAACAAGAAATATTTGCTAGTTTTCGGGGATTGTCCAAAACTCGGGTCGTTTTTGATTTTAAAAGTTATTGTAGAATTAAAGAATTAATATATAAAATTATATTTAAACAAATTCGCATACAGGGTATACATTCTGTACAGGGTATGAGTACAGTTAAAGAGTCGACGCTCGCCTGCTTTTTATTGTCTACGGGAGCGTGACAAGCTTCACTGCCTAACCAAAAAAAAAAAAAAACGCTCATAGAAATAAAAGCCAAGCGTTGCACCAACACACACATACTCTGTCACACACACACACACACATACTCACGCATTTGTAACTGATACGTGAACAGTGTCATCAAAAAAATTGGGGGAAAAAGCTTACAAAAAAAAAAAAAAAAAAAAACAATTTCACAATTTTCCTTCTTGTGCAAATCAAAAGACTTAGGACACGAACTTGCTAATGCTATAATGCTATTAGCCAAATCTGGCAGGGCAAAAATAAAGAAAATATAAAGTTAAAGTTAAATAAAACATCAAGCAGTGCATAATGTTGCAAATTGAAACCTTGAATTCAGTTATTTATATATACCTATGTTTTTGCCAATTAAATTTGGCGTTTCACTGGTCATAATTGAATTACAACTTAAGTTGGCCAAAATGTAGCCAAAGAAAAGCTTAACAAAATTAATGAAGACAGCTTTGAAACAATTTTTTTTGTAAAATGTAAACTACTTTTACCAAATCACGTTAACTAAATTGACTAAATCAGTTCATATTATTTTTTTTTTTTAAAAGGTTAATTGGTTGAGTCATGCTGAAACTAATTTTTAACATAAACTGGTTTCTAATAAAAAACGAATCTCATTTGTATTCTTTTAGATTTTATTCTGGGTTCATTAACGAAAAAGGTTCGGTTAAAAAACAAAACCACTTTAAGCCAACTTTTAACTAAGCTTTAGCTCGGGTCACATACATATATTTCATATGGCTATTTCAATATAAACCACGAAGTAACATCATCGTTTTTAGATTTTTTTTTTTAGATTCAAGCAGCAGTAAGGAGACTTTTGATCAAAAATAAGTATACATATATATATATATATTTATAATATCTGGTTATTATTACTGACATACAAATATAGTTTACTATTTAAATGCTGTAGTCGAGTTTGGAATGCAAACGAAAAAAAAAAAAAAACATAAAAAAAATGCACGAAGCGACCGCCCAAAAAATGTGTAATAAGCAATATAATTGCAGTCAAAGAGGGCCACAAAAAAACAGCTAACAATAATTGGTAACATTTATGTGCGCTAAATGTTAAATGGCTAATAAAATAAACATACACAAAACAGACGCAAATTGCGTCACTTGAAACTGAAAACCTGTGATGGGGAAGAGCAGAGGGAAAGTTCGATATTTTATGACAGACTTTAACTCTCTGAGACTCCGACTTGAATGATTTATTGACTCGAGGCACACAGGCAACAGCACGAACTGCGCCAAACAATGCCGCACAGTGGTCTAAGACCAAATGACAGCTGGACAGCTGGGACAGCCAAATAAATGCAAGCCATATTAATCAGCCACCAACTGGGCCAAATTTGAAGCCCAATCGGTCAACGGAGGGGAGTCGCGAAGAAGCTCACATAATCACAGCAAATAAATGCGTATCAAGTGAACATCGATTATCAGCAGCTGATGAACACGAGACAGTAAACAAAAAACAAACAAAAATAATAACAAACAAGTAACCGACAGGGAAATACTTTGATACCATAAGTTGTGTGCAGCCAGGAAAACTGTCAAAGTTTGTCATTCAGATTGAGGTAGATATAAGAAGGGATACTTCTTCGAAGTTTGACAACTGTAGATCTTAAATTAGGGAAGATATGAGCTCTTCGAGATTTTGGGGCGGGAGTGGGCGTGGATGCAAAAAATTAAAGAGAAAGTTCCTAATAATCTTCCTTCTAAGATTGGTAACTGTAGTTCTTAAATTGCGGGAGATATGGGCATTTATCGGATTTGGGGGCGGAGTTCGATCTTAGTAATACACCTTCCTGTAGCTCTTAAATTGGGGAAGATATGGGCGTGGCAACACAAATTTGTTATCGGTTCTTAGAGTAACCAGTAATATACCTACCAAATTTGACGTTCCCAACTCAAAAACTGTGGAAGATATAGCCATTTAAAAGTTTTAGGGGAGGGGCACATGCTGATCTTTGAAGGACCACGCCTAGCAGCCTACCAACCAAAATTAGTGACTGTATCCATTTAATTGTGAGAGATATGTGGATTTATCGATTTGCAAATTATCGAATTTATCGATTTTCTAGCTCCCTAGTGGACGTAGGACCAAAACCTTGACACTTTAATTTTTAAGGATACTTTCCAGTATATATTCCAAGTTTCCAGTCTCTATCTCTAAGACGGACAGACAGCATGACGGACATTGCACAAACCCAATATACTATTATATCTTCGGTATCATAGTATAAAAATTCGAAACTTTTGCTTTTCAGTTTTGCATTTTCAATTGAAAATTCACAATCTCAATTTGCCTCTGTCGTTACACGGCTTGTTTGCCGTTGTCTTGACCAGGTTTTCCGCAACTGACATATTGTTTCCCCTTTTCCCAAACGCTGTACTATGACAAGCTGTCAAAAGTGTATGATCGACTAATAGTTATTATATATTCTTCTTCAAAATCGCTAAGAGTCCCGATGATCTCCCTCCACAATCTACTGTCACTCTGAGCTTGGTAAATTATAAGTAATGTCCATATTCACCTTATGCGTTTATAATGATCTACTTCCGCTTAGGCATAATTACAGGGTATTTGTCAGTTATCACACTTTGGTCTAGCGCTATTTTAATTGTTTTGTCATGTTTTCAGGTGTGCTGCAGTTTTGTTGCACTTTCCTAGCTAATTGTTGATTGTTTTTTGTTATTGTTATTTTCATTTGCTGACATTAAATTTGCAGTTCGTGATGTTTTTTTTGCTGTTTTCCGCTGTTTCCTGTATGTTTAATGCGTAACGGGATATCAAATGAAACAAATTTGCGCAAAGAGTGGACAGAGTGGACAGAGTAGAAAGTGGCAAGCGTTTTGGTAAACAACTTTAAGTCAAGCATTTTGGATCAACATCGGAGCTCCGACGGGAGATTGGACCAGTTGCTGGTAGTGAAATGTGTCCAGCGAATTCCTGAACATATATTTCTGTTATTATCGATACACAGTAAATATTATTGGGTTGTTTTTCCCTAAAGATTAACACATTTACTTTACAATACAAAAAAATCGCACTGAATTTTAGAAAAACGGTTCTTTCCAAAAAAGGTAGCTTTTCTAATTTGATGAATTCTTGTCGTGTGTTTAAAGTATGTTTTCGAGCTGATTTCCTAAATTTCGTGCCGATTTTCTCTGAGTGTAGAATCGTATGTGTTGCTATAATATATATTTGATATACATGTATATAGATTGGTCTGACCTCTAAACGATTGGCGCAATTTGATATTTTGTTAGTTGGATCTGTGCTTATGAATTACAACTAAATCTCAAGGCAGGGTGTTCCTCGTAGCGTGTAGCTAGTGGCAGATACTCATAATGAATACTTTGAGTACCTCACATGAATCATGAACCACTCGTGCCGCAAGGCAATTGACGAGCTAAAAGCCAAATAATGTTGCAGCTAATGTACAGCTTGTGTGTTGGCTTTCAATCGAAGTCGCAACAATTGCGGTTTTTTTTGTTTTTTTTTTTTTTGCTAATGAATTTGCCATCAGCAACAATTGTTGTTGCTGTTGTTGGTTGTTGCTACTGTAAAAAAGTTGCCCAGTTGCCAACAATTGTTGACCGTTTGCGCTTTTGTTGCCGGCTTCTGTTAAATATTATTATTATTATTATTAGTTTTATTAGTTTTATTATTTGTTTAGCCTCGGATGGTCAATGGCGCGTTCAAAGCGACTGCCGCCGCCGAAGGGCTTTTTGACATTTTGGAGTGGGCGTGGCCTGGGCTGTGGCTGTGGCTAATGTGATTTTATTGTCGTATTGTGTTTACCTGTTGATTAATGATGAAAGCGCTGCCAACACATTCCCTAATTGATTGCGTTTCACTACATCTTTATTTCCCTCTCTCTCTCTCTCTTTCTATCTCGGACTTTCTCTGTCACTCTGTGTGTCTGCAGCACGCAGCCTCAGTCGACTGCCTGCCAGGCGATGAAGGACAAACGTTGCTGCTGGACACGTGGCAAGGTCATCGGCGGCAGCTCCGTGCTCAACACGATGCTTTACATACGCGGCAATCGACGCGACTTTGACCAGTGGGCCGATTTCGGCAATCCTGGCTGGTCCTACGAGGAGATATTGCCCTATTTCCGCAAGTCGGAGGATCAGCGCAATCCGTATCTAGCGCGGAACAAACGCTACCATGGCACAGGTAAGCAAAAGCTCTGCAAAGATCTTTATCCTTACTGCAAATTAGAATCTTCAAATGGAATTAAATGCATTTAAATAATTTAACTTCTGTAGGTGGTCTTTGGACAGTGCAGGATTCTCCGTACAACACGCCCATTGGCCCCGCCTTTCTGCAGGCCGGCGAGGAAATGGGCTACGATATTGTGGACGTGAATGGGGCACAGCAGACGGGCTTTGGTTTCTATCAGTTCAACATGCGGCGTGGATCGCGCAGCTCCACGGCTAAATCATTTTTACGGCCGGCGAGACTGCGTTCCAATCTGCACATTGCGCTTTTCTCGCACGTAACGAAAGTGCTGACGGATCCGAAGACGAAACGCGCCACTGGGGTGCAGTTCATCCGGGACGGTCGGCTCCAGAATGTCTATGCGACGCGGGAGGTAATATTGTCTGCCGGCGCCATTGGCACACCGCATCTGATGATGCTGTCTGGGATTGGGCATGGCGAGGAGCTCGGTAGGGTGGGCATACCGCTGGTGCAGCATCTGCCGGGCGTCGGCCAAAATCTGCAGGATCACATAGCCGTGGGTGGGATTGCGTTTCTCATTGACTATCCCATTTCGATTGTGATGAAGCGCATGGTGAATGTGAATACGGCACTCCGCTATGCAATTTCCGAGGATGGGCCACTGACGTCCAGCATTGGACTGGAGGCGGTGGCATTTATCAATACCAAATATGCGAATGCCAGCGACGATTGGCCTGACATGAACTTCATGATGACCTCCGCATCGGTGATGTCGGATGGCGGGTCACAGGTGAAGACCGCCCACGGTCTGACCGATGAGTTCTACAAGGAGGTCTTTGGCGAGGTCAACAATCGCGATGTCTTCGGCATCTTCCCGATGATGCTGCGACCAAAGAGTCGCGGCTACATTAAGCTGGCATCGAAAAACCCGTTGCGCTACCCGCTGCTCTACCACAACTACCTCACGCATCCGGACGATGTGAATGTGTTGCGCGAGGGCGTCAAGGCGGCAGTTGCCGTTGGTGAGACGCAGGCAATGAAGCGTTTTGGTGCACGCTTCTGGAGCAAACCGTTGCCCAATTGCAAGCATCTGAAACTGTTTACGGACGACTATTGGAACTGTTTCATCAGGCAGTACACGATGACCATTTACCATATGAGCGGTACGGCCAAAATGGGACCGCCCAGTGACCCGTGGGCCGTGGTCGATCCAGAGCTGAGGGTGTATGGTGTGCCCGGGTTGCGTGTCATCGATGCGAGCATCATGCCCGCAATCACTAATGGCAACATCCATGCACCCGTCGTCATGATCGGCGAGAAGGGTGCCGATCTCATCAAGCAGCTGTGGCTGACGCCAGCCACCCAGTCGCAGGCGGGTCAAAAGTGGCGCACAAAGCGATCGCTGAACGCCACCAATCAGACGATCGCGGAGGCAGTGCGCCAATGGCCATTACCAAGCTCGTAGCGGGTAGGGAAGAGGAGGGGCGGCCAACTAGTTGGCTGGCCCCACAATAATAATTGCTTAAAGTGGCATATCGACTTTAGATAAATCTTGGAGCAAGCGCTGTCAGCTCAACTGTGCTCTGGGTCAGTGAAAATACATTTGCTTTTTATCGATTTACTTATTTATAATTTTCATTTTTTTTTTTTTTTTTTTTGGTGCAACTTAGTTAATCCATAAAAGCTTTAATATATTTTCCATACATTTTATATCCCGTTTTCCCTATAAAAACTATAGTTTTGCATTAATTCCCAAAACTTAGTTTGTCGTGTTGAAAGACTGGAGTTGCTTGAATATTTATCAAAACCCTTATCGATTAATTACTGCACAGATGAATCGTAAGTTTAGTCGCCACTTTAAGTAGGTTAGTTATTAGATAGTTAATTCTCAACGCATGCTTGAACATCGCACATTTAATTTATTAAGCTTAAGTTCGCTTTGCTGCTCCTAATTCTGTGCGTTGTCCTTAGTCACTTAAGCGCTTCTTGTAAATATCGAGTCATTTGTGGTAATACGTTTTTCGTTTCTTACAGACATATACAATATGTAGTCTGATAATATATATATATATATATATACATATACCACGTTTTTTTTTTTTTATCATCGTCGCGTACACTTGGAGTACCTCAATTAGCCCGTAAGTTGGTTATGAATTTTAACGAATAAATAAATAAATTAACAATACATACGTATTTTATTATTTTGTGACAGTGCTTGTCAAACCTGCGCTTTTGAGCGATTACTCAAACCGCTCATATTTTAAGCTTTAAGCTTGGAGACTTGGAGCTTTTAGTGGCGTTGCTACTCCAAAAGTTGAGCTCGACTGAGAAGCTTACCTGCAATGAAAAAATTTAAAAGTTGCGTTTAGCTTTGGTAAAATATGCAAATTTTGCAAAGCTTAATTTAATTTTATTTAAACATTTAAACTTGCAATTTTCTATTATTATACAATATATGGCCATATGTTTAATAAGAGTACAACAAAGCGGCGGATTAAATCAAATGAATGTTTTAAATATTATATATATGCGAAAGGAGGAGATATACTATAACAAGATATACTATAACAAGATATACGATAACAAGGGATCGGAAAGTGACAGACAGACAACAGACAGTTGAGTAATTAGTACAAAATTCAGATGCAATCGGTTTATTGCTAACAGTCATTTTATATATGAGGTTACAGGTAGTTAAGTTACCTTTCCAAAGGGTATAAACTTGAATGTGCAATCAGCTCCTAGCTATAAATAAGTGATCCAGAAAAATGCTCAGTGTTCAAATTAATAGTAGCTTGGATTATATCTATATATGTATTTGAAAGTACCGTTTTTCCTCATCTAAAAATGTATTGTTTTAAGCAAAGAACACATAACTTTGAGCATTTGTACAGAAGTTCTGAGACCATTTTAGCCTTGTATTGATGCCCTTGCCACATTTCATATTATTTGATAGCTCAGTTAGGCCTTTATTCGAATTAAAATAAATAATAAATAAATAAAAGTTTTCTTAATTCAATTTGGATTTTCAACAAAGAAATGTGACAAACAAATTGACTGTAGGCTATCTTAAGCCCGAGACTTCCGATTTTCATTAATCAACATTATAATTATATTATATACCGACGTTATAAATTAATATATTTTATTTGGGATATAATTTTTTTTTGTAAATTCACATATCTCTTTTACTGTCCAGGTGCGAATATAACAAGTCGATAAAGACGAATCGCTAAGTTCAGATTTATGGCAAATAAAGGTGGGAAGCAGTTAAATTAACGTGTTAATGTTGCCATATCATGAAAATAAACGATTTATTTTAATTGATCATTGCCACCATTTTGCCACTGGGATGGATAATAAATCATGGAGGTTCAATAACTTACACCGATTTATTAGTTATAATTATATTTTATTATTATTTGGGATAGGCAAATATTACATTTTTGTTGATTTTGCTAAAGAGGAAACTAGAAAGACTATTTGACTTTTACTGCACTTCCGAATTCATTTGAAAGTAATACGCATTTTAGATGTTACGCAATCTGTATGGCAATAAAATACATTGTAATCTATACAGTTTTCCTCATTGTACAAACAATAGGAGTAAATTAGTTTACAGAAAAGAAAAAAAAAATACATTAAATACATAAAGGTAACTCAATGCGTTTTCCCAATTAGAAGCGCCAAGGAACCGTTAAATGGAATTCAAAAACAATTACGATTACAATTGCAATTACAAGACTATTTTCGTTTTTCAAAGATTATTGCAATTAGCACGAGTTAATCTGGAGACGGGGCCGAACCGTTAAGCTATTATAAAAAAAAAATTAGTGATGCATATAGCTGAAATCATAATATGTGTATTGAATAATGCATTTTTGGTAGAGGCGGTATCGTCCAGTCGAGACTTGGCCATTGATTTTTATAGCTAATTGAATAATAATTTCACAGCTTAAGTGAGTTTTCTACAATACTCTTTTTAAGGGGTACATTAGGTTTAAGCCGTTTTCGGGGCAAGAAAATCTGAAAAACCCCCAAATAATTGTAGCTCACTAGCTAAAGCACTATCTGAAAAGTATTTAAATCAAATAAGACCAGATATAAAAGATTAAATAAGCTCGATCTGGTTGATTAAAAAGTTTGTTTTCAGGCTGAGGGGTCAGTTTTCAGACAGACGGGACTAATCTGAGATAAAAATTAAGAATATATAAATGCTTTACGACATAATTAGAAGAGGAAGCAAAATCATAAAAATACAAGACAATAGGAAAAACTTGTCTTAAATATGAGTTTTTAACACAATGTGTTACCATCATTTTGTTTAGGTCATTTTATCTCCTACAATCAATACAGTTGTATCTACCAGTAATCGATAAACAGAGTATTGCACAGTCGAAATGTAATGACGTTCTGACTGGTTTACTTTTAATATTATTTCGTTTTTTTTTTTTTATATAATTGCTGCACTGAATCCAAATGCCGTTTCGAGTCCGGATTTAAGTCGGACCTGTGGCTTGGGTCGCGGAAAACGACTATAAATTCAATTGCAAGCTGGTGCAAGGTGTAGCTGAGATGATGTGGAGATCAGATGGGAGGAAGTGGGTGCAAAGAGGGCGACAAGGTGATTTACAGTTGCCAGAAATGCTCTCAAGTGCAACGCATAAATATGTATACAAACCCTAGTTGTTTGCCTCGTTGAGTTTTTGGCCAGCTCAATGACCGCCAAAATGCAGCGAAATGAAAGTTGCCAACCACCAAATGAAAACCAAAGTGGCTTCAATGTCAACCCGAAACAGCTGTTCCGATACCATTCCACAGTTGCCTGTGGTAAACTTCACTGTCGGAAGCGGCCAACAGATACATACATATGTAATATGTGAGTGTCATGCATAGAAAATTTATTTGACTCCACTTAACTGGCTAATTTATTAGGTGTGCGTGTGTGTGTTGTGTGTTGTTTTTGTGTGTCGTTGCTCTCCACATATAGAGTAGAGTTCACTGACGGGTTGCCGCCATTGGTTGAGGAAGAATGCTGCGAAAACCCACTGAATGAAGGTGCAACCCACAACCAAAACCCATACAATCCAATCCACGCTATTTGCGAATTTGCGTGTTGAGTTGTTCACAAAACACAAAAGCCAAATGAAAAACGTTTCAAGCCACTTGAATGACTTAATGAATGAATGAATAAAGATGCCAGATGCGACGAGTTGACAGTTAGAGTAGCAAATGTGGATAGCGGTACAAAGTGGATTTGCCAGGCAAAAGCATCGTGTGGGTTTCTTCTGGGGGTCGTTCAACGCTTCACAGATGGAAGACATTGCACCCTCCGCCGAGCGCAGGAAAAAAATAATGTAGACTTGTTCAGATAACAGCTAATTACTAATTACTAGATTCTGTAAGTGAGCGTTAAATGGTAAGATCATATCATATGGAAAATTCGTTTGTCAACTTTTTTAACTATTTGTTATATTAATAAAATCTTGCACAGAAGATTTTTTTGCAATTAAGCTAGTGACACTATAAAACTCTTTCAGAGTCATTAAAATATATTTTGGCTCATTTATAGCATAAAATCACAGCATACAAAGAGTCGTCAAAGAAAACCTAATCAAGACGCAAGAGAACCCGTGTTTCCGCCTTAATTAAATGTATCACAGTTATGTAGCCCGACAACAAAGCATAGGTGAAAAAAAAAAACACACACACACACACACAGTGCAGTGAAAGAAAAGAGTGAGTGCTTTGTTTGCAAAATTGTAGTAAAATCATCATAAAATCATCTCATCAACATAAAATCGATAATAAAATTGATGGAGCAAACTTGTAAATCGTTCACGATCAGTGTAAGGCCAAGCAACGAAGAGAGCTTTCAACAAAAGCTTTCTTCGGCTGTCGCAAAAAAAAAAAAAAAACAACAGCAGCAGCAGCAGAAGAAGAAGAAAAAACCAGCTTACAGAGGAAGGCGCAGCAAGCGAGGGGAGGCCGAAGCCGAAGAGGCGAAGACGAATGAAAACGAAAGTGCAGCCGCAATGGTCGGTCACAAGGCAGCTTTTTTTCTACTGCTGCTGCTGCTGCTGCTGCTGTTGTTGTTGTTGTTTATTTTTCTTCTTCTTGTTATCTGTTATTTTTTTGTTTTTTTTTTTTTTTGCGTGACTTGGACTTGGACTTGGGCCTTTTGCGACGCGTGGAGAGCTTTTTTGGGGCTTGAGTGGCGACTGCGCTCATGCGATCTGCTCATTGAACAAGAGAAGCCCGTGGCGTGCGTATCGTACAGTCAGCGCCCGCTGCCAACGTCGCCAACGTCGTCAACGTCGTGACGAGTGCAACAATTATATAAAAAAAAAAAACAAATTACTTTATATATTATAATCACAATACATACACAACAACAACAACAAGAAAAAGAAAGAAAATTAACGCATGTTAAAAGAAATCCAGGCGAACTTTGTGACCAAAACATTTTTTTTTGTTTATTTATGTTATGTTATGTTTGTTTATGAAACATTGCAAGCTAATGAAAACGAAGTGAAGAGTTATATTTACAAAATGTGTGAAACAAAGGAAAGTGGCCAGCGGTTGCGTTTGTGGTAAGGTAAGCTGCACACGAGGCAACGCTCGCAGCAAACAGACAACAACTGCAACTGCAACTGCAACTGCATCAGCAACAACTGCAACAGCAGTACAACAACAACAACAACAAAACACAGCGACAACAAGCGGAGGCAAGTTGACAAAGCATCTTGTACTAAGAAAATACAAACAAACACACACACACACACACACACACACACATATAGAGCTCCAGCTCTTGATTTACTTGTCCCAATTTTCACTTTTTGGAAAGCGCACAACGCTTGCAATTCGCTTATGCAACCGTTCAATTTAGGTTCAGATACAAAATTTCGATGCCACATTGGAATGATGAGCCTGCAAGTTCTTATGTAATTGCCATTTCGATTAGGTGTTTCTGCTCTCTTTTGGTTTATCACCAGGCCAGCACGCCCCACGGCTTACACACACACACACACACGCACGCACGCACACACACATACACAGGTACACGATCACTTACCCTCTTAGAGCACGTTTACACTTTCTACGCTTTTCGGCATGACCGCCTCGCCTCACACCTGCGCGAGCTCAACAAATTATTATCAATTTGTGCACGTCGATGCTATAAATAGCTATAAATAGCCGATCCATGCGGCAATTGCCTGCTACTGCTGCACTAAACGATTAGGCGGAAAACCTGCAGAAAGGAAAGTAAGCGCCAAATAAACTGGCACTTCGCAAAGCAGAAACCCTGATTGGGCACCATTTGATTGATCGGAATGGGCATACTGAAATCAAGTTCAGAGCCAACTTGGCGGACTTACACATACATATATATATATATATATACACATATATATGCATATGTATGTCGACCGAAGCGTAGCAGGAAAACTGGCAAAAGAAAATGCGATTACAACTTGTCCCACATGTCAATTTCCAAGTAAGATCAGCTAATGTGAACAAAAGGGGAAAATGCTAAACACAGCACACAAGTTATGGACTCAATGTTACCGATTTGTAGGTGGCTGGGCGGTTTGAAAGTGCAGGGAAAGAGCATAAGGCATTTGCTATCGATAACATGGAGTTACAGCACCAAAAACATTTGCTTGTTGACTGATTTGGCAAATAGTCAACAGATCTAGATCAGATATCGCTGCGTTCATATATAGTCATACTACTACATTATCGATAACATCAAGTTTAAATTTCATGTTGCAAATATATATATACATATATATATATATATGTATATATATACATTTCATGGTTTCGATAACATGTACTTCAAGCTGAGTTTGTTTGGTGGTCGGTACCAATGGCGATTTTGTCTGGTTATCAATAACAGAATTCCAACTAATTTTTTCTCTGTTGGGTGTTTTTAAAAATACTTGGAATATACAATACAATACAATGGAATATAAACTTATTGTTATCGATAAATTTGTTTAGGTTTTGGTATCATGTTATCTATACCATAAATCCGTTATATTTCTTAAGTGCGCAATGGGTACATCCCTATCTAGTCTTGTAGAAAATAAAACAGAATGGAATATAAACTTATTGTTATCGATAACATGTTCATTGAGTCCAAAGTTAAATTTGTTTAGGTTTTGTAATCCTGTTATCAATACCATAACTCAGTTATATTTCTAATGCATGCAATGAGTATTATCCATCACTATTATTGCTTAAAACTTGTGAGGCCTACCTCCCTTCAAATTCTATATAGTATAGGAAATCACGAAGATTGATTGTTATCGATAACACGTAGTTTGCAACAATCAGTGAACAACTGGCGCCGGAAATGTGAATGGGACTTGACGCCGGTAGCCAACTAATAATAAGCCAAACTGGCCAACAACTGCCGGCTAGCCAAGCTAATTAGCCGAGCGTTTCGTTGTGCGATACACAACGAGCGTGACTCAGGTGAGAAAGTGTCAAGACTTGCAGTTGGATGTTAGCTGTTAGCTGTTTTAATGGGGCTTTATGGCAACGCTGAGTGACCCACTAAAGAGCTAAGCCAAAAGCAAACAAACGACACTCATTTTGTAAAGAGTAGTGAGTAGTGCGTGCCGAATATGGCCAGCAAATGTCATCAATTATAAGCCGTAAACTAAAGCCGTAGTCATAATTAAAAGCTGTCAAATCATAATTGACACACACACTCAACAACGATATAACTCGATCCGAGCAGCGTTTCTAACAATTGTGTAAATTGCATAAGAAATCAACGGCAACCACAACAAAAACAATGCGCCACAAAAACCTAGGCTCAAACAATCGGCAGCAGCTCATCAGGGAATTGGAGCTATAGCGATATAGCTGTAGTTGCCACTTCGGTTAGAGGAGGGAACTATATATATATATATATATATATATGATGTAAAGCGTCACTCGTTTCAACAATGAATGCGAAAAGCCCTAAATAAGCCAAAGAAAGAAAAAAAAAGTCGATTGCATCACAAGAGGATGGCCCAAAGTTGGCTGACAACCAAACAGTGAGCTTAAGCTGACGATGATGCCGGTCCGGTCCGTTGCTGGCCCAAATCACAAATGAGGTCTGCTCCCAAGGGCGTTGCATAAATTAACATGTTGCACTGTTTACGTGCGTCTTTTAACGCTCTTTTGCCGTTTGGTTTCAGTGGTTTCTCTGAAGATTTTCGTATTTGGATATATTTTTTTTCTTTTTTTTTTTTCTTTTTTTTTTTTCTTTTTTTTTTCTTTTTTTTTTTCTTATTACGTTTGCTTTTTAACGGTTGTTTTGTTGGTTCGATGTTTTATGTGAAGATTTTCGTATTTGGTTTGGATGGCTCAGTTACAAGCGAACCGCGCAATCTGCCAAATCGCAAAGCGGCTGCATTCGAGAAACTTCAACAGACAGTTGAATAAACAAACAAACCAACAAACAAACAAACAACAAATACATAAAATTGTCCATTATTTGTATTGCGGGTAATTAAAGTGAATCAAATTGTTGTTTAGTGTTTGCGACTAAGAAAAAGAAAAATAATAAAAAAATATATATATACATATATAAAAGTCAAACAAAGCAGAGCATTTGCTTGCCAAAGGAGTAGGAAGTGGCCAAAAGCACTCCAAAGAGCAGTAACAGCTGTGGCTTAATAAACCATACCCCACCCCCCTCTATCTCCTACCTTCCCCTCCCACTCGTGTGTTGTGTGTGTGTGTGTGTGTGTGTGTGTGGATTGTTTTCACTGTTTTAAATTGACCACGACAACATGTTGTTGCATAGACTGGAAAAACCACAGCAGCTAGTCTAGCGGACAGTCTGTGCAATTAAAGCCAACACTTAAACGGCAAACGGGAGGCGGCAAACGGTAGGCGGGGCAGAGTTGGGCGGTTCGGCAAATGACATTCAAACGAAAACTAAATAACGAAATTGCATTTGAACATTGACTGAAACACAGACAGACAAATAAACAGAAAAACAGAAAAACAGCAACCAGCAACAACTGTGAAAAACGAGAAAAGTTTGAAGATTGCGACGCGATGCAAACTTGTGATTTTCCGCCATTGGCGGCATTGAACTTGAAAAACTTGAACCGCATCGCATAATCGCAGCATGTTAGCCACAAATTGTTAGATTACCTATTCCAAAAACAGTTAGCGGCGGAGACGATGGCGACACACGGCGGA
This sequence comes from Drosophila kambysellisi, assembly GCA_035042185.1. Taxonomy (NCBI): domain Eukaryota; kingdom Metazoa; phylum Arthropoda; class Insecta; order Diptera; family Drosophilidae; genus Drosophila; species Drosophila kambysellisi. Next base: position 1,799,717 of record JAWNLS010000691.1, on the reverse strand, counting down.
CGGGTGGACGGGTGGACGGATGGACGGATGGACACGTGCAATCGCGCATGTCCATAATGAGATGCTGTTTTGACATCGTTGCTCGCCGAGATGTGTTCAATCTGTGATTTGATAACGTTTTTTTTTTTTCTTTTTTTCATTCACTTTATATTTATTCGGTTAGTTTTCTTTCTCTTCTCTTTTTTTTCATTTCGTGGAGCTTGCGAAAAATGTAAACAAGTTCGTTGGCTAAGTCTTTTGTTTGCGCGTATGTGTGTGTGTGTGTGCATGTGTGTGTGTGTGTGTATCTGTGTGCGTGTTTGCTGGTTATGCAAATGAACATCAACAATTGGCCAATGATTGCAAAATGGACGTCATCGCTTCCGCACAGTGGCCGTTAGTAATTAAATAGTTCAGATAGCTCGGAAATATACATAAATAATGCAAGACAACATCGTATAACTATATATGATTTAAGAAGTTGGCAATTGTGACTTGATTGTGACTGTGAAAAGGAATATACATATACCAAAAACTAGACTAGACCAACTGCTGAAATGATTAAAAACAAACGATCAATCAAAATTACAAAAAACAGCTAACAAGATTTTTGAGACTTTAATCTTAACTTTTACTAGAGAAGCTACATATCGGAGTCGAATTAGTCAAAAAGTCCCAGAACACAGCAAATACTTCCTAATACCTAAATTCGAGACAAATATTTCAAATACTTGTTTTTACTTTTTGTAAACATTTTTAATCTCTAAGAAAGAAATTTCTGAAATGGACAAAATAAACCTCTTATAATTTTAAAATGTTGTATTATTATTTTATTATTATTTATTTACATTTATTATAGTTATTATTTAATATTATTTAATATTATTTATTCGTATTTATTTTTATTTAATATTATTTATTATTATTTAAACGCATTTATAATTATTAAAAATTATAATTATAAATTATAATTTATTTATTATTATTTATTATTATTTAATTTTATTTATGAATATTTAATTTTATTTATTCGTATTTAATATTATTATTTAATATTATTTATTATTATTATTAATTATTATTATTATTATTATTATTATTATTATTATTATTATTATTATTATAATTGTTATTATTATTATTTACTTGTTTATTTTGTTAATTTGGTTAATTTTCTTGTGAAAATAGTAATATATGCTAGTATTCAAAAATATTATAATTTTTGCTATTTTTGGAAAATTTGTGTAGATATGCTGCATGCAACAAAATAGTTTAAAATAACTTCTGATAGCTATAAAATTTCATACTCAAAGCAAACATATTTTAATGCGAATCTTGTTTTAAATATGCGACTTTTTTGAATGCATTTCTTGTCCAGTTCGCAGTTGTCTCCAGTGACTCATAATCACTTTCCACCGTCGCAAATGTGTGTAATTGTGAAATCTCTGACAATGAACAAAAAAAAAAAAAAAAAAAAAGAAAAAAGAAAAACAAATGTTTAATTGCTCTTCTGCAATAAAAGCCCACTTTTGTTCAGGCGCGGAACGCAAAGGCAATTAGCTGGCTACCAAATATATATTTACCGTAGATTGTCTTAACTGTAATTGGTGGTAGCTGCTTGAGTGATTTGCCGGCTTTGAATTATTTTCGCACTGGATTACTTAAAACAATTAACAATTAACTCATTTGTTTGCTTTTGTTTTTTATATTTCAGTTCTGTCCATATTGCAATTGAAATATGGGCCAAGAGATATCGCAACAGCAGCAGCAACACCACAACCACAACCACAACCATAACCATAACCACAACCACAACCACAACCTAAACCTCAACCACAGCCAAAACCTAAATCCGAAACGTGGTCAGCCGCTACGCAGAAGCTACAAGGATCCCATTTACACGCCCGCCAGCCAACTATCGAGCAGCTGCAGCTCGGAGAGCACCCAGGACGACTACGAGGCCAAATATCGGCTGCGCCACAAATACAATCTGTCCAAGCAGACGTACGAACGGACCAAGATCCTCGCCAGCAACGCGTCGGCGCAACATCATCGCAGCAGTCTTCCGGTGTCCGACAGTGATTCCCATTACGCCAAGCTAAACGGTAAATATTTGCTGCGGAGCAGCTCACAAAGTTCGGATAGTGGCATCTACAACTCATCGTGCCACTGCTCCTCGCTGTCATCACTGTCGGCGGTTAGCAGCAGTTCGGCCAGCTCGAGCAGCGGTTGTCCCAGTTCGCTGGTGTCGAGCAAGTCGAGCCGATCGCAGCAGGACAAGCAGAAGCACTATCTGAGCCACCATCTGTATATCAAGTCGTATCTGGATATCTTGGAGGAGGACGAGCGGGCACGCGCCCACTTCAAGTCGGCACGTCCGGGCGGCATACGCAACTACACGCCCAAGATACTTGGTGGTGGCAGCAGCGGTGATTCAACCACCTCAACTTTGTCCGCCAGTGCGCCAGCCAGTGCCAGCTTTGGCTATACGAATCCATCCAAACGGACTAGTGTTGGTGTTGCCAGCTCGAGCAGCACAACGGCTGCTTGCAACGGCATTGTTGCAGGCAGAATTTGCAAGGAGGATCCTTGGATTTGACAATTACTGAATCATGGCGTTTGGCACAATGACGTCTTTGCTTGGCATGATCCCCTTACTGGCGATCGGCATGAACTACTATCGCTATCAAAGTGTCGATCCCGAGAACAAGGTCCAGGAACCATCAGTCGTAAGTCGAGTATACATTTTAGTAGTTTCGCAAGACACTTGGTTATCTATAAAACATTGTTATTTGTAAATTATTTCCAGATACGTCGCCAGTATGACTTTGTGGTGATTGGTGGCGGATCCGCTGGCGCTGTGGTGGCTAATCGGTTGAGCGAGGTGCGCAATTGGACGGTGCTGCTGCTGGAGGCGGGCGGCGATGAGACAGAGATCTCAGATGTGCCCGCACTGGCTGGCTATCTGCAGTTGACCGAACTGGACTGGAAATACCAGACGTCGCCATCGTCGACACGTCAATACTGCCAGGCGATGAAGGGCGATCGCTGCTTTTGGCCGCGTGGCAAGGTCCTGGGCGGTAGTTCCGTTCTAAATGCAATGGTTTATGTGCGTGGCTCGAAGAATGATTACGATCACTGGGCATCGCTGGGCAATCCGGGCTGGGAGTACAAAAATATGCTGAAATACTTTCTCAAATCGGAGGATGTACGCAATCCGTATCTGGCGACGACGCCCTATCATGAAACGGGCGGCTATTTGACGGTACAGGAGGCGCCGTGGCGCACACCGCTCTCCATTGCGTTCCTGCAGGCGGGCATGGAGATGGGCTACGAGAATCGGGATATCAATGGTGCCAAGCAGACGGGTTTTATGCTCACCCAGAGCACCATACGGCGCGGCGCCCGCTGCAGTACCGGCAAAGCCTTCATTCGACCCGTCCGTCTGCGCAAGAATCTCGATGTGCTACTGCATGCGGAGGCGACACGGCTGCTGCTCGACAAACAGAAGCGCACCGTGGGCGTCGAGTATATGAAGGGTGGTCGCAAACAGTTGGTTTTTCTCCGCCGTGAGGTTATACTCAGTGCCGGAGCACTCAATTCACCAAAAATACTTATGCTGAGTGGCATCGGTCCGTCGGATCATCTGCAGGAGCATAATATACAAGTTGTCTCCGATTTGCCCGTAGGCAATAATATGCAGGATCACGTTGGTCTCGGCGGGCTCACGTTTGTCGTGGATGCACCGCTGACAGTGACGCGTAATCGCTTCCAGACCATACCCGTTTCCATGGAGTATATATTGCGTGAACGTGGTCCGATGACATTCTCTGGCGTTGAGGGTGTCGCCTTTTTGAATACGAAATATCAGGATCCCGCTGTCGACTGGCCGGATGTGCAATTCCACTTTCTGCCCAGTTCAATCAATTCTGATGGCGGTGAACAGATACGCAAGATTCTCAATCTTCGAGATGGTTTCTACAATACGGTCTATAAACCACTGCAGCACAGCGAAACATGGTCGATACTGCCGCTGCTGTTGCGGCCTAAGAGCAGCGGCTGGGTGCGTTTGAATTCGCGGAATCCACAGCAACCGCCGAAGCTGATACCGAACTACTTTGCACACCAGGAGGACATTGATGTGCTGGTCGAGGGCATCAAGCTGGCCGTGAATGTGTCCAACACTCAGGCATTTCAGCGCTTTGGCTCACGACTTCATAATATACCGTTGCCCGGTTGCAGGCATCTGGCATTCCAGTCTGATGCTTATTGGGCGTGCTGCATTAAACAGTTCACCTTCACCATTTATCATCCGGCGGGCACCTGCCGCATGGGTCCCAGTTGGGATGTAACAGCCGTTGTGGATCCCAGGCTGCGTGTTTATGGCGTATCCGGTTTACGTGTTGTGGACGCCAGCATTATGCCCACCATTGTCAATGGCAATCCCAATGCGCCAGTTATCGCCATTGGTGAGAAGGCATCCGATATGATTAAGGAGGATTGGGGTGCACGCAGGGTTGCAGCAACAACAGCAGCAAAAACTGTTACTGCTACCACTGGCTAGCTATATTATTTTATATGTATGTCTATTGTTAATTTTCAACAACTAGTCAAATATGTGTGTAATTATTATACATATTTTATGTTTGTTTTTTTTCCTTATTATTTAATATTGATTAATGTTACACTTATTGTTAAAACTTTGATTATTTTATTTAATTCGCGTGTTGAATATTTATAAAATTATTTTTTATTTATTACTATTTGATATTATTAAATGTATTTAATTTTTTTTTTTATTTATTTTTAGTTTCTAAATTAATAAACCATGAAATTCAATAATTATTTGTATGCTTCTCTAAGCTCATATTTCAATAAGCACCAACTTGGGTGCTTGTCTTTGCTTAGCAAATACATGCACCGCAGCAGCTTGTGAATGGTGATTTGTGAAATGTTTTCCTCTTTTTTATTTTTATTGTGATTAAATGTGTTTCTTCTTTAATCTCTGACTTTATTTATTTGAGTATTATTTAATAATATTTATAAATGAATGAATTTATATTTGTAATACTACCAATTAAAAACATTGTTTGCAACTTAGATTTGATTTTATTGAATACATTTTACAATTTCAGCCCGTAAGTATGCTATGCATAAAGTCACACATGGGTTGGCTTAGCAAAGAAACGCACCACAATGGAAGAAGACATATTGACAAATTTGCATTTTTTTCACTCCTTGCACACAAATTACTTGTATAATCTATTATAATTAATCAAACTATTATTATTTTTAATTGCTAAGCGTTAACATTCAATTCAAACATTTGTAGTATTGCTTAATTAATTTGAACATTGCTTTTGCAGCGAATGCACCAACCCAGTTGCACTATTGCACTTAGCAGATACATGCACCGCAGCCAAATTGTGAAATGCAAATGCTTTCAGCTGTCACGTATACGTGATGTGATGTTAGCCATTTGGGAGTTACTTCGACTTCCGCCTTTAGCCATCAAAATTATAAGCCTGACCAAATGTCAAATTACCAAAAACTTTACTGCCAATCAAATGGAAGCATAACATAATTTCCGTGACTAAGAGCGCGACCGCTGGGGCGTGGTTATTAAGCATTTCCTGCATGCAGCAGCAAGCGCTACGGCTGCTCACTCACTCTCTCTTTCCCTTGTCCCCTCTCGCTCTCTCTCTATCACTCTCCCTCTTACGATGTCTCCCTTGCTCTGTCTGTCTGCATTTAACAGGTGGTCATGTGTGCCAAGGTTATACATTACGCAGTTATGCATTGGCGGAATTTCTGGCAGCGCTCACGTTTTATTTCGTAGGTGTTAGCTGGAAAACAGCGCAGACAACAGCTAAAACCAGGTAGTTAAGCAAGTTAACTTACTAATTTAGCCCAGTTAGCAGCGCGCAGCTAATGCGCTCAATCAATACGCACTGCGGCGACATGGCCCAATTGGTTAACCATTTCAATTGCAAGTCGCAACGTTTGATTTTATTTTTATTTTTATTTTTTTTTTGTTGGCAGCCACATTTCCCAATTAACAATTTGCATTTTGCGCGTGGCCATAAAAAGCTGTTAGATACCCTACCAAAGATTAGAATTGTCTACAAAATATAGTCTACTTAATTATGCTTGCTATTGAATAGCTACAGGGTAATATGAATTGAGTCATGAAGGTGCAAACGTGATGAGCCAGCTGCGGAGTGGTCATAAACCACCCAAGGCGTTTCTTACATAAGACCCTTTAGATAGCCGCCCAAGACCTTAAGCAAATATTTGATTTGATTTAAAAGAAACGCCAAGTCATAGTTGCTATTTATACGAGGGATGGGGAGAGGGGGGGTGGTGGGGGTGTACCAGGGGCGGGGGCAACTTAGCGAAACGAGGCGGCGTACGTGAGTCCAAAAATAATGGAAAGTGTTATGTGAAAGACGACAACGACAACTACAACGATCACGATGATGATGATGATGAAGATGATGATGGCCAGAGCAAACGAAGCAAACAGCAAAAGCTCATCATAATGAAGAAGATCATGATGATGACGATGAAGACACAACACCACGAAGTGGTGCCCAAAGTGTCTGTGGTCAGTGCGTTGCGACTACAAATTTGGGTCATTAATCGGCTGAGTGGCAGCCGAAAGGCAAAAGCAATGCAACACACAACCTGGGAACAAACCACAACCAGCAATTGGCACATTTCGTGATTGTTGTTGTTTACACTTTATGCAGCAGTTGTTGTTGTTGTTGTTGTTGCTATTGTTGTTGCTATTGTTGTTGCTATTGTTGTTGCTGTAGATGTTGCCTGTCCAGTTGCTGTTGCTGGTGCTGTTGCTGCAAGCCAAGTTGGGCGTGGACGTGAATTTGTTTTCTTTAGGGTAGCATCTTGTGGCTAATTCACAGTTTGCAGAAAATATTTTAAAGACATATTACAGCATCCATTTGAGCAGTTGTTGCAAATGTTGCAAGCAATTATAACAAAAAAAACTTTTACAAAAGTCCCTTGTCTCTAATTTCGAAATCAGTATGAAAAATCCGTACAAAAGCCAATTTAGATTTTGGTTATGAAGTTTTCCAAATCTTTATAGTTAAAAGTTTAAAGTTTAAAATCAAAAATGTTGATAATACGAATACTTAAATAAAATTACATCTCTGAATAATAGCTTTAGTTTTAAGCGAATTTCCACTTGAACTTACAATGGCAAACATTTATGAAATGATCATTGTTGCGATGATGATGATGACGAAGATCATTTACTTAGGGCAATCAACGATCAAGTCGAGTTGAAAGTGAGCCTCCAATCGAATCGAACGAATCAATCATAGCAAATGGGTACTCGACTTTTGGCTGGTGGTATTCATTGGCAAATACTCCATCTGAAATTCCGCTCCATGACTATCCCATAAATGCCGCAGTCGGGTTTATGTGTCGACGTGATGTTGAACACATTTGACGACGCAGCGAGTATCAAAACAAAAACAAAAACAAAAAAAAAACAAACACACACAACAAATATATATCTGTATATATATATATCAACAACAACAAATCAAAAGCCGGCAAAAGCAGCTGTCTTCAGATACAGCACTAAATTGAATAATGTCTGCTTAATTTTGGTCAATTATGCCGCCCGAATCCGAATAAAATGAACCGAACCCAATCCGAACCCCAACCGAACCCAAAGCGAAATTCAAGCAAATCCGGAGACATGTAATTTTGTGTTTGCGATTCAGATGAATGTGTGTGTGTGGGGGGAGAGGAGGCGTGTGTATGGCGGGGGCTGTGGGTTGGAATCTGGGAAACGCTTGCCAGCATTGTCAAATGAAAAAAAAAGAAAAAAAAATACATAATAAAAACCAAAGCAAATTTGAGCAGTTCGATGGAAATGCTTACGTCATGGTAACATGGTGTCTGGTGCTGGAAGGTGTCGGGTCTTCCACTTGATTGGGCTCACGTAGGCAACACCAGCACCAGCAGCAGCACCAGCAGCAGCTGTCTCTTGGAAATTGTTGTTGGCACCTGCCCTTAGTCGGAGCAAAGTCTTTAACTGGCCATTAATTGGATGCGGTGGCAGCTATAACGGAGCAGCTCCAAGTAACCAATCACTTGAAGCTAAGAGCAGCTCATGGTTTATTCGCTTCCTGACGCTCAAAGCGAAAGTAATTTTTATGCCGATTTTGGAGCTTTTGGAGATTTTGGCATACCCTCTAGGTATGTCTGGACGAAAAAGGGTTTAATTGGACTATGGAAGTGTGTATGAGACAAAAAAAAAAAATATATATATATATATATATATATATATACTACTGATCAGCTTTAAACAATGTCTTTTATGAAAGCCTTGTAAATGTTGTACACCCTGTAATAAACTAATAATAAAATGGAAAAGTAAATATGATTGAGACCTATTATCTGAATTTACGAATATATCAATTTTATTTCAGCTATAAAATTTACTTAATTATTATCAAACAATAAATATGAAAGCTAGTCAAGCAAAGGGCAGTCGAGGGTATCTGCTAGTCGATCAGTGCACTTTTACCTGCTGGGCTTTTGACAGCGTTTCGAGGGCGGTCGCATTTAATTTTTGCACCATCAACGAAATGGATTTTGGCAATTTTTTGCGCTTGAAGCACAGCCAGGTTCAGTTGCCAATCCGCATCCAAAAAAAAAAACGCTCGCTAATTGCACATTAACATCCAACAAAGACAAAAAAAAACAACAAAAAAACAGCTAGAAAAAATTGCAAAAATATTTCGACATTTGCCACTAAGTCTTTAGGTTTTTTTTAGTTTCAGTTTTTCTCTCACTCCTCACTTCAGCCTCTTTTTCTTACCTCAGATTATATAAATTATTGTCGCATGCGGAGTATTTGATAAACAAAAAAAAAAACAAAAATGATAAAAAAAAATAAACAGCAAATGGAGCATATGGCTGCCACAGCTTGTGGACAGTTGCCGCATGGCACCACAAAAATCGTTGATGTGCCAAATCTTAATAAGTTTAATAACTTTATTTCCCATTTCTTTTTTTTTTTGTTTTTCCTCGCATTTTCATCTGCTGCTGGGGAATGCGTATGTAATTCATGGAATGCGGTCACGCAAGCGGCAAGCAGCAAGCGGCAAGCGGCAAGCGGCAAGCGGCAAGCGGCAAGTAGCGACCACAAAACAGCAACAATAAGTGGCAGCAGCAGCAGCAAGTGTGTTAACCACAATTTTTAAAGACAACACTAACCATGTTATTGTTGTTGATTAATTGCAGTGGGTGTTGTCAACTCTTTCAACTCCTTTTTCTTTTCTCTTCCCAAAAAAACATTGGGCCATTTTTCATTTTAACAGCCTCAGATTAGGTTTTACTGTGAGCTTTATTTAATTATTTTATTTTTATTTTTTAATTTTAAAATTTAATTAACTGATATACAGTTCATTTATTATTCAATTTTAATTTAAAAAGGATACATTTTTTGGGAATGTAAAATTCTTGTAGTTATTATTAAATATATACGATTATTATTTTTATTTTTATTTTCTCATTTTAAAATTTAATTAACTTATCTACTGTTAATTTATTATTTAATTTTAATTTGAAAAGAATTAAATTTTTAGGAAGTGTGAACCTCTTTTAGTTTATTTTTACATTTTTTACATATACACGATTATTATTATTATTTTTAATTATTTTATTTTATTTTATTATTATTTTTGTTATTAATTTTATTTTATTTTATTATTATTTTTTTATTAATTTCTTCCTTGGTCATTTAACATTCCGTGGTCTGTTTCTCTTCTTTTTTTTCTTTTTATCAATTTACTCATTCCTAACTATCATTATGGAATATATATATATATATATGCCTGATCTTCGCAATTTTAGAGCTTAATAACAGGGAGACGACCCCAAATGTATATATATTCTTGTTCAGGATCAACAACCCAGTCGATATATCCATGTATGAAAACGCCGATCTCAAAATTTGAATATAAGTTCTCGTATATCATAGACAGAACAAGTTATGTATATATATATATAAATTATGGTCGATGTGTGATAATTTGCAAATCCCCGCTATTATATCGTGTACGTATGTACGTATGTAGGTATGTATATATGTATGTATGTATTTTTATGTAAGCGTTTGTCGCAAGCCGGTGATTTCAGTTCGGGCTTGTCAATAAACATATGTATGTCTATGCGCTAACTTAGTTTTGTTTACACTTCAGCGCCTGTGCATAATATAATAATATGCAATCAAATAAAAAATAAAATAAAATAAAATAAATAAAACTATAATATATTTAACAGGTGTACATCATAGTCAGGGTATATCATAGTCAAGCTACTCCCGTTATTATCAAAGATCTAACAAAGTAATTTGAAGAATGACCCAATATTGTCTTGGCTAAATTAAATAGAGTCTGTTAACCTTTATCCGTGTAACTGATAATTAGCTTAATCGTTGTCAACATTTTTTTACCAAAAGCAGAGTCTATTCAATTTTCAACCAATCTTTTTTAATTATCTGCATCATCATCATCATCATTAATCATCATCATTATTATTAGCATCATTATTTCTGCATGTGAAAAGTTCATCAAACTGAGATTTAATTTTCTCAATGATCTTCATTTCGATATCAGCCAGATTTAATCGATCTAACTTGCTCCATTTCTTTCCTATCATCATTTTTTACCATATAAGCGAACATCGTTGCTTGTCTGTCTTATCAGCGCATCAAACATGTTCGATCTGCAACATGTTTGATGTCGATGTGCCAATAATATGCAACAGCTGCTCGCTTGCTAACAACCATTTGCTTTTGCTTTAGCTTTAGTTGCTGTTGTTGTTATTGTTGTCATTGCCATTGTTGTTGTTGCTGCTGTTTTCGTAGCAATTGTTGTTGTTGCTGCTGCTGCTGCTGCTGCTGTTGCCAAACAGTTGCCGATGCTGCCGACGCTGACGTTTACGCTGTCGCTGCCGCTGACGCTGCGGTTGGCTCGTTTGCACGGATTTCGCGTTAAACTTTGCGTTCAGTTGAAAGCGTGCAACGCAGCCGCACGGACGCAGTGCTCCGCACAGACCGATTAACGATAATCGATATACGATAAAAAATAAATTGGTGTTTTTTTTTGTTGTTATTTGCTTGGATGAGCACAGGATACGCCTAAGGCAAACGCCGCAACCCGTTGAGGCAAATGTGTGTGTGAATTGTGCGCGCAGAATTTCAAGTAAGCAACGTTTTACCGTTAAACATGTGTGTGTGTGTGTGTGTGTGTGTGTGAGTGTGTGTGTGTGTGTGAGCGGAATTGCAGTTGAAGTGAAACAGTGACCATAGGTCAGCCTGATTATTTCCGCTGCACTGAGACAGCAACAGGTGCAGGTGCAGCACAGCTGCAATAGCAATAGCAACTAGCAACTAGCAACCAGCAACAGCAACAGCAACAGCAACTGTTGTCGGAATTATTGACAATGCTGCTGACATAGGGAAAAGGCAACTATTGAGCTGGGAGTACCCTTCACAAAATAAACACACATTTGGGCAAATGGAAAAGGCACTCAAGTGCAACAACAACTATGACAGCAGCAGCAGCAGTAACTGCAACTGCAAGCGGCAACATTTTGCAATCGCCCACGACAACAGCAACAACAACAGCAACAACAACAGCAACAACAACAGCAACAACAACGCTGCGGCAGTTGTGTGCACACACGTCTGTGAGATACATTTAAAAAGATAGTATATGGCATACATGAGTAAAAGGAAAAGCAAGAAAAACATTGACGCTTTCGTAGATAAGTAGGCTACAACAGCAACAACTCTTTTCGCAAAAATACCCTAACTTTTACTCTACGGAGTACATCGGTTGCAACTACACAACGCAAGTGCAAGAATATAATTAATATTAGGTGGCAACAACAGTAAATTATGGCTAGACTGTTAGCTTTTACAGTTACTATAACTTACAGCATTTAACGCCTTCAAATACTTGTTGTGGCAACAAGTTTAACTGCTTGTTCATTTTGACAGTAAGCGCAACAGCCAAATAGAACATGCAACTTGCAACAGCTTGTCGATTTTGGGTTATCCACTTTGGCTTGGCTTCTGGCTGCTCCCATCGTTCTCGGCTGCCAGTTGATCTCTTCGAACTGCTTCAGTTGCGTTGGCCAACAACAAAAGACTTAGGACACAAACGCGTTAACGTTGGCTAATGCAAAGCCGACACGCAGCAACAGCAACAACAACAGCAGTAGCAGCAGCAACAGCAGCAGCAACAGCAGCAACAGTAGCAGCAGCAGCAATTAAAAATGTTTGCAATTTTCTTGGGTGTTGTTGCAGCAAAATAAATAAACATAAAGCAACACATTTGCCGCTACGCATTCAACTGTTTATTTAATAACTAAAAGGCAACAGTTGTTGTGGTTGCAACTACATACATTTGCTGTGAGTATGTTGCTGTTGCTGTTGCTGCTGTTGGGGCTACTGCTGCAAATGCAGCCTGAACTGATTGCTGTGGCATTGTGTGCTTCTGATGAGAGTCAAGGTGACTGACACCAGCAATCCGACAACTAACAACTGACAACAAACAATCAACAATCAACAATCAACAACCAACAACCTACAGCCTACAACCTAGAGCTCATGTTGTCATGTTGTTAGCCATGTTTTTTTTGGCCATTGACTTTGGCCGCATGGCCCGCTGAGCTTGACACCAAATTAACGCACAAAATGACTTTAATTGCGCTCACTTTGTTGTCACTTGTCAAGTGTCAAGTGCGGATCCATCAGATACAAGATACATAGATACATAGATACAAACGCTATATAAATACTTTGAGATACATATGTATGTACATTGAGCCTTGTGTGGGTGTGTCAAACTTGACATTTTTTGGTCTTCAACTAGTTGTGTCCAGGAAATGGTAAGGCCAATAGCCAATACACACACCCACACTCACACAGCAATCACACACACACACACACACACACACACACACACTCACACACAAGCAAAGAGCTCATTTGGCAAGAGCAACAACGGTAACAAAAGCAGCCACGCTTTTGCAGAGATGCTCAACTGGTTTACTCGACCCAAGCCCAGATCACCCCCTCCCACATTTTTTAGTTGCCCCCCCCTTTCCCCACAGCCCCCAGCTCTCCTCATATCCCCTTCCCCCCTCCGCTCACTACTCACATAGTTAAAACTGTGTAAACTCGTTTGCCGCTGACCCAATTTCATGCAACATTTTTTTTGTCCACTTTTTACAAATTTTTTACGTTTTGTTTTTCGCACAACACCAACAACAACGACAACAACGACAACAACAACAACAACAACAACGAATGTGGCAAAAGAAATGCGTGCGTTTAGCTACCCAGTTTCAGTTTCAGTTTCAGATTCAATTTCAACTTCAGTTACAGCTTCCAGTTGCCAAAAATGTTCCAAATTGCTGTTGAGGCAAGCACCTGTTTTGGCAGCAATAAAAGCCAAGTCAGTGTTGCAGCTAAAGTTAAAGCTGAAGAAGCCTTTGGCCTTTCACTTGGGCGCAACGAAGCGGCAAAATGGAAAGATATGGCACAATGTTGCAGAGTGTGGCACAATGTGGCACAGTGTGGCACAGTGTGGCACAGTGTAACGGCAACTATATAAAATCAAAAAAGAATGCGTCCGTTAAAGTTGATTGTTAAAAGTCAAGCTGCAACATTCGGATTCTGATTGACCCCGATGAAAAGTTGCCGCATCCGTGACTAATGCGTATATAACAAAAAAGTTGCCACTTTAAGTTTCTCAATTTTTACGCTCTTTTTATGTGTTTTTTTTCTTTTTTTTTTCTTTCTGTCGATTATGTTTTGTGAACGTTTTAAAATAGGGATTTAATTCAACGTTTGCAAGTTTGCAACATGTCTGTATGTTTCGTAGTAGCGGTATTCCATTCATTTATTATTATTACTTATGTGCTGTTATTTATTATTTACTAGCGAGAGAAATGCCATTTCTCCAATTTTCTATTTTTCTATTTTCAATTTTGAAAAAGGGCGTGTTTTCGATCCATGAGAGAGTGTCTTATATAAGAAAGAGTTTGGGAGAGTTGCATATTGATAACTTGAGTGAAGCAAAGTCAACTTTTAATCAGATTTTTATATTCGCATATATATTCTGATTATTATGTTTTTTTGAATATATGAATGCATTTGGAATCAAATCTATTTTTTCATTATTATACCCTTAACCCATTAAAAATGGGTAAAAGGGGCTTAATGGTTTTGTGCAAATGTATGTAACAGACAGAAGAAAGCATCTCCGACTCCATAAAGTATACATATTCTTGATCAGGATCAACAGCCGAGTCGATATAGCCATGTCTGTCTGTCTGTCTGTCTGTCCGTCTGTCCGTCTGTCCGTCTGTATGAACACGCGGATCTCAGAGAATATAAGAGCTAGAGACTTCAAATTTTAAATATAAAAGCTCTCGTGTACCAGGCGCAGATCAAGTTTGCTTTATTTTATCGATAACTGCCTCCGTTTCTGAATTATCGATACATTTCGATTTCCGATAGCAATAAATTTCACAATTTAAAAGGCAGAGACTTCTAATTCACACATAATATGAATATACATATTATTGATCAAGTGCCTAAATTTCATTAAGATCGGACAAGAAACACCAAAGTTATAGTCGAAAATATATTCTCATATTGATCTCATTTGTATCAGCAGCCGCAATCATTTTCTGTATACATATAAATAGGCGAGCGCATGTGTGAGAAAGAGATGGCATGATAATCGACGCTAGCGTTAATATATTTGTGTGTATTCTGCCGAGCCCCGATAAGTACTGTTTCGTGTACGTGTGTATGTGTGTATTCTGCTTGTGAGCAAAAACACTCTGTAAGAAATGTTCTTGCAGAACTGAACATTTGAGTGCAAATCATTTTAAAGGGATATTTGCCATAAAAACTAGAATATATTTAACAAACTGGGTTAAGGGTATATCGTAGTCGAGTTAACTCGACTACAGCATCTTACTTGTTTGGAATGTTTTTCACATGCATAAAAACTATTATTTTTTCATTATAATTTTCTTATCTTATCGTAGAAAATTGTATTCTATTAACGTTAAGGCGCTTCCTGATGTACTATATAATCAACAATAGAGCACGATTCGTGGCATTTATAATATAGTTTCTCATTCACATGATTTAACTGATGGGAACCAGTTGTGTGTGTGTGTGTTTTTTTTTGCCAAAGGGCTTAACTGTTAACTGTGGATAGACAGACAGACAGACAGACAGACAAGCAACGCAATGCGGCACGTTTCAACACCCGCACGATAACAACAACCAACAACTAGTGACAACAGCCCAAAATAGCAACAACAACAACAACAACAATAAAGTGACAACAGCTGTTTGTTGTTGTTGTTGTGCCGTTTTAACGGCTGACCGAATGACAAGGCAAATAAATTATGTTGAGTCCGATATATAGACAGCATTTCAAAAACATACAAAAAAAATATATATATATAAGTATATAGATGTATATATATATATATATATATATATATATCGTATGTAGATTTGTAAGTTTACCAATTATACGAAAAAGCAACAACAACAAACAATTTGGTAGCTATTACATCAGAGCCCGTAGATATTGTAATAAAAACGAATGGAACCACGATTTGAAAGAAACAAATAGGAGTGAGAGAGAGAGAGAGAGAGAGAAAGAAAGAGAGAGAGAGAGAGAGAGGGAGACACAACAGAAAAGTCAACTCTTTTGTATATTTACTGTGCTTGTTTCTGTTGTTATTTGTTGTTACTGTTACCGTTACTGTTACTGTTGCTCTTGTTGTTGTTGTTGTTGTTGCTGTTGCTGTTGTTGGTGCAGCTTTAAGCCGAATTTTGCGTGGCTCACATTCATTATAAGCCGCGTTTGTTGTGGCTGCCAACGCGGTTACGTTTTACAACTATTAAATTTGATTGGCCGCAATAGTCGTCAAGGTCGTCGCAGCGCCAGTGGCCCTTTTTGGGCACACACACCACAAGGGGAGGGGGAAGTGGCGGAATAGTGGAAACGTTTGAAGTGCTATTGCAACAACCACAATATTCGGAATGCAATCGTGCAACAATAACAAACTGATTGAGGATGGTTAGTGCAAGCAACGGTTGCAACGGTTGCAACAACAATACACCCGATGGGGGTTGGGGTGTTATAGTATTGCCAACATTGGCCGACTTACACAATTAACCTCTTGAAACTGAATGATTCGAATGAGTGCAAGTTAAACAAATTGAAAAACAAATCTGTTAAGCATTCGTAGTTTTATGGTAGGCACTGTAACTGTTAGTCCCTATAAGCTGGCCACAGTGCCGCAGTGCCGTAAGCTGATCTCTGATGACCATTTACTGAACTGGTAGTGCGACTGGAACTGGTAGTGCTATAGTACCCTATATAAAAGCACTAAAGTTAAAGGTTTCCTTCAGCAACGGAAGTACGGAAATACCTCTAACTTAATATATCGATTATATCGATTAATCAAACGTTCTATTTATCTATAAAATTAAATAATGCAAATTATTAAAATTAAAATTTAATTCTCTTGCAGCTATTGCAGCAGAGGACAATTCAAGTGGAGGAGCCGGAGCAGCGCCACGCAGCGGTTCGGATGGTCGCAGACGCAACGCCATGCACAGGAGAAAGAAACGCTAGAGAGAGAGATAGAGAGCGAGAGAGAGGGCGAGATAGAGATAGAGAGAGATCAATAAGAGAAATATAACAGAAACTGAAAGCAAAAACGGCAACAACAACAAATCGAGCGATTCCATTTAAAAGCATCGACGAACCCAAGGAATATGGTTTTAAATCTGCTCTTCATAACGACGGTGATCAAGTCAACATTTGGTGTGGTTACCACTGGACTATGGCTAATACCGTTGCTCCTGGCAGCGATTACCTACTACCGGTACGATGCCGTCGATCCAGAGTCGCGACCCCTCGACCAGCTAAATCTATGGCCCGAATATGATTTCATAGTTGTGGGCAGTGGGTCGGCGGGTGCGGTGGTCGCCAATCGACTGAGCGAGGTGCGGAAGTGGAAGGTGCTGCTCATCGAGGCGGGCCCGGATGAAAACGAAATCTCGGACGTGCCCTCACTGGCGGCCTATCTGCAGCTAAGCAAACTGGATTGGGCCTACAAGACGGAACCCTCGACCAAGGCATGCCTGGGCATGCAGAACAATCGCTGCAATTGGCCGCGCGGACGTGTCCTTGGTGGCTCCTCAGTGCTTAACTATATGCTGTATGTGCGTGGTAATCGAAATGACTACGATCACTGGTCGGCGCTGGGAAATCCCGGCTGGGATTACGATCAGGTATTGCGCTACTTCAAAAAATCCGAGGATAATCGGAATCCCTACTTGGCCAAAAGCGCCTATCATGGCCGGGGCGGACTGCTGACCGTGCAGGAGTCACCCTGGCATACGCCATTGGTGGCCGCTTTTGTGGAGGCGGGCACCCAGCTGGGCTACGACAATCGGGACATTAATGGTGCCCAACAGGCCGGCTTCATGATTGCCCAGGGCACCATTCGACGCGGCTCGCGCTGCTCAACGGCCAAAGCGTTCCTGCGCCCCATACGACAGCGTCCGAACTTTCATTTATCGATGAACTCCCATGTGACGCGCATCGTCATCGAGCCGGGCACCATGCGCGCCCAGGCCGTTGAATTTGTGAAGAATGGCAAGGTCTATAGGATTGCCGCACGGCGGGAGATCGTATTGTCGGCGGGTGCTATCAATACGCCGCAGCTGATGATGCTGTCGGGATTGGGACCGCGTCAGCATTTGGAAAAGCATGGCATACGTGTGCTGCAAGATTTGCCGGTGGGCGAGAATATGCAGGATCATGTGGGCATGGGAGGACTCACATTTCTGGTTGACAAGCCAGTGGCTATTGTGCAGGATCGCTTCAATCCAACGGCGGTCACCTTTCAGTATGTGCTCCGCGAACGTGGACCGATGACGACTTTGGGTGGCGTTGAGGGCTTGGCCTTTGTCCATACACCGTATTCAAATCGGAGCATCGACTGGCCGGACATACAGTTTCACATGGCACCCGCCTCGATCAACTCGGACAATGGGGCACGCGTCAAGAAGGTGATGGGCCTGAAGGAGTCTGTCTATCAGGAAGTCTATCATCCCATTGCGAACAAGGATAGCTGGACCATAATGCCGCTACTGTTGCGACCCCGCTCCAGGGGCACTGTACGCTTGCGCTCGGCCAATCCGTTTCAGTATCCGTTAATCAATGCCAACTATTTCGATGATCCCATTGACGCCAAGACGCTGGTGGAGGGCGCCAAGATTGCGTTGCGCGTCGCCGAAGCGGAGGTGTTTAAGCAATTTGGCAGTCGACTGTGGCGCAAACCGTTGCCCAACTGCAAACAGCACAAGTTTCTATCGGACGCATATTTGGAGTGTCAAGTGCGCACCATATCTATGACCATCTATCATCCCTGCGGCACGGCCAAAATGGGGCCCAGCTGGGATGCCGAGGCCGTTGTCGATCCCCGGCTACGCGTCTATGGGGTGCGTGGCTTGCGAGTGATCGATGCCAGCATTATGCCCACGATAAGCAGCGGCAACACAAATGCGCCCGTCATCATGATTGCCGAGAAGGGTGCCGATCTCATCAAGGAGGACTGGCTGAAGAATCCAGAGTATAAGGTCAAGCGTCAGGATAGCTACGCAGATAGCGAGACGGCAGCCAGCAGCAGCAACAGCATCAACAGCAGCAACAGCAACAACAGCACCAGCAACAATCTGACGCTGACAGCAACAGCTGCTGACATCATGACAAACAGTTAGCCAAGTTTGCTTGCTGTTGACCTAGGTTTTATTTGTTTTTTTTTTTTTTGTTGGCCACGTGTGCTCAGGGGTCAACTAGCTTTATAATGACAGTCGAGCATATTGTGTTTTTGACTTGAAGACAACTTCTTCAGTTGCCTTTTCTTTTGAGATGTAGTCCCAGACAAAAGTTTGCCATTGTTTCAATTTAGTGCTAAGACAAACAAAACAAACAAAAAACATACAAAAAAAAAACAAAAACAAAAAACAAATGTTCGTTCACATAACGCCAAGCGACGCAACAATCACTTTCTCATATTCCTCTCACACAAATATGTATAGCAAAATGATGTAATGGCAAAATGCATGATATCGAGTCATAGTTATATTGTACGCTATATAGCTTCTAGACTCTAGTTAATTTAAAAATAATTATTGTTTTATCTTGTATATTTTATTTATATTACAAAAATTATTATTATTATTTTTTTTTTTTCTTGAATATAGGATATTTAGCAATATGTATTTTTGACTATTTATAAGCCAACATTCATTAAAGCACATATTATTTATACATCATTCCAACAAAATTGTATTCAATAAATGTAATTATTTTGATTAAAAGATTGCTCGACGAGTAGATACTCAATATATTAGTTGATTTTTATTTATAATTCATTTAATTTTTGTATTTTTACTTCTCATAGTTTTAGGATGAGTCCTTTTAAATTAGAACATACTTTAATGAGAGTTTAATTCCTTGTATTTGGCAAATACAAATAGTTAAGGCGTGTTTAAATACGCTGGTAAAATCAGCGAATATTCGCCAGATTCGTATAAATTTAACAACATGTTTATACCTCAGGAGAACCATGTTCGCTACCTGGGTATGTATGTATCTGGACAGGAAACTTACCTGGCGCAAATTCACCACATTCAGATCAAGAGCAAAACTCAACTAGTTGCTGAGGCCATCTAGCAAACTCAGCTTGAGCAACAAGCTGCTGGTGTACAGGAGCATCATCGTGCCCACATGGACATATGGGATATTGCCATTTTGGGGTACAGCTGCAAAATCTTGGATATACCAATTTCAAGACTTGCAGAACAAGGTGCTCAGAGACATCTCTGGTGCTCCACCATACGTGAGTAACAGGACGACTTCGGTCTACCGACAGTTAAATCTCAAATTAACCGACATACGAGTCGGTTGCACACCTGGGACTAACACTACCCGCGGAAGGTTGAGGCGCCCCCACATCAGCTACCTCTGTTAAATAAATGTGCTTCAAATGTTATATTCAATGTTATGTTTTATCAGTTAAAACCATTTCTATGTTTGTGTTATAGATTATAAATTCACTGTCATTTTATGCTGTCACAAATCAATGTTTTATAGCCTTTAAATAGGTTGATCCCATGTTTAAATATAATTGCTACATACAAAAAAAAGATTCGTATAAACAAATGCAATTTATTTATCCAAAAATTAGAATGGTACCAAATAAATAAATAATTATAATCTGTGTTAAATCTATAGATATGTATACTTATATATATATCTATATATATATTTACTGGCCTTTAATCAGTTTTTTTTTTAGTTTAATCACATTGTAATAAGCTGAGCTGCAACAAACATTTAAGTGAACTGCCTAAAAGCAGGCAGCAAAAAGTTTATTATTTGCAACTAATTGGGACATGTTCATAAAGCTTATTCATATTGGCAATCGATTTCTTTTGATTTTGTGGAAATAGACAAAGTTATCGATAAATACAAAATTTATACGAAAGCTTGCAGCTTGTTCCTGCAGATGGACACAACTGAATCGACTTGGTGATTGATACCTATCAGGAATATATACATATACGAGGGTGGTTTGATGAGTACCTGACCTTGACGCCAGATGGCGCCACTATTGCAATATGACGTGACTATCGTATAGTACATAAACCTAAACAGCCACAGTGAAAATTTCAGTCAAATCGGACTTTTAGTTTTGTTTTCACCACGTGTCAAAGCAGTCCACGCATTTTAGAAAAATGGAAAAAGAGCAATATCGGTCGGTGATTCGATTCTTCTTTTTGGAGGGGAAATCAAAGAACGCTTGGATACTGTGTACGGTGACTCTGCTCCTTCGATGACCACCGTCAAAAATTGGTTTAGTGAGTTTCAACGTGGTCGCACGTCCGTTTTTGATGAGCCACGACCAGGTGGCCCGAAAACAGCAACCACGGAGGATAAAGTGAAGAAAATACATGATCTGGTATTGTCAGACCGCCGGTTGAAGGTGCGCGAGTTAGCTGAGACAGTAGGCATCTCAACAGAACGAGTGTTTCATGTCCTACATGAAATATTGGGTATGAGAAAGCTATCGGCGCGATGGGTGCCGCGTTTGCTCACACCAGACAATAAGCGCAACCGCGTGACCACTTCGGAGCATGGTTTGGCGCTGTTAAAGCGTAATCCGAAGGAATTTTTGCGTCGATTCGTGACTGTTGACGAAACATGGATTCACTGGTACACACCAGAGACCAAAGAACAGTCGAAACAGTGGACTTCACCTGGCGAATCTGCCCCGAAGAAGGCGAAAACTGTTCCATCGGCCGGAAAGGTGATGGCCACGGTTTTCTGGGATTCGAAAGGTATTATCCTCATAGATTACCTAGAGAAGGGAAGAACGATTACAGGGCTCTACTATGCCGAACTATTGGGAAGATTTGACGCCGAGTTGAAGAAGAAACGGCCCCATTTGGTGAAGAAGAAAGTGCTCTTCCACCATGATAACGCTCCCGCTCACACCTCCGGCGTCGCCCAGGCCAAATTGGTCGAATTACGCTACGAACTGCTGCCCCATCCACCTTATTCTCCGGATTTGGCCCCTTGCGACTTTTTCTTGTTCCCAAATTTGAAAAAGTCAATCGCTGGGCAGAAATTTCGGTCGAACGAGGAGGTTATTGCCACTACGGAGACGTATTTTGCGGATCTACAGAAATCATATTTTTTAGAGGGGATAAAAAAGTTGGAGCATCGCTGGAATAAATGTGTAGAGCTGAAAGGGGATTATATTGAAAAATAAAAAATAATTTTTCCAAAAATTTTCGTTTTTCTTATGTAGGTCAGGTACTCATCAAACCACCCTCGTATGTATATTTTATGGGATCGGAGATGATTTCCTCTGCCTGTTACATATTTTTCAACAACCTCATTAGACCCATTTCAGCTATAAAAAAACATTGCTTTTGTAAATCGGTTCAGCTTTAACCATATGATAATTATAGACCCCTTTCTACATGATCAAATCATCACTTTGAATTGATAGTTCCCATTGCAGCGAAATGATATCGTAACCCCACCCGGCTAAAGCTAAATACAGGGTATCAATGAGACAATTAATTATGTATATTAAAAACTATAGTAGAGCATTTTTACCTGTTTGTTTAGATTCACAAAAATCATTAAGTTGCAGCCGTAACGTCTTCTCGCGATCGACCAGATAGACTTGGTATGCTGCCCGGTATGTGTATATATTAAAATTCTTGAGAAACCAGTACAGCTCATTTGGAAACTATTCGAAACTATTTGAAACTATTTTAAATGGCCAACTAACTACGTTGCTTGTGTGTTACGTATACGCACCCAGACAAAACTGGACTGTCATCTATTAAACGCTTTCTAGCTGCTTCTGCAGCTAATCTGGTTTGCTTCTGGTTTTGGTTACCAAGTTGCCCTTCGCTGATCTAAGCAACAAAATAAGCATTTGGCAATGCAAACTGAAGCTAAACCGAACCATCAACTAGGTCAATGGCTGACGGAAGTAAAATCATCTGCATCGCAAGCTTCATTTGAGATTTTGTTGTGGTTTTTCGATTGGTCTTTCGAACTTCCGAATTCGTGCGCCCAACCGTCGTTATGTTCCACTTAGAGGTTAATAAACTTGTTATAGTCTGATACGATTCTCAATTAACATTTCCACGCAAATCCGTTAGACGACTGTCGAGTCACGCAGCTAACCACCCAGTTGACCCTGACCTAGTGAACTTGATCTTAAGCTACAACCAATAAAACAAATAAAATATTTAGAATCTCAGGGCTAAGAAGTTTTAACCACACACGCTTTGCGCCCCAGGTAGACTTTGTGTTTTCGGCTCACCTGTAAAAGATAAAGACAGAAAGAGAGAGAGAGCAAAAGATTAATTATTAGTGTTGGTTTGGAAAACTTCAACGTCACATTTAAAATGATTTTAATGATTATGATGGACGGAAATACTTAACGCTAAACCGGTCCCAATTTAAGTATCTGACCCTGTACCCAACTAGTTTTTATCGTATCGTGTTAAAGGTTACGTATTATCACAGGCTAATTCCTAATGCTGACAATTAAATGAATTTATAGAACAGATATGAAAATTTATTTGCTCACATTATTCATTGGGCGAAACAAAATTATCGGATAATAAACTTGAATTAAATTCCATTGGTAACATAACAAATCGGACAATCGGCTTATCGATTGTCCGTCCGATGACGCAGCGCGTTCGGTACACTAGTCTATCAATTGGGGTTGAATAACATTTGGACTTTAATTCCAAAATATTTTTGTTATTTGTACGCATAATTGGTAAGCATGTGAACAATGGCAATAGTTCGCAGCTCACACAATCATCGATTGTCCGTCAATTGTCATAATTATTGTGCTGTGGCAGTTTTGTTTGTGCTCAGCTCTAAAGCACTTTAAAGTGTTCAATTATTTGGTATTTCAACTTAATGATACTCAAAACAAATTACGATCACAAATATTTTTGCGTAGACGTATTCACAATGAGTTCAAACACTGGCAGAGCGGAAGGTTAAGAAGGAAGTACACAAAACTGGGTGCAGACAGCTGTCAAAACAAGATCGAGTCAAAGCTCTGATAAGCCTAACGAAATAAGTGACATAAGTGTTAAATAGACAATATTATATTGAATGAACAAAATAAAATATATATATAATATTTCTTATATCAACCAGATTAGATGCAAATCCGATATACTTGAAAGACGATAATAATAAGAAGTGAGCATACTATTGTGCAAAGTGTTTAACTTGAGGATATCCTTTATCCCATACTTTTACACAATGACATGGAAACTTGTCTTGTTACCAAATCAAGCGGAACATCCTTATTACCAAATCAACCAGAACTCTCGTTTAAAACAATGTAATGTATACAATTTTAAGACGAGTTTACTTATAGCCAAAGCAAATATATTCACAACAACAAAAAAAACCAAAAAAACAAGTAAGAATGTTGTAGTCGAGTTAGCTCGACTACGATATACCCTTAACCCAGTTGTTAAATATATTCTAGTTTTATTGGCGAATTTCCCTTTAAGATGATTTGCACTCAAGTCTTATGCATATCTTACAGAGTATTTTTATTCACAAGCCTGAACTGAGCCGAACTGGCTGACTACAAACACGTGCATATACATACATACATACAGACATACATACGTACACGAAATAGTAGTTATCGGGGCTCTGCAGAATACACACAAATATATTGACGCTAGCGTCGATCATCATGCCATCTCTGTCTCACACATGCGCTTCCCTATTTATATGCATACAAAAAATGCTTGCGGCTGCTGATGGAAATGAGATCAATATGAGAATATATTCATACAGAAAGACAGACGGACGGACAGACGGACATGGCTATATCGACTCGGCTGTTGATCCTGATCAAGAACATATAAACTTTATGGGGTCGGAGATGCTTCTTTCTGCCTGTTGCATACATTTGCACAAAACCATTATACCCTTTTTACCCGTTTTTAATGGGTAGTCTGCTGATGCCGGCTCGAAGTCAAATCATTCTCTTCAATGATGAACTTACTGAACTCACTGTTCCCTTAATATCGACCAACGTGTACAGTTTATAGCTTTTTGGATTTTGAATTTTTAATGCTCCAAAGGTTAGACAACTAATTGACAGCTGTCCGAACTGTACATAATTATTTACATTAAAGGAAAACAAAATTCACAATTCAGTAGCTGCTCTGGGTTAAAATACATTTTTATTTTCACAAAGGCGCATCAGCTCACTGATCGTACCCCTTTAAGACGAGGTAAGTCCCTATTCAATAAAGTGAGAGCTGAAACCAAACACTTGACAATGTAAAGTTTACCACTCATAGCCAAGCCTATATTAATTCATTGAGCTCAGAGATACTCTTCCTTTAATTCAATTTTTATTAGTAACATATCTCCGGCAAACCGATGAACTGTTAAACTTATCTTACTCCACAAGTTCAGAGAGATGGCTATATTATCTTTATTTTCACTCTCGCTCTTTTTCACTGCCTTCTTAACTTTTTACTTGCATTATTAATAAGAAACTAAAGATTTAAAATTTATGGTCTGATTTGTTTTATTTTTTCCTGGGTTTCTCCAAACATTAAATTACTGGTTTGACAATTTTTCGTTTCAGTACCCACAGATATTTTATTTAATTTAATTATTTATTTTTTCATTATAAATGCGCAATATAACTGCTTACGTTTAATTGTCAATAAATTAATTTAAAAATTTAATTCATATTTTTATTATGACCATTTTTATAAACGTTAAATCACATTTTAAAAAAATTCAAATAACAGTATATTATGCAAAAAATTTAAATTAGAAAAGGAAAATTAAAAATGTTTTATTAATTTAATCAAATTCGATGATTACTAAAGATTAAGAAAGCAACAAGTTTCTTGCTATTTAATACCAATTCTAACGTTGCAGTCTGCGCTTGCTTGCCAGATTTTTGGTTTCTTTGCGCCTTCGCTTGTGTGTTTGTCTGGCAACCTTGAGTTTCATTTTTATTTTTTTTTTTTTCGTAGATTTTTATTGACCAGTTACTGCTGCAAAAAACGCTTTTCATGTTTTGTTTGGTATATTTTTTTTTATGGATTTTTTGTGTTTAGTCATTGAAAGGGGCGCAACTTGTCTTAACTTAACTTCAGCTTATGATTCAACTGTATGGAAAATAAATATTAACTAGTGTCTACAAATCGATGCCGTAAATGTAGCAAAACAATATGCCCGAGATTGAACAACACGAATTGCAAATACACTCAAGGTACAAACACATACTTTAAGCTACTTGGAATTCATAAGGCATTTTATTAAATTGCTAAACATTCTGAATTGATGAACTATTTTCAGTGTACAAATCATATTAATTGAGTACAGTCAGTCAATTGATTTATTGAGTTTACATGATCTGCATAAAAAATAAATGAGTGCTTCACTTGGAGAGGCTGTATGAAGTGCTCTTTATGTTCTTAAATACTCTTAGATACAATAAAAAATAAAATTTTATATTCACAACAAATATTTGTCTTAATTGAGAAATATATATCAATAAAAGTTAAAGTGTATCAGTTTATTTTTTAAAGTTCTGATAGTTGACGAGAACCAGAACAGATTTCGATTTTACATTAACAGTATTATATAGAGAAATTAAGAATACCCCATTTAATTTATAGGGTAATTGAAGAAACCCCAGTAGTGTGTAGCCAAGTATAGTAGGATATGTAAATTGTGATCCATAAAAAAAGGCACAGTCTTAAAACGAGTCTCGCTTAAAAGCATAAGCCAGAATTCTGCGGAATGCCATCAAAATAACGACATATTAATGGCAAGTGGAGAACATGGTAAGGGAACTTTTAAAACCGTCAGTCATTATCAGAGTAGACAATCGCAGAATCACCGTCGAGAGATACACAGTCAGCAACTGTGTCAACATGAGCTCATTGCTTGATTAAGGGAGAATATTGCAGCCATATGCGAAAAGCTCAAAAGTGACATCCCGACACAACCACAGAATGCGGTCAAGAACCAAAAGCAAAATAAAAAAAAAAAAAAAAAAGAAACAGAAATAAAAAAATTACAAGCCATATAAGCGCATTTGACCGCAGTATTCACGGCTTGAAAGTTGGTCAAAGCCAACAGCAAACAAAGTTCTCAACTTAACTAAAAATTAAAAAAAAAAAAAAAAAAAAAAAACAGCAACAAACTATCGGGTGGGCCGAAAACTTTAATTGCCGTTAGACGCGCTGCATCGTTGCCAACTATTGTGTAATTCACGAACTGGCAACGCCGCCACCTTGACTCAAATCTTGCCGCTTGAGTCTCAGCCTTAGTCACTAGCTGGCTTTGCCAAGAACTTAACGGCAAAGCTGCATTTCAACTCAAGCACTAATCCAATGAAGATTATACAAATCAAAAAAAAAAGCTTTACTACTCAAATCATGTTCATCTGGTTCTAGCCACATGCTCAAGTTTGTGGCTATATTTCTGCTGCTTTTGGCGATTGTCTAACTTGCGCTTCAACACAACTATTATCAGTCTGTTGAAACATGTCCAATTTGCAGTTTGTTTTTTTTCATCAATTTTTATTTGTTTTTGATGGATTCAAAAAACATATTTATATTTATTTCCTAAAACAACTTTTAGACGGCTTGATTACGACCATCAAGCCGTTGAGTCTTTGCATTCGGTGTGCTAAGCTCATTAATATCGCTTACATAAATATCAGTCGCGGGTTCAAATCCCGCTGCAGGCCTGGTTGTTTGTTGGTTGTCTAGTCGCAGATAATGGCTATGAGTAAGAATAATCTTAGAATACTAACCGGTCTACTGACGGGACACTGTAGACTAAGACGCCACCTAGCCAAGCTAGGTATAATAAGTAGCGGACTCTGCAGGTTCTGTGAAGGTGAGGAGGAATCTTCAATCCACATCCTAGCAGAGTGTGTCGCGTTAGCGAGGAAAAGATGTGACATCCTAGGGATGCATGTCATGATAAACAATGACATAGTTGCCCTCAACCCAATAAAGATTCTAGCTAGGGTTCTAGGGTTGATGGAGGAGCTTTAAGCCCAGAAGGGGGCACAATAGACCTATCGGGTCGCAGTGGACACACCCACAACCTAATAATAATAAAATAGTTGTAATTGTAGACCGTCCTCGCTGCTTGTTTTCCTCTATTAGCCTCTCTGTTTAAATCTATATCTACACGGCATCACAACGGGCCAAATATTTTAGAATAATCACATGTATTAAAAATTTGTCTGTGTAATCTGTGGTTAGTTAATTGGTTAATCAAATAATTGATATCAAAATAATTGTAAGCTCGATTTTCCATTTAAACTTTAATTTCAACCGTAGGAATACGCCAAAATAGCGAAAAGTATATTTACATACATGTATATGTTATTAACTGTAAAGTACAATTTCCACAAACCTACACTTAAATGACGAAGTCTCTGCGGCATAGATTCTGAAAGACTGCTTATGACTTGCGATGACGACAAAAAGTTGGCATTGCTATTGTTGTCGGTGTCGCATAGTCTGTTGCTTAATAATTGGATGCAAACGGAAACAATTATACAATGTTGAAGCAATCTAACGAATTCGAACAATGATGACCCTTCATCAGTCAAGGCGAGGGGAGGAGCTATAAAAATTTGTTGAATCATTCTGCTGATTACGGACAATTTGATTCAAACCCGGTGTTTAGAAACATTCCGAGAGATCTTTGAAGCTACACTTCGAGAAAAATTATGTTCGGCTGTAGCGTGCTCTTAATATTATTGTTTATTGTTTTCTGTGAGAAACTTATCTCTTCTTTTCCATGATTCTCTTTTTTTATTGTTAGACATCGCCCCGATCAGTTGGTCGGGTCCCTATAGCCTCGCCTTAGGCATCTCTCATCAGAATAATCTATGTCTGACTATAGAATTCTATTTAAACTAGAATTAAATATGGATTGTTACGTACCAACCCCTGAAAAACAAAATGATTTAAGTCGACTTTAGAGCTTAACTCGGCCGGTCGACCTTAATTGTACGGCAGCCCTCCAAATCTCCAAGACTAGATGGAAAAAACTAATTAGCATCCTAGTCCTCGGATATATGCCGAATGCTTGAATCATTGAAACATCGTTTTTTACTGAAAACGTTGAAAAATCTTGTGGGTTACAAAATTGGAAGCACAGCATTTTACCAGCTACGGCGGCACTTTAGTGCGGCAGTCGATAATAAGTAAGTAGCAATGGGCCCCTTCCTAGATATAGATGCCAACGCATCCCATGATGTGATCAACGCTACCCTCTCGAGGAAGGGACACTTCGGGACACACAATGGACTTGCCCTAATATGGGTCCCGGAACATAGCGGCTAATTAGAAAGCGATAACGGAGGCAGAGAGGCCTATAACAGGGCAAGAACCCTTTTCTGGCATAGGAAGACACAAAATACGGCTGCACTGAAGAAATTAAGAAAGACAGCGGCGACAACGGAGCTGGACAGATAAACCAGGACTCCAACAAGACAGATGTTTTTGGGGTGGCTATAATCAAAATGATTAAATAGCCATGTGGAATAACAGGCAAAGGATACTCACAGGTCTACTGACAAGACATTGATGATTAAGAAGTCGCCTGACTAAATAAGATATTTATAGTAACGAAATATGCAGGAGGAATCCTCAATGTACACCCTACCCAGAAGAATGTGTCGCCTTAGCAAGGAAAAGATGCAGCATCAACGCAACAAAGATTCTAGCATTCGTGCAGGAGCTGGGGTTGATGGAGGCTCAGAAGAGGACACAATAGATCTAATATGATCTCATAGGCAGTGCAGGTACCACGATTTATAATAATAATAAAGGATGCAGACTTGAAACTTGGAACATATATATAGAAAAAGTGTCAGATTGGAGTCATATGTTTACTAGCGAGCTAGAAAATCGTTAAAATCGATATTCGGAAATCGATAATGCCGCTAATCTCCCACAATTGTATGGATACAGTCACCAATTTTGATTGGTAGGTTGTTGGCGATGTCGTTTAAAGATCGACTTATGCCACGCTCACGATTATTAGGAACCTTCTCTTTAATTGTTTTCAACCAGCCCACTCCCGCCCTCAACCTCATATCTTCCATAATTTAAAAGCTACAGTTGCCAAACTTCGAAGAAGGGTTACTATCTTATATCTACCCCAATCTAAAAGGCAAACTTTGACAGTATTTCTTGGCTGCACACAACATACTGCAACGACTGCAACGTTCTCTCTTGTTTTCAATTAATGTTATTAGTTATAGAAAGTGTTCGATTGATTATTGGACTGTGTACGTGTCCAATTAACTTTATGCTATTCGAGAAACTATCAATGGTCGAGTTAGGGGTTTGTTAGCTGAAATTGATTTTAAGTTAGCTATTTATTGGTTTATCGGCTTGCGCTTTCAAGCTGCATTAAACCGGTAATCATTTTACTTTTTCCAATAGAATCAGTTGCTTGCTGTCGGCGCACCTGTCCGGAACGCACTGTCGTCTCGAATCGATCAGTGGGAATGCAATTGATCGTGCTGTGCACTCTGGCACTGTGCCTAAGTGACACACTTGCCCAGAGCTATAATGGCAATGCCATCATTGATGTCCTGGACCTTCTGTCACGAGGCCAGCGTCAAATGAATCTAGAGTCGCAGGATGAACGCGTTGGGCTGCTTAGCGAATACGACTTCATCGTTGTTGGCGCTGGCACAGCGGGCTGTGTTGTAGCCGCACGTCTATCCGAGAATCCTAAATGGAAGGTTTTATTGCTGGAGGCTGGCGGTCCGGAGAGCTACGTCATGGACATGCCCATTATAGCGCACTATCTACAGCTGGGCGAGATGAACTGGAAATATCGCACCCAGCCCTCCAACAGCTACTGCCTGGCCATGAAGGACAATCGATGCAACTGGCCGCGAGGCAAAGTAATGGGCGGCAGCTCCGTCCTAAACTATATGATGTATACGAGGGCGAATCGAGAGGATTACGATCAGTGGTCGCGTCTGGGCAATCCCGGCTGGAGCTACGAGGAGCTCCTGCCCTACTTTCGCAAATACGAGGGCTCTCTTATACCGGACGCGGACATGGGACGTGTACGACCCGGTCGCCGAGGTCCGGTGAAGATTAGCTATTCGGCATATCGAACGCCTATTGCCGATGCCTTTGTGGAGGCCTCGCAGCAGGCAGGTCAGCCACGCGGCGACTACAATGGCGAGTCGCAGCTGGGCGTCTCCTATCTGCAGTCCACCATTGGCAACGGAACTCGCTGGAGCTCCAATCGTGCCTATCTCTATCCACTCAAGGGCAAGCGGAGCAATCTCCATGTGAAGAAGAATGCTCTGGTGACCAAGGTGCTCATCGATCCACAGACAAAGACCGCCTATGGCATCATGGTGCAGACTGATGGCCGCATGCAGAAGGTCCTGGCCCGCAAAGAGGTGATCGTCTCGGCTGGCTCCATCAATACGCCACAGCTGCTGATGCTCTCCGGAGTGGGTCCCGCCAAGCATTTGCGTGAGGTGGGCATCAAGCCCATTGCGGATCTGGCTGTGGGCTTTAATCTGCAGGATCATGTGGCGCCGGCGGTAACCTTTGTGTGCAATAGCAGCTCCCTAAAACTAAACACACTGTTCAACACAGATGCGGTGGGTAGCTTTCTGCGTGGCCAGGGACCGTTGCGTGTTCCGGGCGGCGTGGAGGCCATTTCCTTTTATGCACTAGATGGCAGTGAGCGTACCAAGGGTTGGGCGGATATAGAGCTCTTTATGGTTGGCAGCGCCATCCATTTAAATCAGGCCTTAAGACTTG
The DNA here is from genome assembly GCA_035042185.1 of Drosophila kambysellisi. Classification (NCBI taxonomy): domain Eukaryota; kingdom Metazoa; phylum Arthropoda; class Insecta; order Diptera; family Drosophilidae; genus Drosophila; species Drosophila kambysellisi. The sequence continues at coordinate 1,768,192 of JAWNLS010000691.1, read as the reverse complement.
CCTTTGGCATTCGGGCAGACATCTATGAACAGATCTATGGTGAACTAGAGCGTAGCGAAGCGAATGCATTCATGCTATTTCCGATGATATTGCGACCAAAGAGTCGCGGCCGCATCAAGCTAAGGAGTCGCGACCCGCAGCTGCATCCATTGATCTATGCCAATTACTTTGCGCATCCCTATGATCTCAATATCACAGTGCGCGGCATCCAACAGGCTATCAGTCTTATGGACCAGCCGGCCTTTCGGGCCATTAATGCTCGTGTGTTGGATAAGCAGCTGCCCGCCTGCCGAAGTCACGGACGGGAGACCAGCGCTTACTGGGCGTGTTATGCACGCCACTTCACCTTTACGATCTATCATTATTCGGGGACGGCTAAAATGGGACCCCGGAGCGATCCCAGTGCCGTTGTGGATGCTCGATTGTGCGTTCATGGCATCCGCAATCTTCGTGTGGTGGATGCCAGCATTATGCCTTATCTGGTTGCGGGCCATCCCAATGGGCCGGTCTTTCTGATAGCCGAGAAGGCCGCCGATATGATCAAGCAGGATCACAACTACGTCTAGCGAAATCAAAGAACAATAATAAAAAAATACGAAAGTCCTCTAGTTGCAGCAAGAAGAAGATCGATGGGTGAGCTGCAGTCAGATAATTGCATAAATTATAATTATGCGTGATCTTCTCAGCCAGTCAAGCAGATCCTTTTGTCTGCAAAATGTGAAGACAATAAATTCTCATGCCGCACAGCAACATATCAGAATCGCTGGAGAACATTTTCAATATTGTTGAATTTTTTATGCTTCACAGCAGTTTGCAGACAGAACATCGGATAAAAATAGGTATAAGTAAATGTAATAAATGCACAAGACATGCACAGGCGCAAAAGATCGCCTGCGCGATTGGTGTGCAGATTTTACGTGTTGTTACCTCCCCAAAAATGGCTTGGCCAGGTCAAGAATTAATTAAATAAAATTTATAACCACTTTTGGGACAAAGAACGTTGGTGTGAACGTCGTCGATCAACCCAGAGATCGTTGTACACAATTTATGTGTTGTGCTTATCAATGGTTTGACATATTGTCGCTAATAAAAAAAATTGAATTGCGACCGTGGTCAAAGCCCTTCCGCATTGAACGCAATGGGGGACACCCAGTCGCAGCAAAAGTGAAGTTAGGCCCTTGATTTCCCTTAGCTTGGCTTGGCTTGGCTTGGCTTGGCTTGATTTGGCTGCACAGTTTTGAGTAGCTTCCGCAATTTGGTCAATGATCGAACTGCGTTGATCGTGTGAACAATCAGCTCAAGTCAATGTCAGAGTGCGTTCGCTCAAGTCTCGGTGTCTATTTGGCTTTGTGAACGTGTCCATAGTCATGCACTGCGGCTGCTACTGCTGCTGCTGCTGCTGCTGCTGCTGCTGCTGCTGCTGCTGCTGTTTGCTAGTCTGAAGATTCTTGGCAGTAAACGTTAACAACAACAACGATAGCGCTGCCGATCGAACGACTGCCGAAAACATTGGCAAAAACACGATTCGGCCGAGACGCTGTCGCTCGTATTTAACATTAAATTGAACTTGGACAGTGCGATTGTCAGCATTACCAGTTACGAGTTCGAACCAAAGGCACGGGCCACGCATGCGCGCATAGTACGCACCATAAGAGACGAACCCGCTAGCGTCGTCTTAGAACTCTGAGCAACACTCAAGAACCTGCCAAGAGACAACTGCAACTATTATTTTTGTTTTTTTTTTTTTCTTATATAAATATATTTTTTTTATTCTGCAACACAAAGTGACACAAAAATCTAAGAAAATACAAAAAAAAAACGAGTGAAGTGCTTAAACATGGCCAAAACGAATGTAAACCAAAAGCTGCTGTGCCTGCTGCTGGGCCTGACAGGTCTTGCTATGGTTATCGCCCAGAGCGAAAATGTGATCTTAGAAACCATTAATTTCCTGCGACGCGGTCAATCCGATGTGGACCTAGAGGACTTTGACAATTCCATACACATGGAGGAGGAATATGATTTTATTGTTGTCGGCGCCGGCACCGCTGGCTGTACTTTGGCCGCTCGTCTCTCCGAGAATCCCGCATGGAAAGTGCTGCTGTTGGAGGCGGGCGGACCGGAGCGTCTGGTCATGGATGTGCCCATTGTGGCTCACTTTTTGCAACTCGGCGAGATGAACTGGAAATATCGCACACAGCCCTCGGATCACGCTTGCCTCGCCATGAACAATAATCGCTGCAATTGGCCGCGTGGTAAAGTAATGGGCGGCAGCTCCGTGCTCAACTATATGATGTACACAAGGGGCAATCGTCGTGACTACGATCGGTGGGAAGCATTGGGTAATCCCGGCTGGAGCTGGAAAGATGTGCGACCCTATTTTAAGAAATACGAGGGCAGCAGCGTCCCAGATGCCGAGGAGGATTATGTCGGACGCAATGGCCCAGTAAAGATCAGCTACGTTAACTGGCGCTCCAAAATTGCAGAGGCCTTTGTCGAAGCGGCCCAGCAGGATGGCTTAAAGTATCGCGATTACAATGGACGCATTCAAAATGGTGTTGCCTTTCTGCACACCACCACACGCAACTCGACACGCTGGAGCTCCAATCGTGCCTATCTCTATCCACTCAAGGGCAAGCGGAGCAATCTCCATGTGAAGAAGAATGCTCTGGTGACCAAGGTGCTCATCGATCCACAGACAAAGACCGCCTATGGCATCATGGTGCAGACTGATGGACGCATGCAGAAGGTCCTGGCCCGCAAAGAGGTGATCGTCTCGGCTGGCTCCATCAATACGCCACAGCTGCTGATGCTCTCCGGTGTGGGTCCCGCCAAGCATTTGCGTGATGTGGGCATCAAGCCCATTATGGATCTGGCTGTCGGATACAATCTGCAGGATCATACAGCGCCGGCTGTCACATTTACAACGAATGCGACATCGCTGAAATTTGAGGACTTTTCCGACCCCTCCTGGCTGACACGATTCAATCGCAGGGAGGGTCCTTATGGTTCGCCCGGCGGATGTGAGGCGATCGCCTTTTGGGATCTGGATCATGAGCGCGATGAGGATGGCTGGCCAGACATTGAGCTCTTTTTGGTGGGCGGCTCCATGTCCTCCAATCCAGCAATTTCACGTGCCTTTGGTCTAAAGAAATCCATCTACGATTCACTGTTCGCCGAGATCGAAGACAAATCGCTCAATGCATTTATGATCTTCCCAATGATATTGCGACCAAAGAGTCGCGGTCGCATCATGCTAAAGAGCAGCGATCCATTCAAGTATCCGCTGATCCATGCCAACTACTTTGCCCATCCCTACGATGTGGACATCTCGGTTCGTGGCCTACTAAAGGCCATCAGCCTGATGAACCAGCGAGGCATGAAGGCCATCAACGCCCAGCTTTGGGAGCGCAAGATACCAACATGCAAGCAGCATCCGTATAAGAGCTGGGCCTACTGGGCCTGCTATGTGCGCCATTTCACCTTTACCATCTATCACTACTCGGGCACCAGCAAAATGGGTCCCAAGTCGGATCGGTCTGCGGTTGTCGATGCCCGTCTTCGCGTCCATGGCATACGCAATCTGCGTGTGGCGGATGCCAGCATTATGCCCGAAATCATGTCCGGACATCCCAATGGGCCAGTATTCATGATAGCCGAGAAGGCTGCCGATATGATTAAGCAGGATTATGGCTTCATCAAATAAGTCACCGTTCCAAATATGGATTTTCATTTTTAGTTTAGCATTAGTTTCACATCAGGTTTAAGCTCCGTTCAATTAGTCGCAGTTGGTTGGGGGAGTGTGGCCCAAGTGTGCTCTCTCCAACTCTGAACGTTGCTTTAGTTAGATCTTGCCAGCATCTTAACTCTCTCTGTTTTACATAATGAACTGATTTATAATTGTAATTTAAGATAGTGCCTAAGGCAATAATAAATATTCTAAGACATTTATAAGATGTGGTTCTCAAATTTAATGCACAAACAGGTTCTCTCACTTGGGCAAAGATCGGTGATTTGATAATGCGTTTGTTGTCTTCCATTTTTTGGATACAGGCCGGTATGGAGTTTTGACATTGATGCTGACATTGACATTGACATTGTCATTGACATTGAGATTTAAATTTCATTTTATATTTTTTTCTCTTCTTTTTGCTTTTTTTTCTGTTCCATTTGCTGCTGAAGCTATCAATATCTTTATATATTATTATTTAATTCTGTATCTCAGCATTTGGCATCTGAATCTTTATACCATATGAATATTTGAATATGAATATGAATACTTATGAATATGTATCTGAATGCGAGCCTGCATCTGTATTTTTTTTTTCTTAACATTTATCTGTATTCATTGGTAGATTTGCTCTTCTACATATGTGTCTGCAGCATCTTTTTAATTATTTCATATTCGTTCTCATTATTGTCATCTTTACTCACTGCGTTTTCGCCCATTTCCATGTTAATCAAGAGCAACAGCGACAACAACAACAACAAAAATCGCAACAATAAAACCAACAACATCATTAATTTGGAAGCCATGAGGTCTGCTACTTCGTCCAATTCAAATGCCACCTTTTTGTTTTGTTTCGTTTGACTATTGTTTTAGCCTCTAATTTTGTTTTGTTTTTTTTTTTTTTTTTTTTTGGATTTATAAAATGCTGTTTTTCGACTTTTATTGTTGCGGAAGCGATCCACGAGCAGCACTCAAACAATTTGGCTTCATTTCAATACAATATTGAGTGCGACAAAAGGTGGATTTTGATTATGAACGATTTGAGTAAATGAGCATATTTGATTGGATTCAATCAGGAGAATATATTAAAAATAATTGTTTCCCATTGAATCTCGAAATAAGTTCAAGTTTAGCCTTAACCATGCACTTCCCATACCAAATTCCAAATCAAATGCCAATAATAACTATTTTGAAACGATCAATTGGGTATTTTCTACTCGAGGGTTAATCGTACAAATTTACATAAATTGACGATAATTGTTGCAATTTTGTGTTAATGTATCGATTGGCGTCCTCAGGGGAGTGTTCAAGTTCTTATTTTCCTTGATAATACAATTAAGATGCAAACATATACGCATTTAATTATATACTATATATGTATGTATTTACTATATATATATATATTACTTATATTATGCATACTAATTCCCAAGCAAGATAAATTCAATCATTTCGTAAGCTGCGCTTAAGAGTATGCAGCAAACTGTTGAAGCAAAGTTGAGCTTTAGAAACAGCCAAGAAGCTTTGGATTATCAGCTAACAACACTAACAAGTTCAAGTTAACTTCTGTTGACCAAATACCCAAACACTGATATAACAAAAGCATGTAAAATAATGCATCAATTAAATTCAGTTAAAATATATTTAATTGCATTCACAATTAAAATTTAACACAGAAGATGAGTAATCTGCTTTAATCTAATTCTAGAAAATTGCTATAAAAAAAAGAAGTAAAAAATGTATAAAAAAGCCTAAACTAAAAGGGTTTTCATGTTTTTAGAAATTATTTCTAAATATATGAAACGAATTGTTAAATATTTTGTATTATTGTGGAATGCATTTCTACATAAGAAACGTCATTTTTAGAAAAAATCATTTCTAAAATATAGAAAAAATGAAATTTTCTTTTTGGCTTAGAGCTTAGTGGGAAATCGCTCAAATTAAATTATGTGAATCTTACAACCTATCCAAAATGTTCGTATGTATGGAATTTTGAAACACTTATGTTTATAAGTTCATATAAGAAACAAACCCATATATGAAAACGATAGAGAAGGTTGGCAACTGTAGCTCTTAAATTACGGGAGATACGAGCTTTTCGAGATTTTGGGGACGGAAGTGAAGGTTCCTAACAATCTTCCTTCTAAGTTTGATATCTGTAGCAATTAAATTGCGGGAAATATGGGCATCTATCGGTTTTCGGAGGCGGGAGTGGGCGTGGTCCTCAATTTTTTTTCCCAGATTTTTGAAGTTAGTAGTAACACAGTAACAGTAGCAATATACCTTTCAAATTTGGTGACTTCAGCTTTCAAGTTGCGTGAGATATGTGGTCTTATCTATTTACACCAACAGGGGTATCGGTTTAGGTTGGCAGAGTGTTATCGATATCTTAGGGGAGTTGTTATCGATATCTTAGGAGATTTACCAGTAACACACTTTCAAAATTTGGTGCCTCTAGCTTACAAATTATATTACAAAGCCGAAGTCGACATATGGACATAGGTCGAACCTTCAAAATGCAAGGGCGCTTTAATCATAGTTTGGCCTCTAGATCAATCCTACATTTTAAGTTGAAAACGTGATTTTGGGTCGGAACATAAGTCAAAATTATAGTCCGAAAATCGGCATATGGGCATATGGGCATAGGTTGAACCTTCAAAATACCATAACTTCGTCAAAACTCAACGCATTTTCAAAAGCAAGGGCGTTTTAATCATAGTTTGACCTCTAGATCAATCCTACATTTTAAGTTGAAAACGTGATTTTGGGTCGGAACATAAGTCAAAATTATAGTCCGAAAATCGGCATATGGGCATATGGGCATAAGTCAAACCTTCAAAATGCCATAACTTCGTCAAAACTCAACGCATTTTCAAAAGCAAGGGCGCTTTAATCATAGTTTGGCCTATAGATCAATCCTACATTTAAAGTTGAAAACGTGATTTTGGGTCGGAACATAAGTCAAAATTATAGTCCGAAAATCGGCATATGGGCAAATGGGCATAGGTTGAACCTTCAAAATGCCATAACTTCGTCAAAACTCAACGCATTTTCAAAAGCAAGGGCGCTTTATTCATAGTTTAGTCTCTAAATCGATCCTACATTTAAAGTTGGAAACGTGATTTTGGTCGGAACATAAGTCAAAATTATAGTCCGAAAATCGGCATATGGGCATATGGGCATAAGTCAAACCTTCAAAATGCCATAACTTCGTCAAAACTCAACGCATTTTCAAAAGCAAGGGCGCTTTATTCATAGTTTAGCCTCTAAATCGATCCTAAATTTAAAGTTGAAAACGTGATTTTGGGTTTGAAAATCGGCTGGGAGCGTCCGAGGTGGACGTATGTCGATCTTCGAAGGACATCGCCAACAACCTGCAAACCAAAATTGGTGGCTATATCCATACAATTGTGGGAGATATGTGGCTTTATCAATTTTCTAGCTCCCTAGTGAACATAGGACTCCAACCTTGACATTTTATCTTTTGTACTTTCAAGTATATGTTCAAAGTTCCAAGTCTTCAAATTCTAAGGTTGTCGAAGAAACTTGCGTTCATACAAACGGACAGACAGAATGACGGACATTGCACAAACCCAATATATGATATGATGATACCTTCGGTATCATAGTATAACAATATATGAAAAAACTCCCTCAAATGTTTTCTAAATTTTGGAAAATGTACCTTGAAATTAAGAAAAAAAAACTCTTAATTTTAGAAATAGGCATTCTCTAAATAGTAAGGTGAGTTACGTTAATGCCGTTAATATACAAACTTGAATTTAAAAGTTAAAAGCTCGTCTTTTATTTTAAAGATAACTAAACATAAAGCTAAGAATAATCAATTTTGATATATATTCAGAGTTAATTTCAATATTCTTGGTGGGGTACACATAAATACAATATGTCATGTTAACAACATGCTGTCAATCTGTGTAATGCAACCCTCCTCTGAGCTGGGTCTTCGTTCCAAAGTTTGAGTGTCGATTTTGGCTGTGGTTATCCTGCATCCATTCCACTTCGACCCCCCAACCCTCCATCTAAGTTCGGAATTTTCATTATAAAAGGAGCAAATATTCATGAATTCACAATGGGCCCGGCAGGTACTTTTAGAGATAGAGAGTCAGCCAGCCAGCCAGCCAGCCGGCCAGACAAACAGACAGACAGATAAACAGACAGGTTGACTGAATAAAACGATTGAATGACCAAAACTGTGGAAGCCCCAGTTGCCAGATTTGCAAGTGGGAGGCATGGAGCCACAATTGCATACCTAATTCCAATATGTCTGGGGGTTGTTTTTTGCTGCTAACCAGCGGACTGTGTGGATGGAGGGGTAGGAGTTGGTTAGGAGTCAGGATTGGGGTAGGAGGTGTATGTTGACAAAAGCTGGCACAGGGTGGCTGTCAGGCCAAAGCCCTTTTAATCTGCTCTGATTGCGCATGATGCGTTCCCCACACGTAATTATGTTTTCTTTCAACTTTGTCATGGGGAAAAAACAAAAATAAAAACAGAAAGGGAACAAAAATAATACAAATAAAATGCGATAGGGTTGCCATTTTGGGTAGCTGATGAATCAGCGATGGAGTCGAAAGTCGCTGTCAAGAGTTGTTGTGTTTTTTTTTTATAGTTTCCACTGCATTAACCAGAATGATAGAAACACAAGCCGCAACAGAACCAGAAACACATTCAGAACCAGAACCAGAACCGGAACAATAATGAAAACTAGACAAGAAGATGTTGGCAAGTTACGACCGCAATGCCAATAAGCTAAGCAGCAACAAAAAAAAAATGCTAAGCCAAGACATGTACTTGTGGAGTAGCAGAGGAAGAGATCTCAAAAATAGAGAAGCGCTAATAGGCAATAAAATGCGGTAACCTAAAATTAAAACTGTTTTCAGCACGCAGATAAAAATTTAGATTCCGCAAGACAGTGTTGCACAGTGAAACAAATGCATTTCAAACCAAAAGGAAAACCATTTTTGTATATATAGGGAAAGTAGCACAGACACAATGCGAACACCAAGAACCCTATAAGATTAAACATTCACTCATTCTTCTGGACATGCATAAAATGCTTTCAAACAGAGGCAAACTTTATCATAAATTGTATTTTGCTTGTTTTTAAATTTCATATAACTTGGTCCCAAATCGAAACTTGAACCAATTTATAAAATATTTTATGAAAACTGGTTTTTGGAATGCAGAAAAAAAAGCAAACAACAAACTGTATGGAAAATCTAAAAATCTAACGCATTTATGCTATTCAATTTGATATTTTACTGCAAACTATTAACGTTGAACTGGTTCCACTGTGTGCAGACACCATTCAAATGGGGCAGAAAAGAAATATTTCAGTCGGCCGCAAATTGGCCAAGCGCACAGTTCTACAACGATGACGACGCCGAACAGGCATCAGCAGCAGCAGCTTCCACTTAGACAGCTACTTCCACTTGCCTTGGCCCTGATAGTGGCCGTGGCAATGGCCCAACAGCCCAATCTGGAGCAGCTGCGTCAACTGGGTCTGGGCAATGTGATCAACCTGCCGCTATACACAGATTGTAAGTAGATGCATCTACTATTCGACAACAATCCAGTCAACATCTCAAATTAACTGAATACCCCGACAGTGCCACGATCGAGCTATGATTTCATTGTGGTGGGTGCCGGGGCCGCTGGCTGCACGCTGGCCGCTCGCCTCTCGGAGAATCCCAATTGGAATGTTTATTTGATTGAGGCAGGCGGCGTGGAGAACATTATGCACCTGGTGCCAGTACTGGCACCCACTATGCAGCTGACCGCCTCCAACTGGAACTATCAATCGCAGCCACAGCGTCGCGCCTGCTACGGGATGCCCGGCAATCGGTGCGCCCTGCCGCGTGGCAAAGTTCTCGGCGGCACCAGTTCCATCAATTTCATGATCTACAATCGCGGCAATCGTCGGGACTTTGATGCCTGGGCGGAGCGCGGCAATCACGGCTGGAGCTACGATGAGGTGCTACCCTACTTCCTACGCAGCGAGTCCGCCCAGCTGCAGGGATTGGAACACTCACCATATCACAATCACAGCGGTCCGCTTAACGTCGAGGATGTGCGCCATCGCACCCATTTGGTGCATGCGTATGTACGTGCCGCACAGCAGGCGGGTCACTCTAGGACCGACTATAACGGGGAGTCCCAGCTGGGCGTCTCCTATGTGCAGGCGAACACGCTCAAGGGTCGTCGACATAGCGCCTTTCGCGCCTACATTGAGCCAGTGCGCAATTTGCGACGCAAGAATCTGCATATACTGACCATGGCGCGGGTCACCAGAGTGCTTATTGATGACACTACCAATTCGGCATATGGCGTCGAGCTGATTCACGCCGGTGTTCGCCATGAAGTGCGTGCACACAAGGAAGTCATCCTATCGGCAGGCGCCTTCAACTCGCCACAGTTGCTGATGCTGTCGGGCATTGGACCGGAGGACAATCTAAAGGCAATCGGGTTGCCCGTGGTACAGGCCCTGCCGGTGGGTAAACACCTGTACGATCACATGTGCCACTTTGGACCCACCTTTGTCACGAATACAACGGACCAATCCATCTTTAGTTCCAAGTTCACAGCGCGTATGGTGAAGGACTTTCTGCAGGGCCGCGCGGACACGCAGCTGTCGAGCATTGGCGGCGTGGAGTCGCTTACCTTTATCAAGGTGCCAACGGCTCAGACGCCAGCCCAACAGCCGGACATTGAGCTCATTCAGGTCGCCGGGAGCCTGGCAAGCGATGATGGCACTGCATTGGCGCGTGGCGCCAACTTTAAGCCAGAAATCTATAAAAAGATGTATCGAAAGCTGGCCAGGCAGCAAATAGATCACTTCACCTTTCTCATCATGCAGTTCAAGCCACAATCCGTGGGTCGCCTCTGGCTGCACAATCGCAGTCCGCTAGAATGGCCGCGCATTGATCCCAAGTACTTAACCGCCGAGCAGGATGTGGAGCAGCTGCTCGATGGCATCAAGGAGGCCATCCGGATAACTCAAATGCCCGCCCTAAAAGCAATTGGGACTACACTACTCGATCGCCCAGTGCCTGGCTGTGAGGAGTTCAGCTTTGGATCGGATGATTATTGGCGATGCTCGATTCGCACCATGTCGTACACATTGCACCACCAAGTGGCCACCTGCCGTATGGGTCCCGCCACTGATCCCAGTGCTGTGGTCAGTCCACAGCTCAAGGTACATGGCATGCGAAAGCTACGTGTGGTGGACACCAGCATTATCCCATTGCCACCAACGGCACACACAAATGCGGCGGCCTTCATGATTGGGGAGAAGGCGGCTGACCTAATAAGGGCCGATTGGAGCTGAACTCTAACTGACCTATAGCTGATTCTGAATCTGAATCTGGGGCATGACTCAAATAAAATGTAAATGGGCATTTTATTGGCGAGTCGAAAGCATGGAGAATGCGAATGAGAAACGATAAAGGAGAATGGAGAAAGAGAACACTAACGAAAACAATAAACAAGAACGGGAACAAGTCTAACGGGTTTCCAGCAAGAAGCAAAGTGTACCAAATCGATAGACTGCAGTAATTTTAGACTTTTGGGGATTGTTTTCAAAGTTGAATGATAGCGCATCAATGAACATTATGAATATTATGATTGCACATACCCTGTAACAACAGTTTTAGGCAGTTTTAGCTTAGTTTTATTTGTAATTTAATTATTTATTAAATATCTACTAAATGTTTAATTTTTTTTTTTTAATAATAAATTAAATTTAAGAATTTTTAAATATTTCACTCATCTTTCTTTTCATCAAAGATCAACATTAGCCACCTGGAAATGGGTATGCCGCCTTTTTACGGGTAACTCCCATTAAAAATATATAAAGAAATTGGCAGGCCACGCCCACTATAGCCTCTAAGAACCGATAAGACCATATAATGCACACAATCTTAAAGCTTGAATTACAACATTATAAAAGTTTGTATTGTTTATATGTAATATACATATGTATGTATATATATATATACATTATACATTTTTATTTTGTATACCTTTTAAATGAATGGGAGCCGAGTTAGCGAATCTACATGAAAGTACTTTTAAGTGCACTTGAGTCACAGTTGACACTTGGTGAACTCGCTAATTGGAATTGTGGACAGATTTATAAGACCTAATCCCGTTTGTACTGGGAATCAGTGAAATGTTGCTCCTCATGCTGATAACAACGCTCACTGTGGCAAGTTCAGTGAATACTCTGAACCTGCTGAACCAGCTGCCTCAGCTGGGTCTGAGCAATCTCCTAGAGCAGACAGTGCGTCCAAATGGTAAGTTGAGTTGGATCTAGTCCTGTTAGCGTCCTGCAATTGATTTGTGTCTGGTTGCAGTGCCTCAGAATTTGGCCAGCTATGATTTCATTGTGGTCGGCGCTGGTGCCGCTGGATGCACGCTGGCAGCTCGCCTCTCCGAGAATCCTCAATGGCAAGTGGCGCTCATCGAAGCTGGCGGCGTTGAAGACATCATGCATCTAATGCCCCTGCTGGCGCCCTCATTGCAGCTGACCGCCTCCAACTGGAACTATCGCTCAGTGCCGCAGCTTTCCGCCTGCCGCGGCATGCACAACCAGGAGTGCGCACTGCCGCGTGGCAAAGTTCTTGGTGGTACCAGTGCCATTAATTTCATGATCTACAATCGCGGCAATCGTCGGGACTTTGATGCCTGGGCGGAGCGCGGCAATCACGGCTGGAGCTACGACGAGGTGCTTCCCTACTTCCTACGCAGCGAGTCCGCCCAGCTGCAAGGATTGGAACACTCACCATATCACAATCACAGCGGTCCGCTTAACGTTGAGGATGTGCGCCATCGCACCCAGTTGGCACATGCCTTTGTCGCTGCCTCTGTGGAGGCGGGACATCCGCGCACCGACTACAACGGAGAGTCGCAGATGGGCGTCTCATATGTGCAGGCCACCACCATTAATGGCCGCCGCCACAGCGCCTACTCTGCTTACATTCAGCCTGTGCGTAATCGACGACCTAATCTGCACATCTTTCCGTTTACGCGGGTAACCCGTGTGCTTATTGACGAGACCACCAAATCGGCTCATGGCATTGAGCTGGTTTACAAGCGGACTAAATACAGATTTACAGCCCGCAAGGAGGTCATCCTATCGGCGGGTGCCTTTAACTCGCCACAGTTGCTGATGCTGTCGGGCATTGGACCGGAGGACAATCTAAAGGCAATCGGGTTGCCCGTGGTACAGGCGCTGCCGGTGGGAAAACTCCTGTACGATCACATGAGCCACTTTGGACCCACCTTTGTCACGAATACAACGGGTCAGACTTTGTTTACGTCGCGCATAACCCTTCCGGATATACTATCCTTTTATTTGGCAGGCAATGGAGCAACGCGTCTCAGCTCTATTGGCGGCGTGGAGGCGTTGGCATTTCTGAAGTCGCCACGATCGACGCTGCCCAGAGATTGGCCAGATTTGGAGTTCATTATAGTAGCGGGCAGCCTGGCGAGCGATGATGGTACCGCTCTCAAGCTAGGCGCCAATTTTAAGGATGAGATTTATGACACTTTGTTTAGGCCGCTGCAAATGACGCAGCAGGATCATTTCACGGTGCTTGTAATGCAGTTCCATCCCAAGTCCGTGGGTCGCCTCTGGCTGCACAAGCGCGATCCCTTCACCTGGCCCAAAATAGATCCCAAGTACTTTCTCGATGAGGAGGATGTGGAGTATCTGCTTGATGGCATCAAGGAAACATTACGGATAGCCCAGATGCCCGCCCTAAAAGCAATTGGGACTACACTACTCGATAGCCCAGTGCCTGGCTGTGAGGAATTCAGCTTTGGATCGGATGATTATTGGCGTTGCTCGATTCGCACCATGTCGTACACATTGCACCACCAAGTGGCCACCTGCCGTATGGGTCCCGCCACTGATCCCAGTGCTGTGGTCAGTCCACAGCTCAAGGTACATGGCATGCGAAAGCTACGTGTGGTGGACACCAGCATCATCCCATTGCCACCAACGGCACACACAAATGCGGCGGCCTTTATGATCGGCGAGAAGGCGGCTGACCTGATAAGTGGCGATTGGAGCTAAGTGGAAGGGAAACCAGAAGTGCAAATGCAAGGAAAAAGTGCTCCAAGTCGGTTATTTGCTTCAGCAAGTTAATTAAATAAAACCGCCTAACGAGCGACGAGCGATGAGCAAGGAGCGAGGAGCGATGCCCCCGCCACCCTACTCGGTTGCCCCGGTTGCCTTTTCGTCAAGTTGGGGGTTGACCGGCCGCAGAGTGCATTCACCCAGTCCCAAGTAACGAGGGTTGAAAAACTTTCGAGGCAGACAGCAGGCACAGAGCAAAGCTAAATGGGGTGGTTTGACGTCGCCAGCCATAAAATAGTCAAAACATTAAACTGAAAAACTTGGCTACGGATGCTGTTGGCTGTACCGAGGCAGGATTGGGGTATGCTGCACAGGGTTTGCAGGGGGGTGGCATAGGGAGTCTTCAGATGTTTGGGGGTTGTGCACACAAGTGGTTATCAATATGCAAAGGCTTAAGCTCTGACTGATACTGGTGCTATTGTTGTTGTTTATCATGCTTTTGTCAGCCCGGCTATAACTGTCATTGCCGCTGTTTTTTTTTTGTTGCAGGATAAAAAAAAAACAATATGCATCAGCAGGGGACTCATTTTGAGCGCAAAATAGCATAAAACAAAACAAGGAAGCCTTGCCACACTGGATTCAATTTGGCATTAGTTTAAGGTATTTCTTCCATTTATAAAGACTAAATTAAATATATATGATATATTTCAGTAGCGCCTTGTAATCTAGCTCAAACTTTTCTCAAACTGTCTTAATTACGATATTTTTATAATAATTTGAAGACAAATTTAAACACCTAACCAGATCTAGAATCTAGACCTATTATATAACAAATATATAAATTGCTTATATGTTAAGTAAACTGAATAAAAACAATATGCATAAATCACATATGGAGAATTTTAATTAATAAGCCAACTTTTGTGGTAGGAATCAGAGATTGTGGTAGGAATTTTCTTTACTTATCTCGCCACCCTCTTCATGTTTATGCTAAGCTTATGTTATTTATAGTTGTTATCGATCTCTCGCGATATGCAACCGTGGACCTTATATGGCACTGTGTTATTTGTTCAATGCTATGATTGTTCTCTCCCTACTACACTTTGATGGTCAGTAATTCTTTATTCACATCCTCGGTAGAACTCCAAATCCCGGACGCAATTTATCGATTATCAGCCAATCGATCACATATCGTAATATATCGGTATATGTATATTGAATATTGCTAATGGCGCTTCCAAATAGCAGTTCTACTTTATGTACCCATTTGGATCTACTACTAAAATGGGGACAGGAAGAGCGTATGTATGTTTGTGTTTGTTTGAATTTATATATGTTTTATCGTAAAACTCACCTGAAACAATTAACGCCTCATTTGGGCCCGTTGTGTGTATGTTGCCCATGGTTGCAAGACGCTCTCTGTTGGGGATGTATTCCTCCTTTTCTTAAAGGATTTCTTGGTTATTGATAAACACGCGTACTTTAACGTCAATTAAGACACTGATCGAAACCGTGTTCGAGTAAATGCTAAACAAAAACGATAAATAAAAAAACAAAAGGAAATACGTAAACAAAAGCCAATTGCGTTAATTACGGTAACTGAAAGCACGATTCGCCTTTTTTCTGTTCGAGTATTTCCGTTATGCCTAAAAGTATGTTAAGCTTTCTTAATTTCACTCAAGCACGCTTCTCTTATTATTCTTTTATTGTATAGATTTGAATTTTTTTTGTTTTTGTTCTGTTTTGTTTTGTTTGATTGCTTTTGCTCTTTTGGGCGTCGGCGGCGGCAACAACATTTTCTCAGTTATTATTTAATAATAAATGGTAAAACATACACACTCAAATCAAACACACATAAATATATTTGATGCAATTTTATCAACAAAGCAACAACAATCCAAAACAAGTCCCGTGACAATTGTGTTTTTCATTTCATATGCAGAGTTCGACACGATAAAAAATAAAAAAAAAATTACTCGCGACGCTGAATAAAATTAGAACAGCAACAGCAACAACAACAATAATATGTATAATGGCGTCCAAGGCATGGGTGGGGAGGCGGCTGAATGACGCAAACATAGGGGCGGCGACGCGAATGCGAAGCCGTCACTGCCACTTGGCGGCTGTTTGTATGCGTGTGTGCGTGCGTATGTAGCATTAAAAACATACATACACATATATCGTAAATATTGAGAGTAGAGGGCGCCACCTTATCATGAGCTCATCATCGGCGTGCAGCTTTTTATACACATACACACATTTATTTATATATAGAACATATTAATTTCTGTTTGCCGATTAGAACAAAAGATATCAGCGTAAAAGCAACAATGGAGAAACACAAATAATACACATACACACACGCACATAAATAGCAAAAATAACCCCTAGCATTTGTTGCCATTTATTCTGGTTGGGGTTGATACAAACTCTTATTGGAAGTAAACAATTTTCGTTGATATGAAATCTTGATTGTTGAGTTGTTGTTGCCGCCTCGAAATCGCACTCGACACTTGAGCTACAGTTTAGTTATATTCCTTGGCCCCACTGGCACAGTAAGGATACACGCTTAAAACTATTTCTCAGCTCCAAATGGAACTTCACAGTTTTTCACAGCTCGAAAAAAATTTATAAAAAAATGTCAACCAAATTGGTTTTAAATGCGACAAGTAGCAAAAATAAAACACACACACACTCATACGCACTTATGCAGTAGCAAGCACTTGAACGTAGGTTTTTTTTTTTGTAAATAAATTATTTGTATTCCGTCAATAAATGCAACTTCGTCCGGCGCTTTATCCCAGAACTCTACAATCGAATTGGAAATATTATATTTCTATTTAGATTATCGATATGTGTGTATTAGATATCGAATTGTAAAAGAGAGACCAGATTGCATTAAAGTGTGCTATACTTTGTCATTTTAATAGGCACCAAGTGGCGAGCAAATAATCGACTTTGAGAGTTATGGGAGTTAGTTTGGAAGATTCCACCACATAAGAACGAGTTGACAATAGAAGAGAATTAATTATCTCGCTTACGGCGTTTATCAGTACACATTTTCTTGAAGATTAAAATAATTTTTTATTTATTATTTACAATTTCCATTTCGATGCACTTGCCGCTTCTATGGTGGTTTGCCGATAACCACCGTCAATTACTTTGATTCCGTCGAGCAGCTGTTCACAGAATCCAAATAATAATATGGGTTTTAATTTTTCGGTCGCTAAACTGGCCATCAAAATTACGCCGCAAATTATTTCGCTACCTGTTTAATACCGTTTTTTTTATATATGAAATTTGCTCTGTGACTTAAGATTAAATTAAATATTTCATGAATCGTTACTGCAATCGATAGCTTACACTAACGCTATCGATATATTTTGTTCCGGTTATTGGCACGACGAAAAAAAATAAATTGGAAATAGTTTGATTCGTCCTCGTCAATTCAGTAAAAATGAGCCTAGCGAAAGGCAAAACAAATACCAAAGAGCATTGCTACATATGCGACTGCAGCGGTAGCGATGGTACAGTGCTCGGGTATATGTTCGAGAAGCGATTTATGGCCACTGGCGAAGAACTGAATTCAATTGGCTCACTTTTAAGCCAGGTTTTGGGCCACAAACTGAACGTGGAGCAATTGCATTCCACGGTGAGTCCTGACCTAAATTTCAGCAAATCGATCTTTAACCCACTTTGTTGCAGCATTTGTGCAGCGGATGCAAGATGGACTTGCTTAAATATGAAACATATCAGGCTGAACTCCTTGCGACATGCTCGAATATACGAAAACAGCACACAGAAACCCTTAAATTGTACGAACCTAAAGAGGGACTGCAAGATGTCCCCAGTCTAATGGGCACAACGGATGACGATTTAATTGAGGAGTGCGATGAGGACGTAGACGACCTGATAGAAGAGTGCTCCGAATGGTCCGACAATATAAATCATTCGACCGATGAATACATCAATTATGATGATGATTTGATTGAGGAATACTCCGATGGCGGCGACAGTGATAAGAATAGTAATCTGGAGCAACCATTAAAGACGAGCCCAGGTGCCAGCGCCAATCCTCCTCCCATACAGTTGCAATACAGTTTTGTTAATTTTTCCATTCACCCTCCATGTGCCAAGCAGAGCAAAAGGGAAAACCTTTGTTGCTGCTACTGTGGACAGAAGTTTGCCCGGCGTCAGTGGCTAGAAGAGCACCAGCGCATCCATACGGGCGAGCGGCCCTTCGAGTGTGAGCTGTGCAATGCGCGCTTTGCGCAACGTTCCAATTGGCGCACCCACATGCTGACCACGCACCAGAACAAGGCCAACTTCAAGTGCAACCAATGCGACAGACAGTTCAAGCGTCGGCGTCTGCTCGACAATCACATCAAGTCGAGGCACACCAAATTGCGCGATTTACGCTGCACCCAATGTGATGCCACATTCGGCAATCCAGTGTACTTAAGCCAACATATGCTGTGCCACACGGGCGAGAAGCGATTCAGCTGCCTGATCTGCGACAAGCGATTCGGTCGCATCGAGAATCGAAATATTCATCATTTTGTTCACAGCATACGGAAACCGTATGCCTGTGTCGTCTGCGGCAAGGAATTCATGCGGAAACAGCACATCCAACAGCACATCGCGACCAGCATGCATCACAATCCGGAAATTGTGCGCCGCGAGCCTCTCTTCAACGTTGCCAACAGTAATAAGCTGCGGATGCATGCTCTCGCAGAAGCCAACAAATAAATCTAGAAGATCTCCTCATGCTCCCAAAAATAAAAAAAGTTTTAACTTATAATAAATGACTTTCATTCGTCCAATTTTATTTATCGTTAAATTCTTTAAATTAAAAATAGTTTTCGAATTCTATATCGAATTTGTTAAACATAAAATACTTCTGTAGTTCAATAATACATACAAAGAATTAAATTTAAATTAATTTAGCTTTCAGCAAACAATTTGTGTAAAAAAGCAAAATAGAGTCAATATAATGGTAGTTTTCTTTTCTTCCTTAAGTTTTGTAATTCGATAATACATACAAAGAAATGTAAATTATTTTGCTTTGAGCAACAATTTGTGTGAAAAAGCAAAATAGAGTCAGTAGAATGGTGACTAACTTTAACATGTGCAATATAAAAATGTAAATTAAATTAATACTTTTCTTCCTTGAGATTTGATATATTTCAACAGTCTTGTGTCAGATGTTAACGTCGTGATTTGTTTTCCTCTATAAAGTTCCAAATTTGTGGGGTCTTTATAAAATTGTCTTTTGTTTTTTTTTTTGGGGTGAATATATTGTCGCATGCTGCATAACAAACTAAAATTCATATTTTGTAAGCGTCCAGCGGCGATTAAAACTAATAAGGAACATTACAACTGCGAAATGAAAAAAAAAACAATTATATGTAAAAAGTGAAAATATGTACACGATGTAAAAATGAGAGATAGAGTGAGAGAGAGAGAGAGAGCGGTGTAAAAAATTAAGGAACATTCAACCTTCTAATCGGATGGATGTGCCGACAACCTATGTTTTTAAATGAAATCCAGCTGTTTTGCATGCAATAAATACATCAGCACAGCAACAACAGCTCTCGGTTTATGTGAGTGTGTTTTTCTAAATATATAGGTGTATATATATACATAAATTAGCATGTAGCGACATATATATACATAAATTATTAATACATAAGGAGTAAGATTTGTGGCTGGTGTTGTTGTTGCTGTGCATCAATCGTTTGCCGTTGGTTGCAAGCTGCCTCTGGCCCTGGCTCTGAAAACCGCAATGCCAATGACAGAGGAATCAACTTAAAGTGCTTGGAGAGCTCAGGCACATGGGGCAATCGGAAACTGAATACCAAAGGTTGTTTCTTGTACCTCAGGTATTTGATACATCTCACGCATTTTAAAGTAAACCCTGCCGGTGAGCAGGGCATCCGATCCTGCCTGATGCTGTATGCCAACGCGTAGCAGGCCCAGCTGATCGGCGACCTTTTGGAGGCCGCCGCTTAGATTATTACAAGATTTCATCAGCTCCTTGATATCGAAAATGTTGGGGAAATATATGTTTGACAGTTCAGTATATTCGCTCTCTTCCTTGGGCAGTTTTTCACATCTGAGCAGCTTTAATAAATATCCAAAATCGTAGCCAGAATGAAAACATAGCCATTTAATGTTATCCATTAGCACAATGCCCGAACTCATTAGTAGCTCGGCAAAATCGGTGGGATCAATGCCGTCCTCTTCGTGCTTCTCGAACTGTATGCCAGCATTCCTTAGCAGTTCAATTGAATCCTGTGCATACATATCCTTTCTGTAAATACCATCAAATATTATATGTATTCCATTTAGGAAAGATAAGGAAATAATTTCGCTCACGTTAGACTGAACTTAAAGTTGAACTGCCATGTGGAACAGCCGGGTGGCTTGTTGCCATCGCCATCCATGAATGATAGTCCCAGCTGGATGATACGCAGCAAGTCAACATTGCAGCGCAACAACTGATATTGATAATCGGCCGGCGAACCGAAATTGCCAAGGGGTCGTGCTACAACGCCGGGAAATTCCGTGTCCATTGCAACATAATGGTAATCCTGTACAACCTTTCGTATGGTGCGAAATTCGTGCTCCATATTTTGTTTCCACACGTCGATTATGACGTACTCATCATTGTTTGTCGAGTCTGGCATTTTCTGCAAACATTTTATTTTCTTTATAAATACCATTCGCTGTATTTTTTTAGTGTGTTGCAATGGTTATTGCTAGATGTATGTAAATATAATAAATAGTCTCTATGTGTGTTTGTATTGCATGAACCGATAAAAATATAAATCTGTTTGTACATAACTGTAAATTAAAAAAATTTGTCGTAGTCGTTGTTTTTCAATAAATATTAAGCCCACAATTAACCGCCCGAATACAAATCGCTATATACATATGTATATATATTTCCATTGCTTGCTTGTATTTGAAACTAAGCCTATTGCGGGAACAGAATACAGAATACAAAATGAAACTGCACCATGCATATACATACATATTTATAAATATACCATCATATATACACTTATGTTGTCCTGGCGTCTTGAGTTGAAACTTACCCACTTCATGATAAGTTTTTTGTAATACAAATGTTTTCGCTAGCAACTTCGAACAAAATCAACGAACTTATAGAATACAAATATTTTGCACTTAGAGCGCCGACAAATAACTTTGCGCCAACGCTGTCGACATCTAACTGTAAAATGAAATTTCAGCGAATGTTGCAAATCACAACGCACAGTGTTGCACATCACAAGAAACTGGGTACTTATCTAGGGATAAACTGCAAATGCTGGCTATTTGGTAATTGCGGGAATGGCTGCATTTTCGGTACCTATCGATAGTCACTTATCGCATACCACCACATTTTTTGTTACAAGGTTGCATTTTATTTGTGGTTATGGAGATTCCTGGCGGGTAACATTTTGATGGCGCGAATGCTCAAATTTAATGTGCGTTAAATATTGAAATAGCCAATGCAACTGTAAAACTTATTTTTACCTTGAGAGCAGTTTGTATTCATGTTTGTGTACAAAAACATAATTTAAAAACAAAAGATTAAAAATGGCATATCCACTTGTGAGAATCGCCTACAAATATATATACATTGGTAAATGTTGCGGCTATCCTCAAGTGTATTATAAATCAATTAAAAAAAAACATGAGCCTTGGAATCTGATTCATCAAACTAATTGTAATAATTCAATTCAATATTTTTTTTGTTTTGCAATTGTTATTGGTTGATGGATGTAAATATAAAAAATGCATGCACCGATAAAAATATAAATCTGCTTGTACATAACTGTAAATTAAGAAAATGAGTCGTAGTCGTTGTTTTTCAATAAATATTAAGCCCACAATTAACCACCCGAATATAAATCGCTTTATTCTTACTCACACTATTGCCGCAATTTAAATTCATCATTTAGATTTTTTACTGAAACTGTAAAATGAAATATATACATATACATATATGTATATATATTTCCATTGCTTGCTTGTATTTGAAACTAAGCTTATTGCGGGAACAGAATACAGAATACAAAATGAAACTGCACCATGCATATACAAACATTTATAAATATAAATATACCGTCATATATACATTTATGTTGTCCTGGCGTATTGAGTTGAAACTTACAAATGTTTTCGCTAGCACTTCAAACAAAATCAACGAACTTATAGAATACAAATATTTTGCACTTAGAGCGCCGATAAATAACTTTGCGCCAACGCTGTCGATGTCTAACTGTAAAGTGAATGTTGCAAATCTCAATGCACAGTGTTGCACAGCACAAGAAACTGTGTACTTATCTAGGGCTGCACTGCAAATGCTGGCTATTTTGTAATTGCGGAAATGGTTGGATTTTCGGTACCTATGGATAGTTACTTATCGCATACCACCACATTTTTTGTAACAAGGTTGCATTTTTTTGTGGTTATGGAGATTCCTGGCGGGTAATAACTTGATGGCCCGAGCGAGGATTCTATTTAAAATATTGAATTGAACGTAAAATAAATGAAAAGCATGAGCAAAAGAATATTTGTAAGGCTTAAATCTAATATGCGTTAAATATTAAAATAATAGCCAATGCACCTGTACAACTTATTGTTATCTTGAGTGCAGTTCGTATTCATGTTTGTGTACAAAAACATAATTTAAAAACAAAAGATTATAAATGGCATATCCACTTGTGAGAATCGCCTACAAATATATATACATTGGTAAATGTTGCGGCTATCCTCAAGTGTATCATAAATAAATTAAAAAAAAGACATGTGTCTTGGAATTTGATTCATTAAACTAATTGTAATAATTCAATTCAGCGCCTGGGGCGTAGTGCTTCTGCACCTCTGGCCCACAATTATAGTACTTAAGTAAACGTTGTATGTGTTTAATTGTAATTGTACCTTAAATGTTATTTAATTTATGTATTCATCTTCATTCTATAATATTTATTCATACATTTAAAATTATTAAATCATTGTTCTATAAAAGAACGGCATCCGGATTTTTGCCCAGTATAGGTAAACTTAATTTTTGTAGTCTGTAAAACTGAGCTAGCCGAGGTTGTCCACTGTTAAAAACTAGACGTGTTAAACAATTTTTGGGTATTGAGCGATAGAACTATAATACCACAAAATATGAAATACCTTTAGGCCAAAAACAGAGTTTCAAGAATCTGAATATAACCTGAAAGCGATGCGTTCAAGTTTTTGGTGTAAACACTGATAGTCCTTCTCAGCCCAATTTGTGCAAGTGCATGCTTTCTCTTTCTAACTCATGATACTTCTTTTGACCAAAACAAACGTTGTTAGTTTAAATTGGAATGCTGAAAATGTTACAAAAAGTAAACTAAAATTGCAGACTGCAATACAGGCTAATTATTAAAAGAAAAAAAAATAATTTTATTATGGATTTAATTCCAATTTAACTATGAGAGCGAAGCAGCAATCAAGCAGTGTTGTATACAGCTACAGTGACTCAATGTTCATTTGTTCCTCAATTTATGGATGCTATAAAACCCGTATTTTTTGCGTCATAGTAAATATTTTCTGTTTTAATAGTCCGATTCTCCGTAGTCAGTATAATTTTTTCCTGAAACAGCCAACAAGAATTATGGTCAAATGGACTACCATTGGGCAACGGAAACTCATCCTGGAACATTTCAAAATTGGGTTTCACATCGCCAAATAGCTGAAATGGTCAATCTGGGCAACTCAACTTTGTACATCATTCGGAGTTTCGTCGCCAAAAATAGGATGAAGGGCAAGGGCGGAATAGCACCAAACAAGATTTTCACCGAATAGGACGAGCGGAGGTCATCAGGAAAATATGTGTAAATCTTAAGCTATCGGCTTAAAAACTGACTCAACAGGTGCAGGATGAAATGGAAAAAAAGTGCAGTGTGGAAACTGTGCTCCAGGTTTTGCGCAACTATGACTTGAAGGCCCGAGTACCACGGAAAAAGCAATATATTAGCGCAAAGAATAGAGGGTCTAGGATGACGTTTGCCGAAATCCACTTGGACAAGGATTTAATGTTCTAGAGCACAGTCATATTTAAAGAAGACTCCAAATTCAACACTTTTGGCTCGGATACAATTATGTGTGGCGACAGTCCAATACTGAGCTGAATCCCAAACACTTAAGGGCAACAGTCAAGCATGGCGGTGGAAGTGTATGGTATGGGCATCTATCTCGGCGTCGGAAATTTGGTGCTTATTGAAACAACAATGGACATGAACCTCAATATACTAAAGAAAAATTTACTCCAAAGTGCCGAGAAACTAGGAATCCGACTCCAAGCATAAGCTCGGAATAGTACAGTCCTGGCTTATCTGGAACTGCCCCGCATGACAATCCCACCGGCCGTCTCCAGATTTAAATGTTATTGAAAATTTGTGGGCTCGGCTGAAAAATAACATCCGGAATCACAACATATCCAGCAAACAGGATCTCAAAAATGCTCTGCTGAATGAGCGGACCAAGACCAGCCCAGAAACTATCCGCAAGCTGGTATCTTCTATGAATAATAGGTTAAGGAAAGCTGTTAAAGCTAAATGACATCATACACATTAACAACCAACATTTAAACTTTATACAAATTCATTTTTTAAAGACTGTTCCAAATAAACATTGACATGTATTTTGGATGATTTCAGTTTTTGACTAATTTTAATTAATTAATATTTTAACAAATACTAAAGTTTCTTTTTCAAATGTGATATAACATTAAACAAATTGGCATTTAAACATTTTGCATTTGTTTCCTTGTTTAAACTTTAAATTTGTTGCTTGAGCCTGCTCAAAATAAACATTGAGTCACTGTATGAATGCACCTATCAAACAGCCGTTTTCGGAAATATAACAGCTGATCCCAGCGACAAGCTCAAAACGTGCAAACCACCCATTTGTGGCTCTAATTGCTGCCTCACCACAAAGATGCTACTTGCTGCAAATAATATTTACTTGACTAGATCGGCAGCACTCGCCTGCGATGATTAAAAATATAGAGGCGCCCAACTAACCCAACAGAGTCGCTCCAAAAAAATCTCATGCAATTTCGGCTTCCTTTTTAGTTTGGAGCATTTGCATTTGTCGTTTGCTTCCTTAAATATACATACACAAATACACATGGACACTGTATCTTTGTTTGTATTGTTAAAAAAAAAAAAAAACATGACGCTTTTTTTTAGTTGTTGTTTAACACCGGCCCGGGCAGTTGTGCCCCCGGTTCCAGAACACATATATATATTTTTTGTTTTTATTCAGAACGCAACATCTTCTCCTTTTGACGCTGCAGCTTCTTCTTGGAGAGCTTCTTCTTTGTGGGCTCATCGTCGGCGGCCTTGGCGACGACCTCCTCCTTCTCAGACAGAATGACCTCGACGTGGCACGGGGACGACATGTACGGATTGATGCGACCATGGGCACGATATGTGCGGCGACGCAGGCACTGAGCGCGATTCACCTGAATGTGATCAACGACCAGGCGATCAGCATCGAGTCCCTTGTAATCGGCATTCGCCTCAGCGTTGCGGAGCAGCTGCAACAGAAACTCAGCCGATTTCTTTGGCCAGCGACCCTGTGTGGTCTTGAACTGCTTGGCCTGAGCACAACGGCCAACGCCGCCATTGAAGCGACGGAATGGAACGCATTCCTTCTGATCGATGACAGCCTTCAGGTAACGCTGCGCACGACGCAGAGGCATGCGCTTAATGGCCTGTGCGGTCTCGTGGGTGTTCTAGCCGGATGTAAAGAAATGTTAATTTATTAACATATATAATATATTAACTGTTGTTGCTGCTGTTGTGATTGATGGTTGGAATGTGCCATGCTTCAGGTAGAGACGAGCGCATTGAACGCGATTCTCGCCGCTGTTTTAACATGACTGCAATTTTGCTTTGGGCACACTCGAATTCAAAGCACGCTTGCTTAAATGCGTGCAAATCAAATATTGAGTGTGCCTACAACTTGAGATTTTGCACAATCTTTAAAAGCATAATATAGTTATATTATCCATATTTTTATCGGTATCTTTGATTTATTGTGCCATGCTACAGGTAGAGACGGGTGCATTGAACGCAATCCTCGCCGCTGTTTTAACATGACTGGTGTTTGCTTTGGGCACACTAAAAGTCAATGCACACTGCATTAAATGCGAGCAAATCATATATTAAGTGTGCCCACACCACACACAATTTACTTAGTTGCGCTGTGGACAAGAGTTAAGAAGAGGGCGCTTTGGGGTTTTTTTTTTCGGCGCACTCAGCTGATGAACTTGTCCCAAGTTTTTGTTCTAGCAACAATGCAAAAGTGAAATGCTGCACTTTATTTCTGACAGGCGATTCACTGATTTATGTTGCACACACACACACACATTAAACCTAACCACAAATGTCAACAACAACAGCAACATTTTGGCGTCCGTTCGCCGCCGACAAACTTACCTTGAAGTGAACACGTAGATTTGGTCCGCGCGCCTTGCACGACTTGGTGGCGTTGTCTGGCTCACGAGAGTAACGACCCATTGTTCAATATCTACAAAATATAGTAAATATTAATGTTTTCATCACACTTCGAGTAACAAGAAAAAAAATTTGTATATGTTTTGAAGGCACACAGAAAACAAAAAAAAAATAACACAATTTTTGCAGTCAATTGGTTGACGTTTAAATTTCCAATCTGTTCGTAAGTTTACGAGCAACTATTGCAGCACTTTATATTCTTTGATATTTTTTCCGTTTCGTATGATTATACATTGCTATATTAGCGATGTTTTAAAATTTGTTTGCGGCTTTGCCAATTTAGCGTACCTCCTTCGTCGTGTACGAAACCGGAAAAGAACCTTTGATAGTAAGTTGGCGGCCATGCTTGATATCGCACAATATCGTTATCGTTATCGACCCGAACAGTGCTGCACAGCGTTGGTCGCACACAGCGTTGCACGCCAGCAAAAATACCATAACAGTCAGCTTTGTATCACGCTACCAAGGAACTAGGCGCGCTTTTCGACATTCATTTGAATTCGTCCAGTACGACGACGAATTGTACTCAACAATGCTGATTTCATTTCCTTCCGCAGCGCCAGCAATGGCAACGCAGGCAACAATGGCAGCCAGGCGCTGGGTATTAGCGCATTGTGCGCAAAACAAGTTGACAACTTGACAAAACTTGCACAAATTGCTTATGAGTGGGGCACTTGGCACAACCATAAAACGTTATTCATTTAAGCTCACTCACTTTAGTTAGTTGCTTGCTTCCTCACAATAATCTTTATTACAATTCTGCCATTTTCATGTGTACTTACTTACAATGCAAATTAATTGAATTAATTCAATTTGCTCGTTGAATATTTTTTTTTCTTTTTTTTTCTTATTTTTTTCTTATTATTTTTATTTCGTTCGCTGCTCTTGCTCTTCATATAAGCAGAAAGCCAGCTTGTAAATATTGAAATTTAGCATACATTTTTAAATTACATTACAATAAATATGTATAATATATATAATATATACTGATTACTACAACATACTTAGTTAGTCGGTGCGCATAGTTGATATATTTTCTATTGCCTATGTCGCTGCTTATACTTTATCAAATAATGCAATAAATGTAGCATATATTTCTAAGGCGTCTGATATATACATACGTGTATAT
Source organism: Drosophila kambysellisi (assembly GCA_035042185.1). Taxonomy (NCBI): domain Eukaryota; kingdom Metazoa; phylum Arthropoda; class Insecta; order Diptera; family Drosophilidae; genus Drosophila; species Drosophila kambysellisi. The sequence continues at coordinate 1,740,665 of JAWNLS010000691.1, read as the reverse complement.
GTATATATGCATATACATATATACATTTCATGTTTTTGTTTTGGAACTGCTCAGCTCGGCTCGTCGCAGCTTTAGCTTTAGCTATAGCTATAGCTATGTATACACACATATAGCCGTCGACAACTGAGACAAATCTAATTTACATGATCGCTCGTATTATCGTCCATTGTATTATAATCATTCCCGCACTCACAGACCACTATGACAGCGTCTCAGTCGCAGTCGCAGTCGCTGTCAACATACACTTAAAAAAAAGAAAAATCGCCCAAATGTTATTAAATCGCCATAATTTGGCGGCAATGTTTAGTCCACCTTTTATTCAAAAAGTAAATTACTAAAATTATGTTTATGGTTTTCTAAAAACTGCGGCTTGCATTTCAAAATTTTATTGAAGAATTCTTATGTTCGTTATTTTTTTACTTATATTTTTTAATAAATATTTATAATTTAAGATTTTCAAATATACAAACATTCAAACATTAGAAATGGTTTATAAATTCATATAAATTAATTTGATAAATGTTGAGCGACTTCATACTGAGCTACTTCTAAAAAAATTATGGTTTGCATTTCTACTTAATATTTTCGGCTGATTTACTAAAATGTTGTGCGATTTTTTTCCGAGTGTACATTTCTGCCTGCGCCTGCGCAGCTATCGCCGCCCTGAAGCCTCATGGGATATTGTTAATGTTGTTGCTGTTGCTACTGCTGCTGCTGCTGCTGTTGTTGTAGTAGTTGTTGTTGTTGTTGTTGCTGCTGATGTTGTTGTTGTGGCGAGTTCAGTGGTTGGCGCTTCCTAAGTGGATGACACTCAAGCTCATTGAGCGCTTCAGTGTGGCGAACCAGAGGCAGATCGGAGGCGAACATGACGGCAGCGCTGCTGCACCTAGCAGCAGCAACAAATTATAATACGAGTAAACATAATACAACAACAACAACAGCAACAACAATAAAAACAACAACAACAACAAGCAGCAAACACAACAAAAGCACCTCGCACAGCGAACTAAACAATGCGAAATATCTGATTCTGAATTTTTTTTTTTCGTTTTCAGATTTTTGTGCCCAGTTTTAAAGTTCAAGCCGCGACATTAACACACGAAATCTGCGATTATCCGTTCAACTACTTATATCAATATCTATATATTCACAGCTATACATATCTATATAGGATATACACACACACACACACACACACACGCATCTATCTGCCTCTCTTTCGCACTCACACACGCGTTATGCTAAAATCGTAATTTGGCTTAATTTTGTTTATCGTTTGCAAAACGCGTTTTTATAGCGTTAAAAATAACACTAAGAAACTAGATATAAAAAACTTTTTTTTTATTAAAAAAATCAACATTTGCACCACAAAAAATAATACATAAGTCAACTGAAAACCATATAAAACAATAACAAGAGCAAATAAAATAAAATACAAAAATAACATAAAAAAAAAAATAAATAAATACGGAAAAGAAAGATACGCATAAAGTTTTTCTTCAAGCGCTAATAACAAAAAAAAAAAAAAATCAAGAAATTCCTATAAAAAAAACCAAAGTGAAAAAAAAAATAAAAGCAACAAGCAGCTGATATAAACAAATTCCAGTGTGAAAAATTATGAAATCTGACATCAAACTAATATCGACAAAATAAAGGCAATTTATTAAACTTTATAATATAGATACAGGCAGATAAGTTCGCCCACCATTATAAAAAAAAAATAAAAATTATTCAAATATAAAAAAATTTGTTAAATACAATATTTATATATTTATTTTTAATCAGGACGAAATCGGTTAAATTTATTTAAGCAAAATGGTTGCTCAATTATATAAAGAGATTTAAAGATTGGTCCCATGGATATCATTATTATTATTATTATTATTTTTAGTTAATATTCATTATGGAAATGATGACAAGATTTTGGGGTATTAAATCAGTAAGATGTTAATTGACCTAATCAAGGGCATCTGAACAAAAACAATTTATAGAAAGAAAAACACGTGGAAAAGCTGTTTTAAATTCCCATGCAATCTACAAAGAGTATTGACATGGCTTAAACAATAAGCCGACTTTCAGGTTATTGAATGTTTCAATTTGACATGCACCACAATCGCAACGGTTCAATGATCCCTGGCCGACCTCAGTGACAAATTAAAGTTGGCCTTAGTTAAGGGCCAAGTTACAATTTGCGCAAACTGTACTCTGTATGATACGATAGGTCTGTGATCTGTGATCAATAATCTGATTTCTATTCCATATTCATTCAAACTGATTTGCTAATACGCAATTTGCATTGAAAGTTTTAAGAAAGTTCTTAGCGCAATCCAACAACGAGTTAGTTGACAGTGAGAACTTAAATGGTAACGAGTTAAATGCACTCAGTGGAGGAGGAAAGGCGGGAGAGGGTTTGTGGAGGGGACGGGGAATGGGTGGAGGGGTGTCTGGATTCGCAGAGCGTAACTAATAAGTATCAAGTGGCGTCGATAGTCTTTGAATCGGTTGTAATAATACCAATGCTACAGATATACATACATATATATATAGATTCTCAGACTCAGACGTCACCACGCGAGGGCATCAGATTGCGATGGGTAGGGGGTGAGGAGTTTGTTACGTTGGTCATCAGCAGACATGAATATATATAAGATATATAGCAAGGAAACTACACAAGATTCGATTCGATGTTGCTCACTCACGAACTCAACTTCGTCTGAGGCAGCGTCATCAATGTCAGAATTGGAGCAACAAAAAAACGAAACGACACTGAGAAAAAATTACCTTATATACTTGATACGAGTACAAAACTTGTTCAATATGAAAAGAGCTGCAAAAATGTTTAGCCAAGAATATATTCATTTTATTCTGGATTACGTAAAATTTAATCGTAATTTAAGTTGGTGAAAATCTTATTGCAAACTTTTAAGAATTTCCCCTGAAAAAGAAAATAACAAAATTCTCCCTGTCTGCATATATATTGTATGTAAATGTATAAGTACTAGCTAGCCCTCTCTCCCTGTCTCCCTGTCTCTCTCTCTTTCTCTCTCTCTCTATACTCTATACCACGCAAAGTGGCAAGTGTATGCTGCATATTGCTTACATATAAATACATTTTGGCACTTCTGAGTACCAGAAATAAACATTGAAATGCGACAAAGTATACAACTTTATATACTGCCAATTATACAATATATATCAATACTATAAGTTGGTATCAGATATGTTGATGGATGAACACTAGCAACGAAAGCTCTCAACGAATTGACACAACCCGTCCCGACCTTGGTGTGTAGGGTGTGCATAGGTATTTCAAAGTTAAGAACCAATGAAAACAACAACAAAATAATACATTTCCAGAATATGGAGCAACTTAATACAATCGAAATACGAAAACAAAGCAAACCAAAATAAAAACATAATCAGAGAGAGAAAAAAAAAACACTTGAAATCTTAAGCAAAGAATATATTCTGAAATTGAGTCCATTTGTTCTCGAAGCAAGCAAGTTTTTATTTTGAAGAAGATATTTCTGATTTTAGTTTATAGTTGAGTGTTCTTGAGTAAAGATTTCCTTTCCAACAATCCAATATTTATAATTTGAGTGCGTAATTCTTGTAGAAATATTCTAATATTCGAAATATTTTAACATATGAGAATAAAAATAAAAACATTTCGGGACAATTCAATGCAATGTGTAACTATATAAGGAAGGACAAGCTCTATGAATTGAATGCTAGTGAGTGCGAAAGGGATGTCAGATAATTTGTTTAGTTTTGCACTTTAAATTCTTGAAGCAATGAACCCTATACGTATTAAATATATAATATAATGCAACACATCCAACAATTATACAAATATATATAAAAACACGACCAGCTGGTTAACAGCTGTCAAGTTTGGTAATACGAATATGAGACGCACAATCGAAAGGCCAGTCACCTTATATAGTTCACCATGGCCAATTCTAGATACTTACTCTTTCTCTCTCTCTCTCTGTCTCTTTCTCTCTGGCACTCTCTCACTTTAACGGTAGCTCTCTATTGTGAATTGTCCGTTATCTATTCGAATGAAATGCAAACGCGATCTGGAAGGATCGTTCGTTCTTACGTTCGTTCCTTCGTTCGTCCCTTCGTTCGTTCCTTTGTTCGTTCCTTTGTTCGTTCCTTTGTTCGTTCCTTCGTTCGTCCCTTCGTTCGTTCCTTCGTTCGTTCCTTCAGTCGTTCCTTCGTTCGTCCCTTCGTTCGTTCCTTCGTTCGTTCGTTCCTTCATTCGTTCCTTCGTTCTTTCCTTCGTTCTTTCCTTCGTTCGTTCCTTCAGTCGTTGCTTCGTTCATCCCTTCGTTTGTCCCTTCGTTCGTTCCTTCGATCATTCCTTCGTTCGTTCCTTCCTTGACTTCTCGTTTTGATGCGTTCAATTATCCAGCCGACCTTGCGGAGGGCCAATTACGTATCGGGCGATATCCTTGCCTATATTTGAAGTACATACAAACAAATAGATTCTTATATACATATATATATATATATATGTATTCATGTAGAGTAAACTGGCAACTGAGCACCGACAGATTAATTTAAATACAGAACAGAGAAGCAAAAAAAAATATTTGCTTTAAGCGTGTTTTTTTTTTATTTCTTTTATTTGTTGTTGTTTTATTTTGTCAAACAAACATAACAAAAGTCGAGCGAATTCTTTGTTATTGAATTGAATAATTGTGTCTATAAATTATACACGTAAATGGAGCCTATACAATTAAATAATTAGCCGTAGACAGGGGGTTTGGGTGTTGGGGGTGGGGGGGGGGGGAGTGGTTAATATTACAATACAATATGTTTGCTATATGTACATATCTATCATCATATTGATAGACGTTTGTATTGGCTTTGAGTACATTTTAAAAGTGGGAAGGTGTGAAATGAATTGTTTGCCAAAAGAGATATTCAAATAATGAATATTTAATCGCAATTAGAAACAGCTTTCGTCAACAGAGCGTAGCTAATCCATGAAACTGATTGATTATAAAAATCAAAGCGTTTACAAAGTCGCAAAAAGGACATCCATCTAGCAACTGAAATCAATCACAACATTTTGAATGGAAGCAACATTGAAGCACAATTGCAATAACGAAGCACAGCAAAAACCAGGTTGCTTGAACAACTTTAACAATAATAATAATAATAATCATAAGACGCAACAAACTCGAAATTGGCAGCGTCATCAGTACAACAGGTAAGTGGGAAAGAGACGTGATGTGAACTATATCTATGTATATATATTATGAAGATATGAAAAGTTATGTGGCAATGCTGACTAACATATTTCCTTCCATTGAGCAAAAAATTACCTTGCCGCTAAGATGTGGGCGAATACACTCAATTGGCTATTAACTATATACATATATATATATGTATGTAAATATGTAATTATATAAATATACGTTTATTAATTATCGTTCAATGGTAACTGAAACAAAAAAAAATTTCCGCGAATCTTTGCAGCGTGTTCGAGATACAACCTTCTAGAATCTTGTGCCACGTGTCTGGCATAGGGAATTGCCCTTTTGAATAAACAGTCTTAGTACACATTAAAGCCATTGTATGCTAACTACTAACGCAATTAATAACAATACCCTATAAAATGGCAAGAGGCTAATTGCAGCTTCTTCTGCAATTCACAAGCAAAACTATTTCCAATTAAGCATTTAGCTTAGAATCGGTTCCCAGAATAAACCAACACAATATATATAATTATAATCTACGGTTAAGATTTCCGCACTATTTTTCACTTTTAATACGTTTTGTATTTGAATAAATACTCAAATTTGGACAATATCGTTGCGACAATATCGAAAAAAATCGATTGCAAGTAGCAATAAAAACTACAGTTTTAAAAAATATCATCTTTCTAATCGTTCTCGGCTTGATCAATATTACTTGTTTTCTGTATATATTGTATAAGTGCAGAGGGTATCTGCTATTCGAGCGATTGACTCTTGAAATCTGCTTCGATTGGATGATGCATATATCTAAGCAATACACGGATTAATTTACGCGGGCGCTAATAGCACCGATCGAGTTGTTTCACATAAAAATGCATATAATAGCACCCCTTCTGAATGTCACAGCCCACTTTCCCCCTTTCCCCCCAGCCACCTCCTCTGGCCCAGTATGTGGCATAGATCGAAAATTAAATCAGTTTAGTGCGCATTTGAGAATGAGAAATTAATTTATGTTAATCAAAATACTAATTGCTCACTTCAGGTTATCATTGATATTGGTTATGAGTGTTGCTAGTAAATCATATTTTGCGGCATATGAACTCACATTTTCCGCACTTACGTTTGGGTTATATCCAAACACCTGATTTATTTAGGGGTTTTTTCACGGCGAAAGAAAACCCGTGTTATTAAACATGTTCTCACAATGTTTTGCAAGTTTAATATCGTAAAATATTGCTGCCCGCATTCAGTCAATTAAATTACCGTTTTTCCCCTTTAATAAGCCCTCTCATTATTATTTATGTATGCTTCTAAAATAATATTTGTTGCTCCATCCATATTATTTAGAACGTAGTTTCCCCGAAATTCGATTAATAGTGCATAATACAAAGCTAAGTTGCATACACAAATTTGGAATGGGAAAGGAAAACATGAGGAGATAGCGAGATCCTAGCTTACAAGGATACTGGATTGAGCAACAGGAAATTATCAATAAAATTACGTTGATCGGCATCAGCAATTGATAAAATGTTAAAATGAAAAGAATACTACAACAAACAATGCCAAAAAACCAACATCAAATTAAATTGACACAGGCTAAAATGTGGAATCTTACGGGCTGGGATTGATAAAAATGCTACGGCATCTAAAATTCTATTTGATTCAAGGTTACAAATAAATAACGAAAGCACACTACAAAGCCAGATTAAATGTTGCATGAGAACACAATTTAATTTTAATAGTGCAAACGGTTGAAATTATTATTGGCACGATTTAAAGAAGTCTGAGAGATTTTTCCCTGCTCAAAGCTGTGGCGGTGCTTCTCTTATGATCTGACCTGCATTAAGGAACCTCGCGGGATAAGAATTTTAAGCTTTTAGATCACCCAGCCTAAATCCCATAGAGAAAATGTGTGTTCTAGTTTAATTGGGTAATCGAAGGTTTGAAAGAATTGTCCCGATTTCCACCATTTGAGTTCTAATGAGTTGTTGAATCGACGTAAAATCGAGTTATATATAAACAAATTTGGAGGCTTGACACATTATTAATTTGATATTTTCATGTATATCATTATATTAATTTTATTAGCACTGCCTTTAATTGAAAAATAAAACAGCTCACTTTTGTGGAGCAAAAAAATTTTCCAAATTTTAAGGAAAAAATTAATTGTATAGGGTACATTTTTTGAAAAATTTAGAAAAAATATGTTTAATTTTTAGTGTGCATTTTTTTCTGACTGTATGTATACATTATAAAATAATGTATATATTATAAAATAACCGTTCCTGTCATACTACTTTTATAGATAGCAGTCTCTGCGGTTTGTTTCCTCTCTGACACAAAGTCACATTTGTACCTATGGACTTGTCAGATGAGCACATACCCTCTGCCCTCCACAAACCCCATCTTTCCCACAGCCCACCCCACGGACAAAGCTGTTTTAATTGTGCAATTATCTGCATAATTACATTAGGTAGCGAGAGGCAGTCACAATCTGAACTGGACACAATTTTAGCACAGGCGCGTTATTTCTGCAAGCTGTAAATTCATTTATTTGTTTATGCCGCTTTCAAATTGTCAAGCAGCTAGATGAGCTCCAAATGATCCATTGGTAAACTGGCCAGCAGGGCAGGCGGGCAGGTAATACCTAGTGATTAGATCAAATGTACTGTAAACACGAACTGGAATGGCGTATGCATTATATGCTGACTGAAGGATAAATTTAAGCAATGAGTGAAGAATTTTTAAGCATTATTATTCAAATATTGTCCAAACAATGTATTTATGGAGAGGTCTTCGAACTCATTCAATTTGAATTTATTAAACCAAGAACATATACGCTGATATTAAATATAATATGTAAGTAGTGGTAAAGACGTCTTTTTGGAACATGAAAATACAAACAATGAACAAGGGACAGATTTAAAAAATGAATATAAATTAATTAATTAAACTGCAGCCGATAATGCAATGCAAATGCAACACACACACACACGGCCATCTGTCCGTTTTAGTTATTGATCGTATGTCTCGTTTATATATATATACATATAATAACCAGAAACTGCGTCCGGATCAGAATCATCCTTCAGCAACATACATACATATACAGAGTAACATAGCGATGTTAAAATGAACTGGACAGAAAACGCCACTGCAACAGTTAACTGAACAGCGTTACATTATGTTATGCATGGCAATTATGTTAAAGTTCACGCAGTCGAAGTTCAGCACTGCTTCCTCCACTGCTTGCCTGCAACTGTAAAACTGTGCTGTACTGTGGGCGTATAATGCAAATAAAGTAGGTTAAATGTAAACGTTATAAAATGTATTTTTAACACAAAGCAAAACAATAGTTACGACACAACGCAGTATCGCAGTCTTCTGCATGAACGTCAAGTGCAGCAGCGTTCAAGGTTCGGTTTATTACTGGCACTGTTGCATTGTAAATATGGATCTTTATGGGCTCCACGGGCGGCTCGTGTCTGCGTCCGTGTCTTGTTTAACCAGTAGTCAGCTACCTACTTACTTATATACATACATACATACATGTATACATATGTATGTACGTCGTTTACAGTGTCATTACCAACTGTAACGGCGTATAACTGCATCATTTGTTACAGATAGAAGATATAGACACGGAATTAGTTACGCCCACCAGATCAAAACATCGTGCTGTAAGTATTGTAAATCAAATTGCTAAGCTCCAACTGCCACAATGCGAATGCGAGAATAAAAGCTTAATATGTTAAACCTTTTTAATTTGCATAAAGCGAAAACAAAGCTGCAAAGAAAAAAAAAAGAAGAAAAAAAAAATAATAAAATGTAAAAATACACAAAAACAAACAACAAGCAGCAGCGCATGTGACAATTCTGATTTTTTTATTGGTTTTATTTTGTTATTGTTATTGTTGTTTGCATTTGCTTAGAGCCAAGTTATACGAAGGCATATAACTTGATTTGAAGTATATTGCCAATCAAATTGCTCCGATTTGAATTGAAGTAAGATATCTACATATTTATAGGTATATCTAATGACCAATTACGTAAATTTGTGAACATCTATTACCATCATGATGATTTGTAGAATGCTTCAAATCGTAAAAGCTATATTCAAGATCGAGACAACTATTTATTTATGTCCAGCTTACAGCCAGTGACAAACCAGCAATTGAAATGTTATCTTACATTAGGATTATAACGTAAGAACCTTAAGACTGCAATACGTTAACACATTTCTTTTTCCATTTAGAAATTTCAAGAACCTATTTAAATTCGTAATTTAATGTTAAATAAATAAGTTCGTTTTAAAATTATTTTTATTAATTAAATGTTAATGTGTTGCATTCTGTTCTCCAAGGGTACTAGTTGACTATTTGTTAAGAGGTATTTGATAGTCGTGCATAACCAGTCTTCGTTTCTTTATTATGTATCGGTCGCCTCTAACCAGTTACATACACGCCCAATTTTAAGCTCCCAATGCTGCTGCTGGTTTCAATCGTTAGCTTAAACTGACATATGTATATGTATATATGTCTATGTATGTACATGTATGTATGTGTGCGTTGGCCCAGTAGAGTAAACAATTGACTCAGCAGATGATGTTGTCGATGGCTACTTGGTCTGATTATTGTTGGTTCGAACCAGTTGTTGCTGCATTCTGTGCAACACGTGCTATGCTTAAAGTTGAGGCCATCGCTTATGGGGAGTCGCAGTGGGGTTATTCTGTTAAGTGGCGGCTTTGGCCTGTAAATTGATTTCTGCTTAAGCTGAACGGAATTAGTCATCGTTCCCAGTGCCTGACTTTTACCAAAAAAAAAAAAAAAAAAAAAAAATAACAAAATAATAACAATAGCAATAACAATAACAAACAACAGAATTACGAATTGAATCACAAGTTGCCAGCCACGCTCACAATGCAATGATCATTAGTTGAGTATGTGCGTGTGTGTGTGTGAGTGTGCGTGTGTGAGTCTGTGAGTATCTTTCGGTTACATTCACATATTATTCACAGCAATGTAGTATATTCGTTTTGCCTTGCCTTAATTGATATTGAGCATGTACGATTAATAAAGTAGTCTCAGTTTGATTGAGTTCATTTAAGAACTACTTCGGTTCCTAGTTGTCCGTTCCAGTTCCAGCTGCAGTTGTCTATTAACTAATTGCCACATTTAAATTCATGTCTTATGTACATTTCAATAACAAGTTCATTAATGATCCAGTTCCAGTTCCCCATCTCAAAATCTTATAAGAAGTGCTTAAGTTTTTATTTTTTTTTATCTAGTTCCAAATACCAGGTTCTTTAAGAGCATCAAGACAGTCATAAAGATTTCTAAATTTAATCATTAAACATGGTTCAGTTCCAGGTGCACTTTGAACAATGAACACAATGAACAACCCGTAATTCAGGCAGGTTTCAGTTCCAATCAGCTAACTATCCATAATATCTGTAACTGTACAGAGTTCAGAAATACAAATTCGAAAGAACTTTCGCTCATTTCGTGTGAAATCGTTTAACAAACAGCTTAAGCCAATTTCATTGTTTTCAGTTCCAGTTCATTGTTCGTCAATGCCAAAATGACTGAGCATTTTAGTTCACGTGACATGTTTTGCGTCAGTTCGCATCTAAATAAGCATAAAAGGCTTTTGCATTATAAGTGGATTTGGGGTTTTTTTTATGATCTTATGATCATTAACTGACAGATTGTAAAATATTAGATAGACCGTTCTTTTTTTGTTATTCTGATCTCCATATCAACACTTCGTCTTCTTCTTCTTCTTCCGCCTCTTTTCATTTGAATCTGATGCGCAAAATGTGATCAAAAATTAGTTTGTAAATCCCCCAGTTAAGTGAACTGAGCAAATCAATTCTGTGATCAGCTGACCAACTGCTACAGCAAAAAGATTTATATGTTTTCCTATTTCTGATATATGCAAGGCTTAGCATACTTTATTTTAATTTTGTTAAAAATGTGACCGGAAAACCTTTCGGTTTTTAGACAGTCTCTGACCTACTCACTTTGTCACAGTTCAATGAAATTGAAAAATGCATGCGAAAATACTTCCCAATGTTCATAGTAGATTCAAAAAATACAAAACATGAGTTACATACAAATTATGCAGCTTTTGATCAAAGAGTCGAGTCGAGATTAGTTTCTGGCTTCCCGATAATCACTGCCTACTTTTAAGCTGGCTCCACAGCTCTAAGGTTCGGTCCGATCCACACGTGGTTAAGAATTGTCATCAGAACTCATCTCCATATCATCTATTTGATTGCGGATCAGATAAAAAGTTTTGTTTTCATTTATTTTTATTTATTTTTTGCTAGTTGCTGATATAACACAGTCTAGGCCATAATTCATCAGTGGCAGAAGCCCCAAAACAACATCAACAAAAAAATAATTATAAGCCGCAGCGTCATAAAACATATACGATTGTACAATTGTGTATATTGGGGCTGACGTCAGTCTCCACTCGAAAGCTGATTCCATATAATCGCATAAGGTATACTGCCCAGTAGTATGTATAAGTATCTCACAATATCTTAAGCAGAATCTTGAGCAAACATTGAAGCAACAAACTTGTGAAAGATACCGAGTATATTTCGTATATTTCGGAAACTTTTGACGCGCTGCTATTTGTGATGATGGGGGGGCGGGAGGTTGTCGGCAAGGTGATGTCAGTCAAAGGACACGGATACGCCAGTTATACGCCGAATACGCCCGGTCACGAGGGTTGAGGGTTGACAGCCCCTGTCAGCGATCTGCTCGACATTGCCGGGCAATGTTTGCCCTGGCGTTGACAGCTGACAGCGGATAAACATAAACAATAACTTTTCGCTACACATTTTACACATTTTCACAGACTCATGGCTCTTCTGTTCTCTTCACGGCTCGCTGTTCGGTTTGAACTTGAGATCATCATTATTTCATTATTTAGTTGGCTTTTGTTTTCCAAATGGGAATCGGAACTGGAATCGAAATCCGAATTCGAATCGAATGCACGTTAATCCTGGAAAAAACACCAGAAAAATACACCATATGTTTATTATAGTGTTTAGATACTGCCTAAATTCCCAAATTCTGGCATTTGTTGTCTAACTTGATATATCAGTTTAAAGCCAAGAAATTAATTGATAAGCTTGTCGAAATTAATATAAATTGAAACTAATAAGAAATCGCTGAAGTCAGCATGTGAACTGCACCGAAAGGGTTGTGAAATATTTGACAATATAACTGTAACATTAACTCGGATTAACTATCCAAAGTTCATACATCATATATAAATCTATATGATCCTTATCATTAAAAATATGGAATATTATTTTTTCAGCATCAACCAATTGAGAATCAATGAAGAAATTGTATTGATCTATGAGATCTTGAGAGATATATTTAGATAATGCACTTGGCATTAAAAGCCGTGTAAAATCCTCAGCAAGAAGATGAACTTGGAATGTTTAAATTTAAGTGCGCCATGGAAAAAAACTATGGAACACATCGAATCAAATATACGAAGCTAGACAATTACGCAGATCTTTTGCCGCCTTAGGCAACGGGGAACAGGGAGCAGGAAGCAGGTAGTGTGATATGTGGCAAGTGGGTTGTTTGGTCATAAACTGCTATCAGCACGCAAATATCGTCCGTGACAGAAACAGAAACAGACAGACATCTATAGACACGGGTACAGCATGTAAAGCTCATGAATATGCATAGGTTTATAATTGTATAATATTATATTTTTATCTATATATATATATATATATATATGTATATACATATATATAGAGCTATTTGTGTTATGACTGGATATTACCCCCTCATCTATCTGAATTCACCTACCCCTTTTTTTAACTGTTTTTTTTACACTTTTTACCACCTCCCGAGGAGATAAGCACGATCCACAAGTGATAAGCATCAGTTGTTGTCGGAGATGCTCCGCAAAGACGAAGATGCCGACTTTGTTGTAGGCTGATATTCGGCCCGATCCAGAGATAATGTCAACAAAACTTTTTTAAAGCGGAGGACAAGCCAAGACAGAGCGACAGAAAGAGAGGGAGAGAGAGAGAGATAGAGAGAGAGAGACCGAGAGAGAAAATCGCCAGCTTGAACAACGCAAAGAGATGTTGACAGCAAACAAATATGAGACACAGACGAAGACGAAGACGTTGACGAAGATATAGTCGGGGATGGGATCTGTTAGTAAGGGGCAGGGGCATAGGCAGAGATAGTGACAACGACAGCAGCAGCAGCATCAGCGGCAGCGGCAGCAGCAGAGCACACACTTGGTCAAGGGAGGCAGCCAGTCGATTATAAATACGTTGCCCCGGCGCCAAACTGAACGCATTGTCCAATCGCTTTTGGAGCAGCGTGGAGCTCTCCACTTAGTGATACCGTTCTTGTTATATCCCGTTAATTCGCTGAGTACCGTTCACGTGCTACATATCCAATCCAGAGGTCCGGAAGGCAGAGGCAGCCATCAATTTGCGAAATCGACGACAACAACAACTCCGAATCTTCTTCAAGCAGTAGGTGCGTACCACAAGAACCAAGAACAAGAACCCATACAAAGCACACGGCTCCACACACACCCACAAATCAGTCTAAAGGATACAAGATAGCAATATAGTAAAAAACAAAATAAATAATAATATCTAATAGTCGCGACGCGTCTTCCAATTAGGCTTACATTTAAAAATAATTTTCAAATCTTTGCAAAAAACAAAGACTTGATTTTGAGCCGGCAAGTTATATAGAATATCTTAGCTGATATCGAAGGTCGCAGAGTAGATTGATTTTGTACAGTGTATGTCCGGACAACGCAACTTTTTTCGGCACCCTTCGACAACAGACTTGAGACTAAGGAGTTCTATGTCCACTATGAGGCTAGGAAATCGATAAAATCGATCATCGCAAATTGATAAGGCCACATATCTCCCAAAATTGTAAGGTAACATTACTATCGAAATAGAGAAGAATCTTAATAGTTAATGTTAATCACCATTCATCGGATCAGTTTTCAAAATCGTTCTGTCTAAACTGTAATCATTGATCGAGCAAAGAACAATTGAGTTAAAAGTGACCAGTGATTTTGGACTTCGTATCATTCATCAATTAACAGAAAAGTTCTCAAATTCGATGAGCCCTAGAATAATATTTATATATAGTATTAAGAAGACATGTCATTTTAAGTCTTTTGCAATTTATTGAACCCATGAACACAAACAGAACACCCCCAATGCTCACATTTGTAGTGTGATCACAGCTTGTGATCATTTCACTTTTCACAGATCACTGATCACTGATCTGTGCTACTTCTCACTATAAGCTGATGACTAGTCAATTCTATATTTACTATGAATTTGGAGCATAAGAATCAATGAAAATATTTTTATTGTTTACCTAATTCTATATTTCAAATTCAATTTCAACTACAATTCCGTTCTTATTTAGTTTTTTTTTCCCCGCACATTGTTTTCAATTTAAATGAACAATTAATTGAAATGTTTGCGCAAGAAAACGAGACGAAATGGAAAGAAAATTAGTTTGGAGAAGAACAAGAAATAAGAATTGGAGTGCAGGGGGTGGAACGTGGGGGTGTGGAGGGTAGGGTTTGAGGGGGTGTTGGCTCAATTGAGAAGCGACGCATGAAAACAAACGAAAACCGATTCGAACAAGTATCCGGCGATCATTTTTCGGCGCACGCAGTTGAATTATTTATTCAGCAAGCAACAACTGAAAAGCAACAACAAAAGATACAAAAAAAAAACAAAATTGTACAGATACAAATGCAGAGCAGAGCAGAGGAGTGGAGTGGAGTGAAACGCAAGTCAAAACAAAGCATTCGCCCATTGTTATTGTTATTGTTATTGTTATTGTAAAGAGATTGTTGCTCTTGTTTTTATTATATTTTGTATTATTTTCTGTTATTGACTATTGCTGTTGTGCTATTAATACAGCTGCATTAAAAACGCCCCGAAATTATTAAAAACAACAACAGCGAACCGAATTGTGCTCAACGAAAGCAATGGGAATGTTGACAGCGAAGACAGCAACCGCAGCGAGTGCAGCAACCACTCACCCCTTTGCACTTGCCAGAGGGCTGTCAAAGTATTTCATAGGAATTCCTTTCGTCACTTTCATTCATTGCAGCTGTATTTAAGTCGTTCTCTGAGTAGTTGTTTTGCACGTTTTCTTTTCTTATTTTGTTTTCAAAATTACGCTGTCAGTCAGTGGAAATAATACAACAAAAAAAGAACAACACAAGTTTTGAACTCCGTTGACAGTCAAACAGACAATTGTAATTCGACAATTTCTAAGCGTTTCAAATGCTAATTTATTTAATAATGGCAAAGAAAACAATTGCATTCTAACAAATACATATAAATATATACATATGTGAATAAAAATTTAAACTATAACAATATGCCAAATAGTGCAGAGACAATCTAGGGGGGTGTGGGATGGATTTTGGAGTGGGTATTATGTAAAAAACAATTGTTATTGATTCCGACAAAGCCTATGTTAAAGAAAGAGAGAGAGAGAGAGAGACAGAAAGCAATTGGCGGGAAGTGGGGCAAGTTTTAATATTGTATCTTCAACGTTACTTCTGTATGCCAGGCACGTATTCAGTTACAAAAATTGATTAACATACATACATATTTACTACACATTCGTATCTTGGCCAAAACACCTGCTATATATGTAGTAAATGCTTACACATATGTATGTAATTTAGAACGTTGCAAACAGACCCAATTTCGATGTTCATTGCCAGCTTGCTCTAAATACAAATTTATGATTCAATAAGCAACTCAGAGTAACAAAAAATAAATAAAAAAAAAACAAATAATTATAATTATTTGATTTCACTCTTATTTGCATATTAACAAAACGAAAAGCAAAAACAAACGATTCGTTCTGCATTTAATGTGTTAAATATGAATTTGCGATAATAGTCCTATTGAAGATACAACCGTTGACTGACTCACATTCACACAATCGGAGCAACTGAATCTCTTTAGATGTTGTGAGTCACATGGATTGCGCACACGAGCTAAATGTGTGTAAATGTGTGTAAATGTGGGTAAATGTGTGGTTGTTGTATGCTGGTTGTTGGTTGGCATCGATTGGAGTATGTCAATAATCGCTATAGTGCAAACTATGCACTCATTAATGTCGTTTATACGTAAATATATTCTTTGATCGGTTAAATCACAGCCAGTTGTCGCTAATTGTTGCATGCACTTAATTCCCTTGAATATACGCACATACATATATTTATGTAAGTAAGTATGGGTCTAAACCCTTCTTCATCTAGCTTGGTTAAAGTGAATTGGGATTTGAACAATTGGAGCACTTCCACAACCTGACAAAGTTGTAGACTAAATCTTCAGTTGTTTGGCATTCAAAGACAAATCAACCCACGTTTCTTACAAACAGAGAGAAAGAGAGAAAGAAAGAGAGAGAGAGCGTCTCCACTCAGTGCTTATCAGCTGCTGTTACTTGTCTCTTCCACTACACAGTGCCCAATCTGTCATCTGCATATAATAGCAATAGTTATAACAATAAAAACAACAACAACAATATCTTTAACAGAAGTACGCAATTGTTGTGGTACAGTTGCAACTGGCGTCAACTTGCCGCCTGAATTGCCCACTGCAATTAGTGTTGTTATCTATCAACTCGAATTAGCATTACAAATCTCATTTTGCGTTTTCATTTTGAATATCAATTAATCAATCACAGCCATGCATACGCCTATGCGCTGCTCAATAAATCAACTGTCGTTACTTACTCTCTAGTCAAAGAAATTACAACTATTTTAAATATACCCAGCATTGAGTATAAACGAGTATCTCAGAAATATCTCTTTATCATGCAACCTCCCTTCGTCATAGCAACTCCTATTAAAGCTGTTCTCACAAAGAAGAAGATTTAATTCTACCTGGCACTGTTCTCCTCCTAATTACAATTCCTGGGTCTCCCTCATTTTGTAAACAGCTGTATAGATTTTGTTTTTTGGTTGTAATCGTATTATCGTATTTTTGTTCAACTTAATTATTGCTGACCAAAGAGGATTACATTTTACACAGCTTGATCAGGGACGATATCATTATAATAAGCCAACTAATTGAAAATGAAAAGAAAAAAAGACAAAGAAGCGATTTCGAGTCGGTCAACGCAGATCGGTCGCTTATCAGCGACTCCCGGTGCTCTCTCTGTTATGACCGTTGACTTTTACAGCTCGCCGCTGTTACTGTTACTGTTACTGTAACTGGAAATGTTACTGCTACGGGGCAGTGTGCGTACTCCCGACTCAGATAGCTGCTTTTATTATTTTTCGCGGCTTGGCGTAAGTATTTAAAAGCGCCCGCGTAACGCTTCTCAGATACTTTCCACTGTTTGAAGCGTTCGAACGTTTAGCGAGATCGCTCCCGTTAACCTAAACACAACTCACATATAAACAAAAAAAAAAAACAAATAATAAAATCCATAACAATAAAATCCAAATAACAATATATATATATATATAAATATTGATTAAGAACGATCGAGTTTCGTCGCGTTCTTTCACTCGCTTGTTTTGAAGATATTTTCGTATCTGTTTATATTGTGTTTTTGTCCAGCTTAAGTTAAATGCGATTTGTTAGTCTATCGTTTTGCCGACGGGATCTAATTTACCGTTATTAATGTTG
The DNA here is from genome assembly GCA_035042185.1 of Drosophila kambysellisi. Taxonomy (NCBI): domain Eukaryota; kingdom Metazoa; phylum Arthropoda; class Insecta; order Diptera; family Drosophilidae; genus Drosophila; species Drosophila kambysellisi. Next base: position 1,722,752 of record JAWNLS010000691.1, on the reverse strand, counting down.
TCGCTAGTTAAGCTCAAGCTCCCAGCCAAACTGAGAAAAAGAACAAGAACGTGTCCAATGTCCAATTTCCAATACAACAAAAACAAATACTCGGTGCACAGCTGACACATAAGATATATACATATATAATATATATATATACACATATATATATATATATACATATATAATACGATTATACGCTAACTGAATCACAGAAAATAATCAACAAACAAACTGAATGAATTATAATTAAGTAATTTATTATAATATCCATAATAGGCATAACCAAATTAAGTGACAAATGCAACCCAACAACTTTTAATTTTCATCATTTTCGATTCACAAGACAAATAAACAAAATAAAAAAACACGTCAAATAAACAAGTGCAACGCGAACTTGAGAATAACAACTGCATCAGGTAAACGAAAACAAAAACAAAAACAAAACTCAGAAAAAACAAAACAACAATAACTGATTGGGCACACAAGGAATCAAATTAGCAACTTAATTTAACATAAAAAAAAGAGCTAAGCAAATTATAGTTAACCCCAAAGTTGGGTTTTAAAAAGGTTGTATGACATCAAAGAGATATGCAACAAATTTTGCAACTTTTTTGTTTATTCATTTCATATAAGGAATATTCAATTTTTACATTTAATTGTGAAAGTCAATTGTAAGCCTCAAAATACATTCTATATGGAATAAGCCGTTAGGAGTTTTTTAGTCAGGTTTTGTTTTTTACATTCAGAATATAAACACTTAAGCAACACACATTAAACTGAATTAGTGCAATAAATGCAAAATTTACAAAGCGAAAAAAAATAAATAATAATAATAAATAAAGGCAAAGATTGCTTTTCCAGAAGTAGCTCACAATCAGCTTATTCCATCCAGCTTCTGACATTGAAGCTAAGTCTCTGATTAATTCCAAGCACGGAGTATTCCATTCAGTTGTATTTCATTCAAATGGGCTGCATTCCAAGCATACATATATCAATTAACTGGAACCTCACATAATATCCATAGTTTGTTTACGTTTTTCTCCATCTTCCCACCCCGATCTCTCTCTCTCTGTCTCTTTCTCTTGGTATTGCATTCATATCGACACGATAGACGGCTGGGAATATGCAAAACATTAAATGACTTACTACATACTACTTACTAGTTGCCACTTACCGCTTACTGTTTACTACTTAGTGCTTGGTACTTGGCGCCCTGAGCTGGTAGAGCCGCTTAACCCGGCACCAGGGCCGGTTTGCCTTGGTGAACCTGGTGAAGGGCGCACTTTGCGGAAGCGGGGGCGTAGATCAGATATAATAATGTATTTGAAAGCTAGCGATAGATTGCAGATGTTAATTGTAGTTAATGCTACATAATACGATTATTATTTGTATTGTTTGTAATCTCCGTTAATTAGCAGCACTGCCAATTTATAATGGAAACGTGCTGGAATGCTGGAATTGAAACATGTTAATTGTGCTCGATTGGCATTTAATTGAAATCAAAAATGAATTGTTTTAAAATACATAATTTTTGCACACTTCTCTAGCTCTAGCTCTAGCTCTAGCTCTCCTAATCTGGCGCTATTCGAAAGCTGGTTTAAGTTTGATTCGGTTCCTGTTCTCCTTCATGCCACATGCGAGCGCCGTTTGTTATCTTGGCATGTTCAATGTGAAACGATTTGATGTGCATAATTGTTAGTATTTTATTGCTCCGACTGCTGCTGCTGCGGCTGTTCTTTTTAATAAATATAAATCAAGTGAAAGATTACTACAGTGCCCGTAATAAATCATAAATGAAAAAAAAAAAAAACGAAAGCCGCAATTGCGGCTATCGGTAACAACAAAGCCTCTAAGCCAAATGACAAGTCACGCAACTGTCACCACTCACTGTTCACAGTCAGTCAGTCAGTCACACGATGAGCGGAAATTGAAATGGAAATGCAAATAGAAAGAGAAATGAAAATCTCTGTCATTTAACAGTGGTTAATTAACCGAACTGTTATTTAACATTCGCTTAACATTGCCGCATACGAATGTTATGGTTGTCATATCGCATTACTTAAACAATCTTTATGAACTGTCAGCAAACAATCGTTACGCACATTAGCAGATTGAATTATAGATTTCATCAGTAAACAAGTTTGCTCGCTTGCCTTGAAGCGGTTTAAGCGCGACTTAACAGAGCGCTGGTAACCGACTGAATAACGGATAATTATATTATTATTGGGTTTTTAATGTTATGCAGCTGCAATTACCCATTAATGAATGCTTTGCAATGGGTGGCTTAATTTCTTAATCGCTTTCATTTATACATTCGTTGTTATTAAATAGTTTACTTTTGTTTTTCGCACGCCCTCTGCACTTGTTTCATTCGCTTGTCTATTTTTGGGCATAATTTTGTTGTAAACTAATTAGGGCGTTATGTGGCGGAGAGTTTCATCAATTAGACGATCTATGGCCACGTTTAGGCGTCGATTGGCATACACACACACACTTACAAATACTGTTGTGGTGTATCTGTGTTTGCATTCGTATACCATTTATTCATTTTATTCAATTGCAGTTTAATGGGCTATTCATTTAGACGCCCAATTAAGCGATCGGTTGATCGCACATGGGGTCGATTTGTATGGGTTTTTATTTATATTTGTATCTGGCAGCAACAAATTTGACATAAATTTAAGAATGGTAGCAAATGAGTTAAGTTAATGAAATTATTTAATTCTCAACTGACAAATTTTCTAAATTATTTATTCTTTCTTTTTTTCTCTGTATTTACAGATTACTAAAGGATCAAAGCAAACCCCACATAACTCAACTTTACTGAGCATTAACGCTTGGCAAAGTAGAATAACCGGACTAAAAACAAAAACAATAAAAATCCGCACCAAATTTAATTGTATTTCTCCTTTTTGCTACGAGCACAAAAACCAAACAAAAACTTGAACTATAGAATGGTAGAAGGTGATTCTGGAAAAAGTAAAAGCGAATGTAAGTGTAAATCAAATGTTTATTGATTGATTATGCTTAATTAATGTTTGTTAACTCGATCTCCATTTACCGATTATGTAGCCTATAATGTAGAAGCTGGCCAACAACCAAACTACAATCAGCACGCAGCAAGCAATCCAAGCAACCCGACAAACCTAAGCGGTTCGAATAGCAATAGCAATACGCATATTGATAATCGTGCCATTATCCAGCCGTATTCGTTGGGCACGGGTGCCAAGCAGCCGGAGTATCAGTTTGCGGCAGATAATCGCGGCTACGAGCCGGAAACAAATACCAATGGCAAGCAGCAGGACGTAGAGCGTATCGGTGGCGGTGCCGTCGCTGGCGCTGACAGTTCCGATGTGGATCGAAAGCGTAAGCCACTGCCACCGACCCGTCCCATAGTCGCTAACTTTGAGCAGGCCATCGAGTTGTGCGGATATGGCAAATTCCATTATATACTGCTGGCCATCTGCGGTCTGGTCAGCACGTCGGAGGAAATGGATGTCATCTCAATGTCATTCATTCTGCCATCGGCGCAATGTGATTTGGATTTGAATACCGAAACGAAAGGATGGCTGAATTCGATCATCTTTATTGGCATGATGGTCGGCGCCTATTTCTGGGGCAGCATCGCCGACAGTTTTGGACGCAAAAAGATTCTCATTGTCATCTCGTTTATGAATGCCTTCTGCATTGTTGCCTCATCGTTTTCGCAAACTTATGGCTATTTCATGCTCTTTCGCTTTCTCAATGGCGCAGCGTAAGTAAAACAAATAACTAAATATTAAAAATGCCATCCATCATCTCATAAATACAAGCATTCATTTTACGAGGTCAAATTTGAGCAAGCAGGAAACTGCTTGCCTCAGACAGTTTAACATGGAGTTAACAGACTCTCAAAGAGTCCTGTAATTGTTGCAGCCCAGCGTTGCCACAAATGTATCATGAACTGAAACATGAGCAAACAACACAAGATCGAATATTCTGATAATATATATATATATATATATATATATATATATATATATATATATATGAATATACAGTGAGAGCCACTGTTGGTCTAGTGACACATGCAAAACAGCATGGTTGGGGGCACTCGGTTGCCGAGGTGTTAATTCAATTAACTATGTTATAAATAACAACAAAATATTTGAGCCGCAATATCGTGACTGTTTATGCTAATTAAGACTCTGGCCAGTTGTACGTTCGCATATTCGTATCATAAAAATGTATACATATAATCATATTACACGCTGAATTGCCACAAAAAAAAAAAATAATAATAATAATAAATCAATAAAAATGGGAAAATCTCATTTGCTATGGCCTCTGCTAAGTGACTGACTCAGTCTCTTTGCCCGATGATCTATATATATATATATATATATATATATGACACTGTTAATGTTCATTAGTTTTGCCAATGGTTTGCTAATTGCTTATGCGAATTGGAACTGAACATCGGTTTTACACAATAACATTAATCGGCCATGACTCGTTACGTTTCTGGGGCGACGCTCTCAATAGCTGGCTGCTATGCAACTGCGTGTAAGCTGGTCGTAAACATTTGCATGCATCATTTAACATGTGTACTTTTCTAAAGCACTTTATTACCTAATGTAATGATGCAGATATGCTAATTGGAGAATTTGTTTTGTATTCATTTTGTATTTATAGGCTGGGCGGCAGTGGTCCTGTCATCTGGTCGTATTTCGCCGAATTCCAACCGAAAGCGAAACGCGGCTCCATGCTTAGCTTCATGGCTGCCTTCTGGACCTTTGGTAATCTGTTTGTGGCCGGTTTAGCTTGGCTAATCATTCCCACACAAATTGGTTACACTTCGCTGGAGTTCACATACAACTCTTGGCGCATCTTCCTATTGGTCTGCTCGATTCCCTCATTTCTCGTTGGCTTCCTGCTCTTCTATCTGCCCGAATCACCCAAATTTCTGCTCACCCGGGGCAAAAAGGATAAGGCGCTGGCCATTTTCCGTGGCATTTTCGTGACGAACACACACAAGAAGCCCGAAGAGTATATGGTCTACGATCTGGAGGTCGATGAGAAAATGTCCACAGAGAGCGCTGTGGGCGTTAAGGGTAAATATCATCGTATGGTCCATGGAATGGTCGATCACATCCGCGACCTGTTCAAATCGCCGATATTGAGATTTACGCTCGTCTCGATCACCATCAATTTTACATTCCACATTGGCTACTATGGCCTGATGATGTGGTTCCCGGAGGTGTTCAATCGCTATGAGGAGTTCGAGAAGACGCATCCCCAGCAGCAGGCCGACATTTGCACCGTCACCGAATATGTGGTGAATCAGAGCCGTGCCGAAAGCAACAATGGCATCTGCAATTCGGATATACCCTCATCGGTGTTCATGGAATCGCTGATTACGCTCGCCTCCGCCCTGCCAGCAAATCTGTTTGCCATCCTCGGCATGGATATGTTGGGACGCCGCTTCTTCCTCATCGCTGGCACAATGACGGCCGGCATCTGCTCGGCATTGATGTATTTGGTGCGCAGTTCGCTGCAGAATCTAATCGTCTCGGCCGTGTTCAGTGGCGCCATATCGGCGGCAAATGCGGCCCTGGACTGCCTCATCACCGAAGTATTCCCAACCAAGTTGCGTGCCACTGGCGTTGCCATTTCGATGGTGGCGGCACGACTCGGCGGCATCATTGGCAACATTGTGATCGCCCAGCTGCTGGATCATTTCTGTCCTGTGCCAACGTTCATTGTGTCTGGCCTGCTCATCGGTGGCGGTCTTATGTGCCTCCTGCTGCCCAATACGACGCGAAAGGAGCTCAATTAAGTCCCACTAACTATTAGTAGCAAGGCAACCACCAAATCCTCCCTTAACCCTCAACCCTCCTACTACCCCTTAAAATATTAAAGAAGAACAATGTAAAACAGGACAACAGATAACAAAAAACAGCAAACACAAAATATATCTGCTAAGAAGCGGTTAAGAAACAATATCTAATCCAACAGTAACATCCAGTAACCAGCCACCCCCCTCTCCATAGCCCGCTTAGAAGGCGGGACTCGTATTGTTTTTGTACGTATGTATTTACATATATATATATATATACATATATATATATATATAATGTATAATGTGCCTTACATTATACGGATTATATTTACGATTTATTGTGGTCGTCAGTAATTATGATTAATGATTAATGATAACGATTTTTTTTTTGCTAGCATTTAAGTTCAGAGGAAACACTGTTGTTTCTTCTTCTTTTTTTGTTTTTGTTTGTCTATCGGAATTTAATAATGCGCTACAGCCAGCGGGAAGATAAATAGCCGCTATATAAGTACATACATACATTATATATATAGACATACATACACATATGTACCTGTACCGATATTGTTATGTATGTATTTTGTAGTTGTTGTTAGTTAATAAATGAAATTAAAAAAAAAAAAAGAGAAGAGATGAGATGAAAATTTGGCAAGCGCCGGCGCCGGCTAAAAGCAGCAGGATGAGAAGAAGAGAAGAGAAGAAGTGTGAGATGGAAATGATGAAGATGAAGATGAAGATTGGAGTACAGGAGGCTGGCAGGAAGGCAGCAAGAAGATAGATGACGAAGGATCAAGCAGGGATCAATGCGAAAGCAGCAACGCCTGCTGGCAGTTATTGTTGTTATTATTATTATTATTATTATTATTACTATTGCTATTATTAATGCATGTTACATAATATATACATGAAACCACACATATATATAAATCAAACGAAACAAAAAAAAAAAAAAATTAAAAAAAAAACAACAATGTCCTTATGTACCAATATACATTACTATTATTATGATTATTAACCTTTTTTTGTTTTTTTTTTTTTTTAAATCGTTATTTAGGGCAAAGCACAGGAAGAAAATGAATTGTACATTTTTAGTTACAAGTGTTATAAAAAGTTATTCTATTACATAAAGAAATGAAAAGCATATAAACAAAATCCCTAAATACAAAATAAAAACCATAAAAAGCGCAACAACAAAATTCAAATGTGTTCTCTTCATTGCAATACATATACATATATACATATGTACAGATGTATGTATATATGTACATACATCAACTAGTAAACTGATCTACTAGGAAGCTAAAGTTTCCAAATTCCAAGATATATATAGTGTTATATATTATGCCACAAATAAGGAAAAATATTATCGTAATGAATTCCGATAAATAATCTAACTATAGAAAGTTTCCAATAGCTACGACTTCATGACTTGTTCTAGGATATATATATATATATATGTATATATGTAAACTTAGAAATCGAAGGCAAATGCAACAAGATCATTTCCAGGTAAAAAGGGGTAGTCCACTAGATCGCTGCTGGATTGGGTTAACTATCACTTGAATTACTTAATAGTGTTCTTATAACTAACAAAAATTCTGACATTGAATCAAGCTTAAGTTTTTAATTTTTTTCTTAATTGAATTCAACCTGCACTTCAACAATTATATAATTTAGGTTTTCATAATCGCCGAGAACGTTTCCTATTCTATAGTTGAATATTTTGCCAGACATAACTTAATTAATCGTGTGAATCGTGGGCACATGCAGCTGCCACTTGTATGTATCTTATTGATTAGTGTAGTTATCTAGACAGTTGCAGCCACATCTTCGGAAACATCTTCACCCACACCCACACCTTCAGCTACGCTCCAAACCAGACTCATCCGTTGTTGGTGGGATCGCTGCACACGCGACTTACCTCATATTTATTTGTTCAACGAATTTTGCAGCATCAACCAAATATTGGCAAAGTTATCAAACGCTAGAATTAACGTTAATTAAATAAATACACAGCAATAGACGAATGGAAGATTTAAATAGATATACTCTCTAGCGATAGCTTATACATATATATATAAATTTATATATACATACATATCTACATCATAACCACAAAAACCTTAGTTTGAGAAATCAACGACCAGAGAAAGCTGACGAATGTCGCGCAATCAACTATAATTCGCTTAAGGCATAAATTTCCCAGTCTTGGAATCGTGGAAAACTATGCAAAAAGTAAATTACTCCTGATTTGAGTATTGTATAAAGTGACTCGTCAATTTGACACAACACATAATAAAGATTTGAAATGAGTAAAACTTTTAAAGTAAAACAAGACGAAAATCACTTCCAAAGTGGTCCTAGAAGCACGATCCAGACTTGACCGACTCGGGCAACCAATAGGCTCACCCTAAGATGGGTCCCGGGCCACGCGGACATAGTAGGGAACCGATTGGCCGACAGGCAAGCAAGATTGGGGGCGGTGAGACCCCTAGTAGGACCTGAACCGTATTGTGGCATTGGAAGGCACACGATACGGCAGGAGCTTAGAAACGAAGAAAGACGGAGGAGGCAGCGGAGCTGGGCAGAGGCACCAGGACTCCGACAAGCCAAATGTCTTTTGGATGGCTATAATCAGAAGCGATTTAAGCAGATTATAGCCATGAGTAAAAACAATCTTAGAATACTCACCGGTCTACTGACGGGACACTGTAGACTAAGAAATCACCTAGCCAAGCTAGGTATAACTAGTAGCGGACTCTGCAGGTTCTGTGAAGGCGAGGAGGAATCCTCAATGCACATCCTAGCAGAGTGCGTAGCCTTAGCAAGGAAGAGAAGCAACATCCTAGGGATACATGTCATGATGAGCAATGACATAGTAGCCCTCAACCCAATAAAAATTCTAGCATTCGTGCAAGAGCTTGGATTGATGGAGGATCTTTAAGCCCAGAAGGGGGCACAATAGACCTATCAGGTCGCAGTGCGCACACCCCCTAACCTAATAATAATAAAAAGTAAAACAAAAGATATCAACAAAAATTAAATTAAATGAAATTTAGATGAAACCAATTGACCATTTATCACGTTTAAAATTAACAGGGTATGATAAATATGTGTAAAAGTATCTGCCAGTTGTAAGCATCTTAGACTCCATAAAGTATATACATATATATATACGTGATCTGCATAAAAAGCCGAGTCGATTTCAGAGATTATTATAAATATATAGAAAGATATACAAAGATATTCCACTTGAAAAAATTTAAATAAAATTGTATAAGAAACAAGGGATTTTTTTTAATTCAGACCAAACTAATATCAGCAAAGCCTACTACTAGGGTATCTCCTAGTCTTGCTCTCTTCTCAATAATGTGTACAGGGCATTATTATGAGATGTTTTTGTATATAAGCGTGTAAATAGCACATTAATTGAAAGGAAAATTGCACATAATGAACTCACAGGCAGCAGCAAAAACATTATATATTGTCTCTCTCCAGATCAGTTTCTGCCACTTTCTATATAAATACAAAAATTGGAAACAACCAACAACAACAACAAATACGAACAGGAGAAAAGCAGCAAGTGAAAAGCGGTAACTTATGCAAAAAAAGCTCGAGAAAAACCAACAACAATTCAATGAAGATTTAATAGTGTTGCAAACAGAGTAAACAGTTTTGTTGAATAAATAATAAATTATTCATTAAACTAATTTATAAACGCCATTGTTGAACCAGAAAGGTTCGCATTGCAATAGCAACAAATAAAATTCTTCTTAGTTTTTCTTTTTTTTTTGTACGAATCAAAAGCACTGTAACTGTAAACCAATAATGTATATTTATTTATATATCGATGCACTCACGTTCATCCATCCCTCCCCCCTCCCCCTCCCACTCCACTATCCACCTACTTCCCTATCCAAGTACGTCATCAAAAGATACGACTAGAAAATTATTGCAAATTGTTTTGTAATTTAATTTTTATTTTCACTAATTTTTCGCAACATGTCATCATTATTTAGTTATACATACATAGTTTCTCATAATTTTTACATCATTTTTGTCTTCTTTTTTTTAGTTTTCTGAATAGGGTTTTTTGTTTTTTGTTTGTTTTTGTTTTTTTTTAATTTATTTTTTTTTTTGTTTTTATTTTATTTGCTACAACTTGAACAACTTTAAACTTTTTACAGCATTTCATTAAGTTTTGCTTTGTTATACATATTATTGGTAGCACATACATACATACATACATAGAGTTTTAAGTATCTCTATAGAATCTCTCTCTATAGAATAGAATCGCTTATGACGAAGAACGAGGATTGAGGGACGATGTGGGTCCATGTCGAAGGCCCGGAAGCAGCATGCAGCCCAAGGAGAAACCATGAACAATTTCAACTATGTCTATTTACAGCGATTTGAAGCTTACGGCTTACGGCTTACGGTTTACGGTTTAGGCTTGTTATCGGATCAAGAACAGTTATCTAGCATATGGTACTTTATAAGCATTTTTATTACATATTATTGTTATGTGGTGTTTATTCTGCTATGACAATCGCAGTAGGGAACGTAAACATGAAAATGGGAAATGGAAAACACAAAAACCAATAAATACAAGGCAAACAGAATGGCGAGTTTTCCGGACGACGACGACCAACTGCGCTTCTAGACGGGTCTTAACATCCACAAAGCCTGAATTCGGTTTATTACATAAAACATTCACATAATGGTTATAATGTTGTAATATATTGCTTTGGATGCAAATTGTTTGTGATAATCGCAATCGCGTATAAATATATATATATATATATATATATATATATATATATAGAGTGTATTATACAATTTTTGCGTAATGCTTTCGAATCAAATCAAATGAAAAATGATATAAGTCCCAAACAAATATTGCATCGTGATCAACACGAACGAATATACATATGTATATATATAAAACAAGAGTAGGACGAAAAGAAAAGATGTGTTTAAAAATAGGTTAAAAATCTCTACAACGTACCCTAGGTCTACAAACATAGCACATACAAATATACATACAGACGGGGTACAGGAAGCCGGACTGGCGGATCTACAAACTTGCTCCTGGCTATGTTAGCTGAGTGTGTCTGTGTGTGTGTGTGTGTGTATTATATTAAATTCTATTGCGATTATTTATGCGAATTTATTGATTTTTAATGGGTTTTAACTGGGACTTTCAAACGGAATTCAATGTTGATAACACGAAGATCCAGCGTTGCGAATAAATTCACAAACTATCTTTTTATTTTATTTAATTTATTTTTTTTTTATTTATTTTGTTTGTTTTTTTTTTTTGTCTGTATTTATAATCAGCAACTCTCACTTCTGTGTGAATGTGTGTGTGTGTGTGTGTGTGTGTGTGTGTGTCTGCTCGATTAGTAGAGTTGCTGCTCAACACGAAGAGAAAAAATGTATATATGCATATATATATATATATTTCATATAGTATGGGTTTAATATAACTTCACTTATTCTGTATTATCTTGTTTGCCACAACTTGCGCAACTGCATTTCGGTTTGACGGTTTTTTACTTTACTTTAATTAATTCTCTCTCTTTTTTGCGGTGTTTATCAACTCTTTGCTCCTTGGTACGCCTCCCTCCAATATTCTCGTGCCTCTATGTGTTGTTGTTGTTGTTTTTGTTGTTGTTTTTTTGTTGTAGTTGTGATACAATATTTATTATTGTTAGATTTACTCTGTTTACACTTTATTTGCTAGCAGTTAACGCATACCGCTCACTGCTGCTAGCTGCTAGCTGCTAGTTGCTACTGCTAAACGCCAAATTGCTAGTTACACACACGATTTCGCATCACCTTAGATATCCAGCCAGGACTCGCGTCATTCTGTATAATCCCACCAATCCTTTTCATAGCCTTCGTGCACATGATTGAGCAGTACTGTGCACCTCTTCTCACAATATCTACAATAAATACAACAACAATTAGAATAGAATCCATATATATATATATGATATATATACATATATATATATATACCTATATTTATCCTGGACTTTCTGTTTAATATCAGCCAGATTCTCGGATGTAATATCACGTTCCAAGTACTCGGATAGCTTTTCTGTTGCCGACTCCAGATCCTTCTGATTATCCTCGAATATCATGGATTGATTGTTCTTTTTCAAGTAATACGCAAACACGTATGTGTACATAAGAGTCTGGCGACATTGGCAGAGTATATCGACAGCTTTTTTCAGGAATTGCACCTGCCATACAAAACAAAATAAAATGTGAAAGCAAATGTTGAATATTTAGTTGAGACTTTTGTTTGGCTGGAGACGCACCTCGATCCAGGACATGTTGTGCTGTTGCATCTCCTCCATTTTCTGTTTGACAGAGGCATACAATTTGTTCTCAAACTTCATGGACTGCATGTGATTCATGTAGCGATTGTAATAATGTAGATATCTGCAACAAAACAAACATTTTAGTATCAATTTGTCACCAACAACAACAACAACAACAATGTGACACTTACCGGGCCAGCGAGGAGCGAAGTCTTTCCTGTGCATCGCGAGCAGCCTTTGCCTCGTCCTCGTCGTAGCGATTGCAATTATACCAGGATGAACCGTGCGGCTCCCAGGAGCCGAGGCACACCCAACAGAAATCATGTTTGCAATTTTGATTCTTGCATACCATGTGATTGCAGCCGCCATCCTTCTCGATGGTCACACTGCATCTGGGACACTCTTTGGTATTGGCCGCAATCCAATTGGACGTCTCCGAGTCATCGTCACACTTCTTGATCCATTTCTTTAGCCAGCGGCACTGCACCGGATCGTGCCAGTTCTCGCCGCAGGCAAAACAAAATACATGGCCGCATTTGCAGTGGACGCGACGCGATTCCGCATACGGCACTTTAACCGCATACGTGCAATCGACGGACGGACACCAGCGCAACAGCTGATTGCATTCAACAAAGCTATTGGTGATCAGCTGTTGGTATTTAACCTTAACTCGCATATCGGTCACCAACTTGGTAACGGTCACATCATCAACCAATATATCACAGCCGTGCGCCGCACACGATATGGTCTGCCCGAGGCACTCTGTAACGATTTTCGTTGTCAGATACTCGCGCCAGCAATTCAGACAAAAACGATGACCGCACTCCAATCCAGTCATGGCCTTAAACAGTAATATAATATGGTATATATAAATTATAATAAAATGCTAGCTTATCAATTTCCATTTAGTTCAGTTCTGTTCACTTACATCTGGCGGCAACACTGAGAAGCAAATCTCGCACTCTTCACACTGGCTCCGTGTCGTCTACATGGAATAAATGCAAGATTCAGATTTAGAGAGAGAGATTGATAGTGATTTATATATACAATATATACATGTATATATATATGTATATATATATATATATATTGTTGTACCTTTTGCTGCACCGCCTCGGTTGGCTTATTGAATGGATTTATGACGTGAGCGCTTTTAAAGAACTCTTCCGTATTATCATCGCTGCCATCGAAGTACTTCTCCAGCAGCTTCTCCATATCCCACTTGAAGTGATTCAGCAGTATTCGTGTTTTGGGCGTGTATAGCTGCGTCAGCATCATACGAGAGACAAAACCAAAGGAGAAATCACACATTAATAAACGTTTATTATATACATAAATTATATATGGTAACATAATATAGAAAAATATTGATCTGACTGACTGACTAACTATTTGCTGCGATCATTGCACAGTTTAGTTTTACTTACTTTAAAATTTAAACCCCAAAATATTTGTATAAAACGAATGGTTTGAATTGGAAATCGACCATTGGAATTGTAGATTGAAGATGTATGAATATAATTTTAGAATTGCAGTTTGTTGAAAAATGTCATCAAACTGCACTGACTTCAATTTGGCTATAATTGAGTACAGACACACACACGCACACAAACACACAGAAAGAGAGAGAGAGAAAGAGAGACACATGCAATGTATTATGAATCAACTGTCTCTCTCTTTCGCTCGTTCGCTCGCTCTCTCTCTCTCTTTCCCTTTGAAGACGAACAGCTCCTCATTCTTATCGGTCAAACGGCTAAGCGACAATCGTCGCAACAGAATTATTCATATAATTTACTAATATCTATATATGCATATATGAATTTGTGTGAGGTGTGGTGTAGAATTTGGAGTGACTCACTCACCTTTAGCACACGATTAACCTCATCGATTATCTCGCGCTGATGCTGAACTATTTCATCTGTGGTTAGCACCTTGTACTGATAGTCATCGGTTTCCTGTGTTCGTTCCGTTGTGCTTGGCATATCCACCTCCATGGCGAAATCATCGTCACCATCATCACCGGACGATACGTTGCCTGAGTCAACGTTGTCCATGAAATCGTTATCGTTATCCGAGTCCATGGCTTCGATTGGCTTTGCTTTGCTTTGCTTCGCTTTCTTTTTCTCTATTCCTTTCCCTTGACCTTTTATGCTTTATGTACTCCTCGCTCTGTCCTGTGCTGTTGCTTTGGTTCTCTTCTGCGCTGGCTGGCTGGCTGTGATTGATTGATTGATTGGTTGACTTCCTGACTCTCTGCGCGTCCGTCCGCCTGTCTGCCCCCTGTGACTGGCTGCAGTTGATGCTTGTGTTGTTCTCTGGTTGTTGTTCTTGTTATTTTGTTGTGGCCTGAGTTAAGCGCACTTCCCACTTTTAGCTTATTATTTATTTATTATTTGTTTTTTTTTATTTGCTCTTGTACATCGGCAGTCACTGCGTAAATTGCACTAGTTGGAAAAATAAGACAAATGTGAAATGCGTTATTATTGGTAGTAAAATACACACACACACATAGATACATACACACACATACACTAAACAATATAAATTTAACATAGATACAAACGGCAACGTCAGTTGACCTTCGTCGTTGCTGGTCGCTTTGAGCGAAGCACTTCAGATCATCTGCCCTCAAGCAATGTTGTTGTGTTGTTGTTGTTATTAATTTTACTACACCCACACACGCACATTACTCAAAATTTGATGAATTTTATGTAATTTAATGTGTACACATGCACACACAGATACACACATGCGCAATTAGTTATGTCCGTGTTTGTGTTTGAGGCCAAACAGCTGTGCAAATAATGCAATTACAGCTGTTAATGCAAATTGTAGTCTGCACATCAACAGTGCACTGTTAACTAACAGCCAATTTCCAATTAGACTGAACTAGTTCAGCGTTCTTGTTTATGCACCTGCTTGCTTTATTTTTCTTGTTGCTGCTGATGTTTTTGATGTTTTTATTATTGCAGTTACTCTTATTGTTGTTATGCAGCACAACATTTGTAAATCGTCTTTGACATTACCATATATGTACCATTGCAGCGGACGACACATACACGAACTGCATCCGTTGTTAGGTACAATGTCTCTCTATGCCAAAATCATGATTATCTTTTATTGTTGTCCCTGGATGTCGTTGCGTTTTATTTCGCCTTTGTTTCTTCTGTGTATGTGATTCAATTCACTTTTAATTTTTTTTTTTTTTTTCTTATATTTCGCTTGCTCGCGTTGCAAACACTGCAAAATTAAGTCGCCATACGAAAGAAAAAAGAAGAAAAAAAAGAATCCAAGTGGGACTACAGCACTGCACAGAAGCAAAGCAAAGGCCACAATGGACACAACACAACACACACACACACACACACACTGAACATTCGCCTAACAAAACACGTCTATGGCTGTGTGTGTATGTGTACTTATGTACTTATGCATGTGTGTGAATACTTGTATGCATGTCTGCTGTGTACTGCTCTGTTCCAATTGGACCACACTGCCTTTTAACCAAAATGTTGCATTTTCTTTTTTAAGCAATTGGTTCAAATAGCAGAATAGCATACCAATACATTAGAGCACTTGAATATGTAATTACAAGAATTATACACAATTATGTGTAGGTACATAGAAATAAATATATGTATGTAGTTTATACACACGTATGACACAAAATCAAGGCAACACTCATACACAAGCGCATACATATGTATACATAGACACATATACATTCACACACATACAACAGCTGCAGAGCTCACTTTTCTTATTGGTTTTTACACACTTTCCCCCGGGTCCGTTGTACTTGAAACTTTTAGCAATATTTTAGGTGGATTTTTTCAAACCTTTTATTTACTTTTTATGTTAATTGTAATAATATTGCGACGCGACGCGATTTTCACGCAAAAGCAACATCTGGCAGCACTAAACGACACGAAACATCGATTGCATGATACAAAATATCGAAAGTTGTCTTAATCGTATTGGACATTATATTGCTCATGCTGCGTTTGCGTTCAATTCCCTAGCACAGCAATGACACAAACCACAAGTGAGTCAGCAATTATGCGCAACTCAGTTCAAGTTAGTCGAATTGTATCTTAGAGCTACCTTCACGTCTGTCGAAAATTAAGCGAGGCCAACTTCAAGCGATATAAGATTTTGACAGTTTCAAAATGGCGGACAGGATTAAGTCCATTAAGCTAACTTCATATAACTGAGACAAGACTTTAACAGCATAAATCGATGATAAACAACAGGCGCATGAATTTCCATTCCGCTGTTTTTGGTGCAGCGCAATGTTTGTCTTCTATTTCATCGCTTGCTATGGAAGTGAAAGAGACGGTTGTTTGTTTTTTCATGAAAGGGAAAGAGACAAATGCATTTCGATCTCTATCAGAAGAATCGAAATGGAAGAGTGCGAATACCACCATGTGGATTTCTTCTCTTTCGTGTGCCCATTTACCCACATACCACTTGAAGTAAATATAAATAGTCCGATTTTTTCAGTTTAAGTTAAAAACAATATATTTGGAATGTACTCGTTAAGGCTCGTAAAACGTTACACTCATATTTTTTTTAAAACTAACTACATTTTTTAAAGTTTATTGACCTGCACGTAAAACGTTAACTTTTTTTATTATTTTTTTTTTATTATTTACTTTTAATCTAAGCTATTTTTTTGCAACATTTTACATGCCTTTAATATATTGTTGGTTTTTTTTTTCTTTTTAGGCTTGTATAACGTTACACCAACTTTTGTTCTTATTTTATAGTGTTTTTTTTTTTATTTAGTTTTAGTCTTTATTCTTGTCCCACTCTTTTTCGTGTCACTGAACGGATAAAAGATACAAATACCCGAGACAACAACACATATGTATTTTCAACAATCTATCTTTTACACTTGTCTTTTCGCTTTTCAATTGCTGAAAACTCAGATGCGTTTACTTATTCCTTTTAGTTTGTCTGCTTCGAAAATCGGTTTGGACACAGTTCAAACCGATTTCTAAAGCTTAGTGCTAGAAAAGTTCTTAGTTTTTTACCCTTTGCGATGGCCACCACTGTAAAATCTGCAAGAGAAATAAGATACAAAATTCATTGATTGTTGGCAACGTGTCACACAGCGAATCTTCTAGCCGGAAATCTTGGGATTCAAGCTCACACAAACACATCTTCTTCTTTTCAGTTGTATATATATATATATGTATATATATTTTTTAGAATGTATCTATTCGAAATTGTCTGCCTGGAATCCATGGAATCCACTCTGGTGATTCGGCACTTACTTGCAGTTAACTGCAACATGCGCTTTTCTTTATACTGACACTAAACTGAAATTTAAAATGGAAAAAATTGTGAATATGCCACCTCCATTTTGTATTCGTACACATGCACATGCACTCTCACACACAGGAAGTGTGTGTGTGTGTGTGTGTGTGTGTGTGCGTAGATAACTTACCACTTGATTTGCGACTGTACCGCGAAATATTTTTGATATAACTTGAACAACTCTTTCTAAACGATTTTGGTGTATTTTTCAAATTTGAATTTTAAATAAATATTAAGAAAATAAATAAAATAAAAAAAAACTTATGCGTAATAACTAATTGGCTTTGTGTTCAATCTGACTATGGGTGTGTGTGTGTATGTGTGTGTGTGTATATATATGACAAACTGATTAATAGAGGGTAAAGAAAATAAGAATGAAAATGTAATTTGTAGGTCTGCTCTTGCCTTTCTCTCCTAACTATATGATGCAAACCCATGGCTGCTGCCGCTAGTTATTGTGTTCAATTGGGTTACTCGTAGGAAGATACGATTAATCGATCGTTCAAATCGAGGACGATATTTAACGATGAATCGATAGGCAGTGCGCTACAGTTTTCGATTGGTTTGATATTATGTGTGTAATTTTTGAACATATATTTTGAACTCTTTTTCAATATTATTATTGTTAATATACTTTAATAATATTGTTTTTAAATAACTGTTTTATTCATTTGTGACCAGCGCCTTAAAATATCAATAGGAATCAAGATCAACTAACTGACTTCACAAGGCACTTTATTATTTTTTGATTAGTTAATTAATTTAAATAATTAAAATTTTATTGTTTTTTACATTATTTTTTTTTCATAAAATAATATTTTTTGCGTGAATCATTTAGCTTGGATTAGGTAGTAATTAAGCGTAAGAAATCAATTGCTACTTAATTAAAAGCTGTCAACTTAATTAAGGAATCGGAGCTTAGTGAGTTTTGTTATTTTTAAATATAAATATTCAACAAAGCTGCCAGCCTGCCGCATTCCTGTTTCGATAACATATCGCAATGGTAGTGCTGCCAACTTGTTATATGAGTATCTTGTATCTTGTATCTTTCACTTCTCTCATTTCCTGTCAGTATTTTTGCGATACTTCGGTACACCACTATGAACATACTGAAAACGAACGCGGGGCGAAAAAGAAGAATTCGAATTGCAATTTAAATATGAGAAAAAATTAAGAATTAGAGACTAGGAACATTAGGTTAAAAATTAGATGTAATTTAACAGGTAGTCCAATTTACTGGCCTTCAATTGATGAGATGCTAAACAAAAGGATGAAATGGCTTCATTTTATAGGATACGTTTAGTAATTGGCGCCACTTGTTTTAGATTCTGCAAAATCCAAAGAAAACAAGAGAGAACGTTGCAGTCGGACGTAACCGACAGCGAAATATTTTGATACCCTAAGTTGTGTGCAGCCAAGGTAGAAGTAGATATACGAGGGTGGTTTGATGAGTACCTGACCTACATAAGAAAAACGAAAATTTTTGGAAAAATTATTTTTTATTTTTCAATATAATCCCCTTTCAGCTCTACACATTTATTCCAGCGATGCTCCAACTTTTTTATCCCCTCTAAAAAATATGATTTCTGTAGATCCGCAAAATACGTCTCCGTAGTGGCAATAACCTCCTCGTTCGACCGAAATTTCTGCCCAGCGATTGACTTTTTCAAATTTGGGAACAAGAAAAAGTCGCAAGGGGCCAAATCCGGAGAATAAGGTGGATGGGGCAGCAGTTCGTAGCGTAATTCGACCAATTTGGCCTGGGCGACGCCGGAGGTGTGAGCGGGAGCGTTATCATGGTGGAAGAGCACTTTCTTCTTCACCAAATGGGGCCGTTTCTTCTTCAACTCGGCGTCAAATCTTCCCAATAGTTCGGCATAGTAGAGCCCTGTAATCGTTCTTCCCTTCTCTAGGTAATCTATGAGGATAATACCTTTCGAATCCCAGAAAACCGTGGCCATCACCTTTCCGGCCGATGGAACAGTTTTCGCCTTCTTCGGGGCAGATTCGCCAGGTGAAGTCCACTGTTTCGACTGTTCTTTGGTCTCTGGTGTGTACCAGTGAATCCATGTTTCGTCAACAGTCACGAATCGACGCAAAAATTCCTTCGGATTACGCTTTAACAGCGCCAAACCATGCTCCGAAGTGGTCACGCGGTTGCGCTTATTGTCTGGTGTGAGCAAACGCGGCACCCATCGCGCCGATAGCTTTCTCATACCCAATATTTCATGTAGGACATGAAACACTCGTTCTGTTGAGATGCCTACTGTCTCAGCTAACTCGCGCACCTTCAACCGGCGGTCTGACAATACCAGATCATGTATTTTCTTCACTTTATCCTCCGTGGTTGCTGTTTTCGGGCCACCTGGTCGTGGCTCATCAAAAACGGACGTGCGACCACGTTGAAACTCACTAAACCAATTTTTGACGGTGGTCATCGAAGGAGCAGAGTCACCGTACACAGTATCCAAGCGTTCTTTGATTTCACTGCGTGATTTCCCCTCCAAAAAGAAGAATCGAATCACCGACCGATATTGCTCTTTTTCCATTTTTCTAAAATGCGTGGACACGACTGCTTTGACACGTGGTGAAAACAAAACTAAAAGTCCGATTTGACTGAAATTTTCACTATGGCTGTTTAGGTTTATGTACTATACGATAGTCACGTCATATTGCAATAGTGGCGCCATCTGGCGTCAAGGTCAGGTACTCATCAAACCACCCTCGTAAGATAGTAAACCTTCTTCGAAGTATGGAAACCTTAGTTCTTAAATTAAGGAAGATATGAGCTTTTCGAGATTCTAAGGGAGGGAGTGGGCGTGGTTGAAACAAATTAAAGAGGAGATTTCTAATAATCTTTCTTACCAGTTTGGTAACTGTAGCTCTTAAATTGCGGAAGATATGGGCATTTATCGGTTTTAGAGGCGGGAGTGGGCGTGGTCCACAACTTTTGAAGGGGGTTACTAACAATATACCTTTCAAATTTGGTGACTTAAGCTTTCTTATTGCGTGAGATATATGGGCTTATCGATTTACACCAACAGGTGTATCGGTTTAGGTAGGCAGAGTGGGCGAGGCCATCCAATTTGTATCAATCTCTTAGGGCAGTTACCAGTAACATACTTTCAAAATTTGGTGACTCAAGCTTACAAATTATGGAAGATATGCGTATTTCAGATTTCTAGGGCCGAAGTTCCTGGGGCGGTGGTTGTGGGCGTGGTCCAAAAAAATTATATGCCAATCTTTGGAGGAGGTTACCAGCAAGCTACCTCCCAAGTCACTCTGTTGGTCACTCTATCTTTTAAATTATATATACGGACTTATCGATTTACACTTTCCAAAATATCGGCATTGTCAATTATGGGCGTAGGTGTGGGCGTGGCAACACAAATTTGTTATCGGTTCTTAAAGGCGTCTACAAGTTATATACCTACCAATTTTTCCCAACTTAGTATCTGCGTAAAATATAGCCACTTAAAAGTGTTAGGGGCGGGGTGCGTGGTAGTGGGCGTGGCATGTGCCTATCTTTGAGGGACATCGCCAACTACCTACTAATTAAAATTGGTGATTGTAGCGATATAATTGTGGGAGATATGTGGCTTTATCGATTTTGTAACGTCCTAGTGGACGTAGGATTCCAATCTTGACACTTTATCTATTCGGAGCACTTTCAAGTATATGTACCAAGTTTGAAGTCTCTATCTTTAAGAGTGTCCAAAAAAGTTGCGTTCATCCAGGCGGATAGACGGACGGACACTGCACAAACCCAATATACTATTATATCTTCGGTATCATAGTAAAAAAAACACCTTTCTTCATCTTCTTTGTCCTTGGCAACATTGTCGGTGTCCTTTAAAATTTCCGAAGACGATTGTCCAACCGCCTTCCATTAAATGATCTGTCGTCCTTACGGCAGATATACGACCCCTTTGCCCACCCCCTGAGTAAATGTTTTCTTTGGTTTCAATAAGTAATTTTATTTCACATTAAAGATCTCATTTAATTTTTGTTTTGTTTTGTTTTTTTTTTGCATCTCTTGACTTCTTACTCGTAAGTTTTTACTTTAAATGTTCCATTTCTCCACCTGTTTTCATATAATTTACTAATTCTTACAAAAACTTATTTAATGTCCATTCCATGCACAATAAAACAAATAATAACGCAACAGAGCCATTATAATAAAATGGGGAGTAAAGAAAAATACAAAAATTATATATATAAAAAAAAAAATCGAAAGCAGCTTCGCAAAATTAAAGTTACAAACTAAATGTTAAACTAGTTAATTGCTTGTTTTTTTTGTTGTGGAAGTGGCAGCTTGATAATTTGAGTATGCGGTTCGGGGTTTAGATGTGAAAAGAACGGTAACAACAATGTGTGCCGCCTTTTGACGCAAATGCCACTGAAAATCGAAATCATAACAAAATGCCGATCTGTGTTTGAGATTAACTCCTCCTCCTCCTCCTCCTCCACACATGGTATGTCATTCACTAAACATCGTTTCAATGTGTCATGTATCCTGTATCTTCCCGTCGAAGTTTTACATCAAAAAATTGTATTTATTACTTTGTAATTGTTTTTTTTTTTTTGGTTTTTTTTTTTTTTTTTTGCTCTTGTAGCACACAAATATTTGCATTATGACAATAAAATTATGCTTCTTTGTCATTTTATATGTATTTTATATATAAACACCTATTAGAAGTTCTCATGTGTCTGTTGGGAAGGTTCTTGTATAGTATTTATATATACATATATATATATATACATGTATATATATATATATATACATGTATATATATATATATATACATGTATATATATATATATATATACATTATCATATAAGGAAAACATTCATTTCGTGTCTATAGTTTAGTTTTTCCCCATTTACGCGTACGTGTGAATGTGTGTGTGTGAGTGTGTGTATGTGTGAATTTTAAGAATTTTCTTACCGTTAGCATAAATAGTAGTTGTGTGAAAACGTGCAGCAAAAATCTAAAACTTAAATACATACATATATATAGCAAAAAGTGGTGCTGTTTATAAAAAACGTATCGGCAAATATATTATTATATGTGTTGTGTCTGCGTGTGTGCGTGTGTGTGTGTGTGTGTGTGAGAGAGAGAGTGCAAAATGCCTGCATTTAAATATCCTGCTGCTGTGTGTGAGTGTGTGTGTGTGACGGGGATTAGGAAATTACGTATGTATGTGTATTTATTTGAAAATTTTCGTTTGCCTAAGCTGTTTTTTTTTTAGTAGTTTACTTATTTCTGTTTAATTAATTTACTTATTTTTTTTGTTGTTTTATTTCTTTTGTTATTGTTGCTTTGCTTGCATAATTTACACCAATTTAAGTTCAATATTTATATTTGTTTGCTTTTTGCTTTTTGCTTTACTTTGCATATATTGCTGATGAAAAAATCAAGTTTTAATAACATACAGATTGTGCACATTTAGATAACGACAAGATGATAATTATTATGATATTTCATGTGTATTTTATTTAATACTCTTTGCATAACATTTGGTTTGCTCTTTTACTCATTATTCATTTAATGTCAGCTGTGGATGGAAATTCTTTTGTGTTTATTTCTTCCTATTTGCTCATTTGACTCTATAAAAACAAAACCAAAAAGGATAAGATAAAATAAGCGAAATAATTCCAATAAAATGCAACTACATTTCATTTAACCAGTGTACACAACACCAAAAGTTGCTCAACACACAAATATGGAAAATCAATTAATTTCCATTTTCTCTTCAGCGCAATTTTCGTTTGTGTCTACGCAGCTAAATACTTACGTATAAAAAATAATAATAAACAATAACAAATGTAATCCAAGAAAAATAATATTTTTTGTTGCTTGATCTTTGTTCGTTCGGTTGCAGTGGTGGTTGTTGCCTGTGCTATGTAAATGTGTCTGCGTGCGTGTGTGTTTGAGTGTGTGTCTGCGATTTGGTTGCTGCACTTGCTAAGCTAAGATGCCAACAAATGTGCAAAAAACCAATAAAAACTAAATTGAAAGAAAACCATAATTCAAATGTATTATATTAATGGGTTTTAATATACATATATATATATATATATATATTTATACATGCATGTGTATGTGTGGGTGTAAGTGTGTATTTGTGTGTGTGTTTGTTACAGTTTTCCATGCTTAACAACTACAATTACATTCAAGCAATTCGTGTGTCTGCAATTGGTGGTTAGCCAAAACTCAACGTTGTTAACTTAAACAGATTTGGAGTCGGCTTCTTGAGAGCAAGATTTTCGAGACATATGTTTTTTATGTTAAAGGAAAGAGACTAAACAGCGTTGGTCCAACTGTTGCTTAAGTCGATACATACATTATGGTAATGCCTAGCAGTTGTATAAATGTATGTATGTATGTTTGTGTCTGTGTTGTGTGTGTTGCGTGTGTGTGTTTGTGTGTTTGTGTGTTTGTGTGTGTGTATGCTTGCCTATTGCTTTAGGTTTTATTTAGTTCCTACGACTTTGGGCGGCGTAAAAAAAATCTGTACAGGACTCGATAATTACTGCAACCGTTGCCTGCCCGTTGCAACTCTTTTTTTTGTTTTTTTTTTATGTTTTTGTTTTGTTTTTGTTGTTTTGTTTTTTCTTTTATTATTTATTTATTATTTATTTATATGTCAGTCGGCGGAAGTGGTGGCGGCGAAGGTGGCGGTGGCGGCGAAGGTGGCGGTGGCGACGGTGGTGTTGGTACAAGCTCCAATTGTTGTTGCTGTTGAAGGTACTCGACCTCCTCTAAATCGGCACGCAGACAGCTGCTGCAACTGGTTGCATCGCTGTCCTCCACTATGGTCGCATCATCATCAAAATCATCATCATCATCATCATCAGCATCGTCATCATCATTATCATTTCGATCATCTTGATCGTCTTGAATATTGACATCCTGATCGTTATTACCACCACCATCTGGCACCTCCTCCAGCTCATCCAGATCCATATCCAGATTCACATTCTCATCCGATGATTCTTGAGGATGATGATGTTGTTGTTGCTGTTGCTGCTGCTGATGTTCTTGTTGTTGCCGCTGTTGCATCACTCCATAGTTGCGAATAGCTGCTGCTGATGTTGTCTGCTGTTCCTCGTCCTGCACCATTTTCGTCTTCACACATCCATCATTCGCTGAATGCTGCTGTGTGGCACCAGCTGCAGATACAGCGACATCTAATTGTTGTTGTTGTGTTTGTTGTTGATGTTGTCGCTGTTGCTGCCGCTGCTGCTCCTCGAGCCGCGCGACCACCACTTCATCCGACTCGACAAGACTTTAACCGCTCTTAAACAATAATATGGCCACCTGACCCAAATAGAAGTAAATGAAGTGACGCGTCTCGTGTGTCACATACGATCCGAAATTGCGGCCAACAATGCAATGCCATGTGGGATTGTATTTCTTGTCAAACTCCTTCTTGATGTAAGCCGCAATATCCTGCAACAGACAAATTGTAGACAGAGAGAGAAAGAAAGAGAAAGAGAGAGAGAGAGAGATTGAGTTAGTTAGATAGTTTGGTAATTGTTGCAAATGACTAAGTGGCTGTTAAGTGTTATTCAAATTGCCAGAAACTACACTTTGAAACAAAAACAAAAACACAACAAGGACCACAAGGACCACAACCCACAAATCAAATCAAAACAAAACAGTCCAAGCAGCCAGCCAGCAACCACCCCGCTCCCCCCGCCTGTAAGTAGACCTCAAAAACTGACTGATTCGAGGCAGAACGGAAATTGATGAAAGGGATGGGGGAAATGGCAGTTGGGCGGATGGGGAAGGGGAAGAGGAAGGGAAAAGACCAAAAGTTTTCGGTGCTAATGAGTTAGTTATGATTGCTGCTGTTGTTGTTGTAGCTGCTGTTGCTGTGGTTGGTCCTTGTCGTGCCTTATATTGAGCAATATTTACGGAGACTTTGGTTTACAATTTGGTTTACAGTTCTAAGCCGCAAAACAAACAAACAAACAAACACACACACACACACACATCCATAGAGTCGCACACACGCACTCTAAAAGTGTAAGCCTGGCTAATATTTCGATGCAGCGACGACAATCGCCAAATGCCAAAGGTCATTGCCAGCCAGTCGATTCGGTCTTTCCGGGTGGGTTACGCAGAAGACAGCAGCACACTGACAAAAACAATTGGGGGACTAACAAATATCGGGACAGACTGGACTGACTTTAATAAAACTAATTCAATCTAGCCTTAAGACTGTGCAATTTGGCATAGCAATCTTTGGAAGTTGGTTAGCTGCAGAGCAACTTGAAAGTTTGGTAACTCTGGTTTTATCGATTCGCATTTATCGATGTTATCGATAAGCGAATAGTAAACATATATATTCCTTTTTACAAGAATTCAAGAAAAAAAAAAACATTTGTTGGTAATTTCTAATTAAATCCGACTTTCATTAAATTAAATATGTTATGTATCTTAGCGGTTAAGTTAATTTCTATCCAGGATAAGTTAGACTAGGCCTAAATACTTCGCTTCATAAATAACTGTTACGAACTATTTCAGAATTTAATAGTTGCTCAATGAATTCAGCAATATTTTTTTTTAGTTAAAACTATCATAAAAAGTTAACTCGGGAAAAATCGGCCTGTTTTTTAGAAATCCATCTCACATTTGACGCCAAAAAATAATGTTCCAAAATTTTTAGGTTATGGCTTCAAAAAACATAAAAATAATACGAAAAAAAAACCATATTTTTGAAATTGTCGATTCGGTTTTAGCCATTCCAATTTTAAGAATAAATCTTTCATATACTTTAATATTATTTCCAAAAAATAAAGCAAAAATTTGAGGTCGATTTTTTGTCACAGTGTAACGGGCTAACTGGCTATAAGAATGACAAATCACGCAGCCGAGATGACAAATTCCATGCTTTTTACAATGGAAACGCAGCAAAACAAACTTGGAAGTAATCGAAAAGTTACCTCTTTGCGAATAGTTGGTTGTTGGGGACGGATCTGGATGTGCATCCAGATACAACTTGACAAATGCGTGCTAAGCCACAAAACTTAACCCAGTAACCTCGAAAAGAAAAGGGAGGAAAAAAACCTCAAAAAAGAAAGAAAGAAAACAAAAAAAAAACCACCCCTTCGCTATTAAGTCATGGCTAAGTTTTATTAGTTGCTATTGTTGCTATTGTTGCTTTTGTTGTTGTTTTGTTTTATTATTTTTATTATTGTTATGTGTCGTGCTAGACGACAATATAGCGTTGATTGTTTTTTTTTTTTATACATTTTGGCATTTTGCACTCGCACTCGGAACAGGTGGGGGGGGTGGGGGGGTGGGGGGTGTGGTGTTTAAGAATGGAATCACTTTTAGCTTTTGTTGCTGCCCCTCAGCTCTGTCTTGCATAAGTCATTAGATAAGGTCCATCATCCGATGAAATCCTACGGGCACCCCGATAAATCGATCACTCACCCAACTAGGACTAGGCGAGAATGGGTCCCCAGAGTAGCGGCTCCTCCTCACCGAAACTTTTTACTTATTTATTTTTTTTTTTTCGTGCCACAATGCGGCAGCAACTGATGAATGAAGAATTGAGCATTTTTGGCGGCCATAATCGCAAATGATTTAAGCAAGTGGTATCCATCCATGGCAAGGTACGGATTTAGAATTTAGATTCGGTCTCTTGACAATGAGAAGGAATCCTCAAAAACACATCATTGCAAAATTGATCTGTTAATTGTTACCACAACTGATGGTCTTTAAACGGAGTGCAACAATTTTGTTGCATTTGAATAAATCATAATTCAAATTCATGAATTGTGGAAACAATTACTCTTTAAATCCAACAGTCGTACTTTCACTTCCCCCTCTCTCTTCCTCTACCGCCATCACTTTATTTATCAGCTATATTCAATTATGAGCTGTACCAATATTCATTTTTTATATTTATATCCATAAAATACACAGTTATCATTTTTTTTTTTTGGCGTATAAAAACAATGTTTGAGTTGAAAATTTCCGCCCGAATCATGTACTCATCACTACATGTTAAAGGTATGCAATGGGCGGGGTCTATCGAGGACTGAATTTCTGGTGTAAGTTGGTGGTGTGGGTAATGGGAATGGGGATGGGGATGGGCATATGATGGGGATTGGGGTTGGGGTAGTGGTTGTGTGGTGACTTGTCGGATATATTTGGCCACATATTGATTAAACATTTGGCCACGCAAAATGTTTCAGCGACACACTAAACAAATCGAGGAGCAGCAATAATAAATAAACTAAAGCCTGAATTGGCAAAACGAACGAAACGAAAAAAAAACAACAACAAAAACAACTAATTAAATTTGTTTAAAAGGGGGAGAGGCGCAAATACGCGGTGGTTACCGGAATTGATTTAATTTCGCTTATGTCGCTTTGCCGTTGGTTGTTGGCCTCTTTATGGCTTATTTTGGAGGATTTTGCCTTTAAATCGCTGCCACAGCCAAGGCGAACACACACACACACACACACTCACACACACAAAGACACACCAAAAGCATAATGCATTATGGTAGATACAATTTAAGCCTCTCCAAAGGTTGAGCGCTCCTAAAAATATATTAAGAACACAGAATTTGCTGTGCTATGTATGTATCCGGTGCGTATATATAAATATATATATATATATATATACATATATATATATATATATATATATGTATAAATGTATATATATTCTGCTCCCATTTAACCCTTGTGTATTGGGTGTGCTAGTTGCGTATCTATTGGATACCAAAATGTTTTTCTTTTTTTGTGTGTGTTCCATTTGCCACTATGAAAATTCCGCAACGTTTTACAGTTAACTATCTATTGATTCATTTGCAAATCACAAGGATATCTCATTGGCAATCAAATAAAAAATAGAATTCATATCACCTAAAAATGTCAGCAAATCTAATCTAAAAAGGTATCGATAAAAGCATTTACTATTCATAATAAAAGAATATCTAATTTTAAATAAACTCTTATTGAAAATCCTAATGCGAATTGAATGTTTTCAAAAAAAAAAAAGATTAATAATTTTTAGGCAATATATTTTCAGATGAACCATTGGAAATGGGGGGTACAAATGGTATAAATGCTAGTAATAATAATAAGTTACTATACTGTGGTTTTTATTGCTATCGAAATGCGATTTATATCGATATTCGCGTAAAGGTGCAAGTTATCGATATAATGGAACATATAAATATATATATATATTACGCGAATATCGATATAAATCGCATTTCGATAGCAATAAACACCACAATATTAGAATATTATAATAAAGTAGAATTTACTTGTATATATAATATTTATTATTAATAATATTTAAGTGAATTGTGTCAACTAATTACATAATAAATATTACTACGTATTCGGAAAGGAATTGAGTATCTCGTGGTCGAGCTCTCTCGACTATTGCATTCCATCCTGTTTGCTCATGGCTTACGCATCTTACATTTAGAAATATAATTGGGTTCGTGGTAACCCCAAATTGAGGCCGCCACGCCTTGAGGACGCCTATTTGCTTTTAATTGAACCCCGGCCCGTCAACAAATGCGATACCTGACTTACTTAGCACCAATTTAGCAAAGGACAACAGCAACAATAACAAAAATCACAGCACAGCACTTTGTGTACACAATATGCATATTGAATTGAAAGCAAGCATCATTAATGTGGATTTTAATTAAATTTGTCTCATTCGTATTGGCCATTGCTGCATGACTGCTGCAGTTGTATGCATATTTTAATTAATTTAATTGCAAAAGTTACTTTTGCTGCTGCGGATAGCAATTTAATTAAGGCGACACAAACACAAAGATACAAAGATACAAACCACAAACACTCAATCGAGATCTGATTAACACTCACACAATTATTAATACTATGATTGTTAGTATTGTGAATATTATTATTATGATTATGATTATCATTAATACTATTTTAATTATCTATGCACTGTGGCAACCTGCAACAACAACAAAAACAACAAAACGAACGGCAATCAATCGCGTATTTGTCCTGCAAACATCCTGTTTGCTATCCTGTGCGGATATGCGTATATGTGTGGCATACATTTTATTTATAGCAAACGTGGACCAGTGGTTTGGCGTGTGCGCCTCTTATCTGTACACGCACACACACACACACACACACACACACACACACACACACACACACACACACACACACACACAAACACACATAGAGAGAGAGAGAAACTTTGTAAGCTGCAGTGGCAAATTGTAGCATACTTTCCGGCAGAGCGCGTTTCAATGCTGCCTCTTTTGCCCATTTAACTACTCAATCAGCAGACGCATACACACACCGTGGTGGTGGTGCCACCATTGACCACCCACCTCATTTCTCGCCAGCAAGCAGTGATTTCTTGTTTGCTTTCTCTCACCCTCGCATTCCTTCTCTCTCGCACTCTTTCTCTCTCGTTCTGCCTCTAGCTCTGTCCGTTTATCTCTGTACTTGGCTCTCGCAGCATTCAAGGCCTTGCCTTGGCACCTGCCATTGGCATTGAAAGAGACTTGTAATAACCGCCCACACTCACCCACACACCCACACCTAACTAGACCCTGATCCCAAAGCATTAGCTAAGGCTATGGACGGACCCGCAAACGGCACTGACCAGACACCAGACACGGCTTGCATTAGCGTTAGATGCTGCATAATATATACATATATATTGATGTGTATGTGAGTGTGTGTGTGTGTAATGTATGTATATTGATTATTTCGTTTGCTTTATTAGTATTGTTATTGTATTATGCTATTTCTTGTTGACACAGCTGCTGCTCTTGGCCAAGCTTATACACATTGTAGCCTGGCCATTGCCATGGCCAACGCGCAGCTAACATTTAACAACGTCCGTGCAGCACCTCAGATAAAAAGAAAGGGATGCACACACACACACACACACACACCCACACACACACACACACACACACACACACACACGAACGCACAAAATGAGTTTCTCATTCAGCTCGAATTCTATTGAAACGCTTGGCAACAAAAAGCAAGCAAGTTTCTAGCAACCAAATCTTAATGACAACAACAACAACAACAACAATGGGAATCTGTAAAATGCATTTATCTGTAAAATGCAATATTATTTGCATGTCCAATTCAATAAACATTCTCATGAATAAATGCAGCGTTTAGTTTTCAATTTCCATTTAAATTGACACGAAAAAATACACATTAAAAAAAAAACAAGAGAACTTTGCAGTCGGGAGTAAACGACTGCGAAATACTTTCCAAAGAACAGGTTGGGTGAAGCCAAGAAATACCTTTCATATTGCGATAGATAAAAGATAGTAATCCTCCCATGAACATTTTTAACTAGACGGGAAATATGTGCTTTCGTGAATTTACGGGACGGTAGTGAACCTGGCTGACAAAAAAAATTATAGAGAAGGTTCCTAATACTATTCCTTCCAAATTTGGTAACTGTAGCTATTAAATTGCGAGAGATGTAGGCTTCAGTGAATTTTGGAGGCGGGAATGGGCATGACAGTGAGCATTTTAAATCTTAAATTGGGAACTATTGATTAAAAAATGAATATTAAAAATTCACTGAACTATTATGCTCCAGGCAGATGATCTATTTTGAAGAATATATTCTCCTCGTTTCTTCTTCTTCGTTTACTTCATATATTTTCACATACCTTTTCGATATTGTACTTCTCCAGGGCTTGTGTCGCACAATCGACAGCATCCTGCTGCATCTCCTCGCTCATGTCAGCATTCTTGATGACGGCTTTGCGATCGGACATTTTGATGATTATTTCTGTTGTTGTTGGATTGGTAAACGATGTCTGTAAAGATAAGAAACAAATTTGCACTCTGTGTGGATAGTGCAAATATTGCGGATCGCATTAGTTCAGCGTTGCATACATTTTATATACAGGGGAAAGAGGTAAAAAAAAAAGAACGCAATCTCAAATGCATAATACAGTTAAGCACACACACACACACACACTCTCCCTCACATACACACACGCACATTGACACAGTTCACTAAAAAAAAAATCGCTGCATACTTTTGTGGGAAAATCTAACTGATTATAAACAAAAACAACGCGCAACACGGCAAATCAAATACCAAAAGCAGAGCAGTAAAAGAACTGCATCAAACACACACATACAAACATACACACACACACAGAAGTGAATTAGCAATATGCATGAGTGAGCGAGTGAAGGGCAGCATCAACAGCAGCAGCAGCAGCAATAAAAGTGTGAGCAGTGCAACGAGAGCTGAAATCTGAGAGTGAAGCTAAGCTAGTAAGTGAGAGAGAGAGAGAGAGAGAGAGAGAGAGGGAAGAGCAAGTCCCGTGGCCTTGGCAACGGTTTCTTCGCTGCTGCTGTTGCCAATGACAGAGAGCAAAGCGACTGCTGCTAATTTCAATGCAATGCAGAAACAGTAAATGAAAATTGCATGCGTTTCTTCTGTGTGGTTTCTGCTGCTGTTGTTCGTCGTTCTTTCGTTAATTCGTTCGTTCTTTCGTTCGTTCATTCGTTCGTTCGTTCATTCGTTCGTTGTTATTGTTGTTGTTCGTTGTTGCTCATGCGAATATCAACACTCAAAAGCATAATTCGATGCTCGGCCAAAGACAAAAGCTTCTAAAGCATCAGGTGGGAGACGACGCTAAGTCCGTCTGCAAGCGTAGCAATAACTGTTTTCATTATGTTTCCTAAATTTGCATTTCGAATTGCGCTGTCTGCACATAATTAGTTTGATGATGATTAATAAAAATCATAATTGCATATTCTTTTTATTTGTATGTTTCTTTGAATTTATGCATCTTAATCAGTGGCTCAAATGGGGGAAATGTCAAATAATAAAAGCGAA
The DNA here is from genome assembly GCA_035042185.1 of Drosophila kambysellisi. NCBI lineage: Eukaryota > Metazoa > Arthropoda > Insecta > Diptera > Drosophilidae > Drosophila > Drosophila kambysellisi. The sequence continues at coordinate 1,690,419 of JAWNLS010000691.1, read as the reverse complement.
AATGTTGTTAATAGTTTGCTGAATAACACACACTAGTTGACAACGGCAAGGGGCGAGGCTGGGGTGGAGTAGGTCATGAGTACTATTAAATATGGCAAGTACACCAACAAGCAACAACACACACATACACGCACAGAGAGAGAGAGAGACACACACACAATAAAAGGCAACTTTACCATTACTTACTGTCTCTCCCTCTCTTTCTCTATCTATCTCTTTCACTCGAACTCTTTCTGGCTCCCTCTCTCTCTCTGTCTCTGTTTGCCACTATAATAACTATATATGGAAATTCACTTAAGCGCAAGCGAGAGAAACAGCAATTATTGGCATGTAACAATGCAGCACAAAGATCCTGGCTGCAGCAGAAGGAGGAAAAGGAGGATGAAAAGATGGAATGGGCGGATGTGCTAATTAACTCAATTAGAAATGCATTGACAGTTGGTCGAACGGAGATAGCCAGCTTGTTGCTTTGTAGCAACCGATTGGAACACTTAATTAACTGTCTATTGTGTGTGTTATGTGTGTTATGACAGAGATGTTGGCAGCTGTGCTGTAAAGTATACTATGATTTGCTCATCACTCAAATTGAGCTTCATTTTAATTGCATTTATCAAACAATGTTACAATGCAAATAAATTATATATATTTAAAAAAAAAAAACTATCAAATCTAGAACAGAGTTGCCATTCCAAGCAAAATCTGAAGAGCTCGTCTAATGCAAAAATGTAAGCTGCAGCAAAAAAAGCAAAGCCGACAAATTCTGTTTTTTTTTTTATGTCTATGCCAAATGTTGAATTGAATAAAAAATGACACAAGTATTAAGTTCATTTCCAGATTTCCGATCTCAAGTGATATTTTAAAGTCGGATCAATATTAAATCCTGCTGGGCGTCTGTCAGTGTTCGATCGGAAACATTTCATTGCACGTGCATACATAATATGTACATATGTATGTCAAAAATTTATTGCACAATTAGATACAATTCACTTACTTAAGTTATTGTTGTTGTATTTGGGAATCTTTGCGCGCGATCAGTTGCCGATCATTTATTGTTTTTCAAAAACTTTCAACTAATTACACAAAATATTTAACAATTTCTGCAAAAAACAAGTACTCCTTGGAATCAATGTATGTGCTTACAAGTGGGTATATATATATATGTATATTTATATATATAGTTGCAGTCAAAATAATGGTAGTGCTGATTTATACAATGTAAACACTCAATATCTGCATAGCTCCGCTCAAAATCCCTTTGATTTCTTTTATCATATTACTGTTCAATATATCGACTCACACCCCTTTTTTAATTTTTGAAAATCTAAAAAAAAAATACGAAATAGTTTTTTCGAACACCGTCTACCCACTGTGACAAGATCCCGATGAATCCTAAATTTGCATGTATGCGTATACATATGTGTGTGGCCGTCGAGAAACAAAGAATGTTGGATGTCGAGACAAGGATACCCTGTTTTAGATTTTCACCAAAGTGAAGTGAATTGAAATGACACGCGAACCTTAAAATTTTTTCTCAGACTCTCAATAAAAAAAAAACCTGATGCACTTTTTGTCGATTTGTTTGATTTGTATTTACTGCTTAGTGGTTCCAGTCTTGGGGCACTTAAAAGAGGGCTTGTCTTTGACATCGATTTCTTCAGGAATAGGCCAACATTTGGTGGATCCTATGAGAATTATCAAATACTAAGCTTCGTATAATACATCCACACATAAAAGCTATGAAAGCTTCCCTCCTATTCCACTACTATTATTTTGACCGGCTCATTTGAGATAAATTTAAAGACTTTAATTTTGTTTGTTAACAATTTTATAGATATCCTGTTTTTTAATGATTACTTATCTTCATTATTGATTGCTTATTCAGTTAAAATGTTCCTAATATTTTTAAACTATATTTGAAGTATTTTTTTTTCCAAATTTTCCAAAACATATGTCCACAACTATTAATTTGACCACAGAATGTATATAATTTATGTATATATATATATATATATATATATATATATAATCCTATTCGGCAATTTGCAGAACAAACAAAATTTGGCAAGCAGCATTTCGCACTTTATAGGCAAAATAGAGTCACTTTAACAAAAATAAACAAAAGACTGTTTGGCACATTGAATTTAAGTTAAGCTGTTAGTTAAATGGGAGCAATTTTTTTTGTTGTTTACCGCTAAACGCACTAGTCGAGAATAAACACAAAAATAGAATTTCGGGCGGACTGCGTTGCGACCTGTTCGCTTGCCTGTGTTAAACTGTTTCGATCGAATCGGCCGTCGACAGTGGCACGAATGCCTTCAGTTTAGGCGACATGCCAATTAGCTCGTCGCTGATTGGTTGAACTGAGGCCGCTTCTGGCAGCATTGCTGCAGGTAGTCGTAACGATTATTACCCGTATACTGAGTACTTTACGGGTAACAAACAATATTAAATTGTTTATGATTTGCAATCGTATAATTATTAATTACAATTTGTATTTAAGATAAATGAAAAGGCCGGGCCGATATTGATATTATTCAAATAATCCTATATATGTGTATATAAACAGCAGGTAGGCAGGTACTAAGAGTAACCAGTGACTGCACGCAAAGCGGCATCACTGACAACTGGACACAACTAACAGAGTTGCATTTGACTGCAAAATATAAATAGCATTCACACCATGTTATAAATGCCGGCATTACAAATTACATTTTAGCATCAAAACAAAGGTCAGACAACACTGTCAGCAGGCTACATTAAACAAATAAAAATAAAAAAAAAACAAACTATTTGTGGGACAAAGCTAAAAGACTAAGAATAATGCACATTCAATTCGGATTTTGCCAAAATAGACACTTTGAGCACAATTAAATGCCGTTATTCGCATCTTCTTTTTGCATGTGTTACGACGGTCCATTTTAGTGAATAAAAACTGCATTTTTTTTTTTTTTTTGTGAACTTTTATAAAAACTTTAAATTGCACTACGCTTTCCACTTGTTCTGAGATCAAATGTGACCCTTTAAGTTGAGCTGTTAATTTAAGCCGTTGGTAATGTTTTGCTCAATCAGAAACACAACAAAAACACAGTAAAAAAAAGCGAAGTAAACAACAAAAAAAAAACCGTTTCTATAGAGTGGTAAATCTGATCTGCTTCATTATTGCTGTCACCTGTTTCGGCTTTGTATTTATTATTGATGGTTATTTATGATCTCTTATTTAAATATTCAAATTAATAAATAACAATTTTATATATTCAATTTTATCACTTTTTTAGCATGATGGAGAGAAAACGGTATTTTCAATTCGAGCAACAGTTTCAGTGTGTATGTCATGTGTGCGTGTGTGTTATGAGTTGTGTGTGATTTATACTCCCACGACAAATAACTTATTAAATTATTCTGTTTTGCCAGAAAGCTCTCAGCTAGCTATTTAATTACCTCTCAAGGCATGCTCATAATCTAAGCGCCAGATTAGGTAAAAATAGAGAGAAAAAAAAAAAACCAAATACATATGCATATCCATACACCTAAAATAACAAATGACGTCAACTCAAGAACTTGGACCATTCCATTTAATAATCAACAATAGACACACAATAGAGTTTCTCAGACACACTAAGAAATCACATCTCACATGAAACGCTGAATTCTGGTGGAAAAAAAAGCGACTTTATTTCATTACACACGAAATTCAAAATTCGTAGCACAGGTCCTGCTGGCGCCATCTCTCAGCTTTGCGCCGGAAACACTTCATTCTGACATTCGCATTCCCATACATACAAATATGTATGTATGTATGTATGTATGTATTTATGTATGCATGTATGGATGTATGTCAGCAATTTGTTTCACAACTTTACTGACAACATTTCTCACGCGTTAACACAACTTACCTTAGTAACTGTTGTTCTTGATGTTGTTGTCTTTGGGGAGTTGCGCGCGATCTTTTGCCGCACGGCAAGCAGATAGTTTTTTTTTTTGCGGCCTCGAATGCTAATTCAACAGCTGTTGACTAATTAAACAATATTTTCAATAATTTCTGCTAATGCCCAAAAAAAAAAATTAAAAAAAAATACTCTCACGAATCAATTTTAAAATGAATGTGTATTTAAGCGTGTGTATGTATATACATATATAATTATATATATATCTATATATATATATATATAAACTCCTTTTCGGCCATTTTAGCAGCCAATACGAAGAAATCGGGCAGGCCGCGTTTTGCACTTTATAGACAAAATACAGCAACATTAACAAAAATTAACAAAATAATGTTTAGCACTTTTAAATATGTTAAGCTGTTAGTTAAGGTGAGAAAAATTTGTTTACCGCTAAGCGCACCAGTCGAGACTAAATTTTAAAAAAGTATTTCGTGTGGAGCGCACCACGTTAAGACCTGTTCGCTTGCCAATGTTAAACTGAACGAATTCGCAGTCCAAATGCCTTCAGTTTAGGCGACTTGCCAAATAGCTCGTCTTTGATTGGTTGAGACGAGGCCGCGTCTGGCAGGCCGCTTCTGGCAGGCCGTATCTGGCAGCGGTGCAGCAGATTTTCGTAACGATTTTTATCGAAAAACGAGTACTTTTCGGATACCTGTTCCATGTTTTTGATGATTAAAGCTAACCCACTTCAATTGAATATTTAATTACATTTTATATTTGATAAAAAGATGCTGCCGCTTCTGGCAGGCCGTATCTGGCAGCAGTGCATCAGATATTCGTAACGATATTTATCGAAAAACGAGTAATTTTCGAATACATATTCCATGTTTTTGATAATTAATGGTAACCCACTTCAATTGAATAATTAATTACATGATATATTTGATAAAAAGATGCTGCGTAAAATTTATGTTAATAAAACAACATCCAAAAAATGTGCATTGTATCATGTAATTGGTATTCGTTACTGAGTAGCAGTAACTACTTTCATCACTTACGATTAAACATCCAGCAGAGTTGCATTTGACTGCAATAGCGGTTTTACGCGCTAGATGCAAAATTCAAACAGCATCGAAAAAACAAGATATTTGCGTGCAGGGCTGCCCAAGAGATAAATGTGAAGCCCTGCACTTAAATATTTTATGTACAAAGTATATTTTTAAAATTATACAATGCTAAAAAAAAGCATTACAACACCTTGTGCAATCATGCAATCCTCAAACATGATGATATGACATACGACGCCAGATGGCGCCACTATTGCAATATGACGTGACTATCGTATAGTACATAAACCTAAACAGCCATAGTGAAAATTTCAGTCAAATCGGACTTTTAGTTTTGTTTTCACCACGTGTCAAAGCAGTCGCATTTTAGAAAAATGGAAAAAGAGCAATATCGGTCGGTGATTCGATTCTTCTTTTTGGAGGGGAAATCACGCAGTGAAATCAAAGAACGCTTGGATACTGTGTAAATTTTCGTTTTTCTTATGTAGGTCGGGTACTCATCAAACCACCCTTGGGTGGTTTGATGAGTACCTGACCTTGACGCCAGATGGCGCCACTATTGCAATATGACGTGACTATCGTATAGTACATAAACCTAAACAGCCATAGTGAAAATTTCAGTCAAATCGGACTTTTAGTTTTGTTTTCACCACGTGTCAAAGCAGTCGCATTTTAGAAAAATGGAAAAAGAGCAATATCGGTCGGTGATTCGATTCTTCTTTTTGGAGGGGAAATCACGCAGTGAAATCAAAGAACGCTTGGATACTGTGTAAATTTTCGTTTTTCTTATGTAGGTCGGGTACTCATCAAACCACCCTTGGGTGGTTTGATGAGTACCTGACCTTGACGCCAGATGGCGCCACTATTGCAATATGACGTGACTATCGTATAGTACATAAACCTAAACAGCCATAGTGAAAATTTCAGTCAAATCGGACTTTTAGTTTTGTTTTCACCACGTGTCAAAGCAGTCGCATTTTAGAAAAATGGAAAAAGAGCAATATCGGTCGGTGATTCGATTCTTCTTTTTGGAGGGGAAATCACGCAGTGAAATCAAAAAACGCTTGGATACTGTGTAAATTTTCGTTTTTCTTATGTAGGTCGGGTACTCATCAAACCACCCTTGGGTGGTTTGATGAGTACCTGACCTTGACGCCAGATGGCGCCACTATTGCAATATGACGTGACTATCGTATAGTACATAAACCTAAACAGCCATAGTGAAAATTTCAGTCAAATCGGACTTTTAGTTTTGTTTTCACCACGTGTCAAAGCAGTCGCATTTTAGAAAAATGGAAAAAGAGCAATATCGGTCGGTGATTCGATTCTTCTTTTTGGAGGGGAAATCACGCAGTGAAATCAAAGAACGCTTGGATACTGTGTAAATTTTCGTTTTTCTTATGTAGGTCGGGTACTCATCAAACCACCCTTGGGTGGTTTGATGAGTACCTGACCTTGACGCCAGATGGCGCCACTATTGCAATATGACGTGACTATCGTATAGTACATAAACCTAAACAGCCATAGTGAAAATTTCAGTCAAATCGGACTTTTAGTTTTGTTTTCACCACGTGTCAAAGCAGTCGGCCACGCTTTTAGAAAAATGGAAAAAGAGCAATATCGGTCGGTGATTCGATTCTTCTTTTTGGAGGGGAAATCACGCAGTGAAATCAAAGAACGCTTGGATACTGTGTAAATTTTCGTTTTTCTTATGTAGGTCGGGTACTCATCAAACCACCCTTGGGTGGTTTGATGAGTACCTGACCTTGACGCCAGATGGCGCCACTATTGCAATATGACGTGACTATCGTATAGTACATAAACCTAAACAGCCATAGTGAAAATTTCAGTCAAATCGGACTTTTAGTTTTGTTTTCACCACGTGTCAAAGCAGTCGCATTTTAGAAAAATGGAAAAAGAGCAATATCGGTCGGTGATTCGATTCTTCTTTTTGGAGGGGAAATCACGCAGTGAAATCAAAAAACGCTTGGATACTGTGTACGGTGACTCTGCTCCTTCGATGACCACCGTCAAAAATTTGTTTAGTGAGTTTCAACGTGGTCGCACGTCCGTTTTTGATGAGCCACGACCAGAGAGCCCGAAAACAGCAACCACGGAGGAAGAAAGTGAAGAAGTGAAGAAAATACATGATCTGGTATTGTCAGACCGCCGGTTGAAGGTGCACGAGTTAGCTGAGACAGTAGGCATCTCAACAGAACGAGTGTTTCATGTCCTACATGAAATATTGGGTATGAGAAAGCTATCGGCGCAATGGGTGCCGCGTTTGCTCACACCAGACAATAAGCGCAACCGCGTGACCACTTCGGAGCATGGTTTGGCGCTGTTAAAGCGTAATCCGAAGGAATTTTTGCGTCGATTCGTGACTGTTGACGAAACATGGATTCACTGGTACACACCAGAGACCAAAGAACAGTCGAAACAGTGGACTTCACCTGGCGAAACTGTTCCATCGGCCGGAAAGGTGATGGCCACGGTTTTCTGGGATTCGAAAGGTATTATCCTCATAGATTACCTAGAGAAGGGAAGAACGATTACAGGGCTCTACTATGCCGAACTATTGGGAAGATTTGACGCCGAGTTGAAGAAGAAACGGCCCCATTTGGTGAAGAAGAAAGTGCTCTTCCACCATGATAACGCTCACACCTCCGGCGTCGCCCAGGCCAAATTGGTCGAATTACGCTACGAACTGCTGCCCAATCCACCTTATTCTCCGGATTTGGCCCCTTGCGACTTTTTCTTGTTCCCAAATTTGAAAAAGTCAATCGCTGGGCAGAAATTTCGGTCGAACGAGGAGGTTATTGCCACTACGGAGACGTATTTTGCGGATCTACAGGAATCATATTTTTTAGAGGGGATAAAAAAGTTGGAGCATCGCTGGAATAAATGTGTAGAGCTGAAAGGGGATTATATTGAAAAATAAAAAATAATTTTTCCAAAAATTTTCGTTTTTCTTATGTAGGTCAGGTACTCATCAAACCACCCTCGTATACATATGTATATAAATATCCGCTCTAATTAATTAAAACATTAGTCAACAAAATTGCGATACCGAATAATGGAAATATTTAAAAAATACTCCTTCAATTGAATTTTACCATTTGGAGAAAGAAGCGTTACTTAAGCAGTAGCTTTCACAGTCATACGTTCGTGCATGCATACATACAAACATGCATATGCATGTGAATGCACACACACAGACGTAATAGAGGGCATATAAAAGAAACGGCGACACCAATTTTAGAGTTGCTCACACTATCGGCTATCGCTAGCAAGTGTTGCTCTTTAACTTCGATTAAACCGCCTAAAAACCTCAGCAGAAAAAAAAAAACCGCATTTTTAAATGTGCAAATTTGCTATGATTTGTGCACTCGCATCATAGTTACATTTATGCTCATAGTATAATAAATATGTTATGTATGTTTTTAGTTTTGAATCCTGCTCATCCATAGTCAACAGTATATAAAATATCCTATATATTTGTAGATATCTGCATATTTATATTCGTAACATGTGTGCATGGCTTAACATTAAAAATGAAAATTTTCGTTTGTTCGCTTTACAATGAAGCTGAAGCGAAAGCAACATGACGATGAATAGCAGTAGTAGTGGCAACAATCATTAGCTGGCACTAAATGTATGAGTGCGAGGAGGACAACAATTCTGTCGCTCTGCTGGTAGCTATTAGTGTCAGCAATATACATACATACGTAAGCTATGTATACACATACATGAGTGTGAGTGTGGGATAAAACCAGCAAGGGAGCAACAACATGCAAGAGCATTGAAGCGCGCCCCGATGACTAACATTTCAGAGCTGCCAGATAGTTGGACAGATTGGGAATTTTGCAGGGTGTGGTTGTTAGCAGCTGTTATATTTTTGAATGGTTCGACATATTAAGACATATTGTACTGTACTTCGATCAAAATATATAGCAAAGATAGAGTATTATTAAAAATGTAATAATCAATTTTTGTTTACTGCGTTTCGACAAATTTGTTTTACACGCTAGAAGTACATAAGTACTAATGTTTTAATTTATTTTGTTTGTTAATATGTATGATTAATTATTAACTATTTTGCTAGGATATCAGGATGTTTTTTTTTTTTTGTTTATATATTACATAAATATTGTGTAAAATTGGAATGCTTATTCCAAAAACTTTTTACTTCGAATATAGAAGCGACGCGCCAACCTTAGTTGGGGGTTACGCAAAACCAGTCATAAGCGGCGATCTCGCTCGCCTCACCACCGCAACCCTGTGTATGTGTGTATGGCTATTAAGCAATTTCACAATTTTTGTGTCTCAGCACATCTGGCAACCCAGCAATAGCACACCACAATTTGCTCGACGCGCTTACACATTTAGATACATACATGCACACATACGAACGGATGTATGAATGTATGTATATATGTTTATATACCGTGTAGCGAGAGCATGCATGTGTGTGTGTGTGCCTGGCCAGAGTGGCCTGCCTGTTTAGCGCCCGCTTATTTTGTGAGTTGGCAGCACAAACAAGTCGCAGCGCGCTGTTCAGTTGTTTTTTTCCCGTCAAACTTACGATACGGCTACAACTCTGCTGCTCTCGGTTTGTTCGTTCGTTTCTTCGCTTGCTTTCTATTTGGTTTCGTTTTTGTGTTATTAACATTATTACTGTTGAGTGTTTGTGCGTATGTGTGTGTACGTGTACGTGCTCATTTCGAAAATATTCTTAGGAAAATGCTCGCGAACAACAGAAACTGCAGATTTAAAAAGAAAGAGCTGCCCCGCAACGGCTTCAAGAACAACAACAAAAACTATACAATTTGAAAAGAGAGGCTGCAAACGAGTTTTGTTTGCGTCCCGTTCGCAAAGCGCGCGCATAATCCCAGATTTCCAATCAAGGTGAAACTGCAACTGGCATTGACTGCAAATTTTCCCATAATACTAATTTAATTGAGAATTCAGTGGCAGAATCAGCATAAGAAGACTTTTAAATATTTGCGGCTATTTCCAATACAAAAATCAAAATACCAACAAAAAAAAATAAATAAAACAGAAACAGAAAGAAGAAGGCAAGCTGCCACACATACACAGGCACACACACACACATAGCCGTAAATAGTCTAAAACGCAGCGCAGGCAAACAAAGGGCGAGAGAGCAGCGCGCTCGCTTGCACACATTACGTGTGCAACTGGTGTGGGAACGAGACGGCGCAGGTAGCAGCGCAATATTGGAGTGCGAGTGCCAAATGTCGCATGAAATTACAACACTGCTGTGAAAGACGAACGGCAACAACAACAAGCAGGCACACAGGCAAGCTAGCTAGCAAGAAGAAGCAGGAACATAAACAAAACCAAAACAAGTACAAAACGGGCGCCGGTTACAAAGTGACAACCCCTAACCCCTAACCCCCTAACAACCCCTTCCCCCACACAAACTGAATGCAAAAATGCTGCCAAGCATGCAGACAACAACAACAAACAACAGATGTCTTGTGGAAACCGCACGGGATGTGGCCCATGTTGAATATGATGTTATCAATTACTACACCCAAACGAATGTGAATCCGAATTTGTGTCCCAATCTGGATGCACTGTCCCAGCAGCGCTGTTCCCGTATCAACAACAACAACACCAACAGCAGCAGCAGTAGTAGTAGCAATAATAATACATTATTGGATGTTGTTGTTAATGCGAGAACGGATTGCGAGGATTCCATTGCCACGCCCACACAACAACAACACACCAGCAGCAACAGCAGTTCCTCGTCGCCTGCAATGCGTAACGGTTTTGGCAACCGTCGACGGAGCATCGGCAAAGACACACGCAATGCGTGCTCCAGTGCCAGTTCCGGTTCCAGTGCCAATTCCAATTCCACACCTACGTTGGGCGTCAATATGCGTGTAACGGGACAGTGCAGTCAGGGCGGTCGCAAATATATGGAGGATCAGTTCTCGGTTGCATATCAAGAGTCACCGTTGACCCATGAATTGGAATACGCATTCTTTGGCATCTATGATGGACATGGCGGCACCGAAGCGGCCCTCTTTGCCAAGGAGCATCTAATGCTCGAGATTGTGAAGCAGAAGCTGTTTTGGTCCGATAACGATGAGGATGTGTTGCGGGCGATACGCGAAGGCTACATTGGCACACACTTTGCCATGTGGCGCGAGCAAGGTGAGTGAGCGAGTCAACTATATATAAACAAACATTCATACATACATACACATACAGATTTACATGCACAGTGACAAATATCGTTTATCGATTTGTGACTACTCTCTGCAAGTGGAATATTCCAAATGCTTTTTTTTTTTGTTTTGTTGTTGTATGTGGCAACCCTGCTCTTCGTATCTGTCATTGCCAGGCGTTAGAGGGAGAGAGCAATATGCAGATAACATCATAGCATGGGTTTACAGCCACAACAAGGTTGCATTTATATTCAATAGTAGTGACGACACAGTAAACATTTTTTTTATTAAATTAACTTGTGGTTTATATTTAATTCAGAGCTTTGATATATTAAACACGTCCGTTTCAAGCAACCAAAAGCGACTGCTTCGAACTACATGCAAGTAATTGAAGCAGAATATCAAAGAAGGTCTTGATCTTGAGAAACTTACAATTACCGTTGCTCGCAGGCAACAACAGATCAAGAATACAATCGGGGGAATGCAAGACTAGCTGCGGTGTAAATAGGCAAATACAAATATTTCCAAGAATTTGGATATTCAAAGTAATACAAAAAAGAAAAAAAAAGTTTGGTTTTTTTTCTTAAATTAAAAATAAATATATATATATATATTTAATGATTTTTGTTATCATATTGTTGAAATTGTTTTTTTTGTTTTTGTTTAAAGACAAATGGCCACGCACTGCGAATGGACATCTGAGCACCGCCGGCACCACAGCCACCGTGGCGTTTATGCGTCGCGAAAAGATTTACATTGGCCATGTGGGTGACTCGGGCATCGTGCTGGGCTATCAGAATCCGAACGAGCGTCGCTGGCGAGCGAAACAGCTGACAACGGATCACAAGCCCGAATCGGTGGCGGAGAAGAGTCGCATTCAACGTTCCGGCGGACAAGTGGCTATTAAATCTGGTGTGCCACGTGTCGTTTGGAATCGTCCACGAGATCCGATGCATCGCGGCCCCATCCGTCGACGTACCATTGTCGATGATATACCCTTTTTGGCTGTGGCGCGTTCCCTCGGCGATCTCTGGAGCTACAATTCGCGCTACAAAGAGTTTGTTGTTAGTCCCGATCCCGATGTTAAAGTGGTTAAAATTGATCCCAATACGTTTAGGTGAGTGAAAAAATCGCTTCTGGCCTAGAAAGTATGGAAATTGTATGTTTCCTATCAAAAAAATTAATTCAAAACTTGACTTAAAGTTTACTTAAAACTTTAGGTTTAGTTTTTCAGACAATTTAAAAATATTTAACTAAATCTGAAAAGTGACTTAAATCGCGACTGGATTTGCTTGGAATTGAATTAACCTAACAGTTAAAAGCTTGCTCGATTGAGGTTTTTGTTAAAGCTCGCCTTAAAGCTTGTATTTAAAGCTCATTCAAAATGCGATTAAAGCTTTTGCTGAAGCTCAACTTGAGATTGTCTAGTTTCCATTTACTTGAAATATAACTTAATAATTAATAATTTTGTTAATTTGATTCATGTTGCAGATGCCTTATTTTTGGCACGGATGGTCTGTGGAATGTGGTGACGCCACAGGAGGCTGTCGATTCGGTGCGGGAGAAGCATTTTATTGGCGAGTGCCTGCACGAGCAGGACGTTATGAATCCCAGCAAGGCACTGGTCGAGAGGGCCCTCAAGACCTGGGCAAGCAAAAAGATGAGGGCGGACAATACATCCGTTGTAACTGTGATACTCACGCCAGCTGCAGCTGCAACAAGTGCAACTGCAACAAATGCAAATGCCGCTGCAACAACTGCAAATGCAACTGAAAACATGGATTTGCTGGTGGATACTGAAAACAATTGTCCAGCTGAATTGGATGAGCTAGTCGACGATGAGCAGGATCAACTGAATGTGGAGCTGTGCGCCGCCAACATTGAGGAGCAAGAGTATCTGCATGACACACCTTACAGTGCCTTGGCCAAGCGGCATTTGCCTCCGGAGCCTTATCGCAATTTCGATTACTACATTGAGGAGCAGCAGTTGCAGCTACTTCAAGAGGCAGAGGAGCAAGAACAGGAGGAGGACGAACATGACGACGACGGCGACGAAGACGACGACGAGGAGGAGGAGGGGGATGTGGTAGAGGAGGAGCAGTTAATGGAACAGCAAAACACAAGCTGGCGAAAATCACTGCAGCAATCGATAGCCAATTGGCAGCAAACATCAATGATGCGGGAAATAGATGCAATGATGCAGGTGGCCCATGACGAGGAGCAGACGACGGCAACGACGACGGCGGCAGCGGCAGAGGCGGAAGCAGAGGTGGAGGCTGAGGTGGAGGCAGAACTGTATTGTGGCAACAGCAGCAGCAACAGTGAATTGGAGCACAATTACAATGGTTGCTATGTGAGCAGCGCCTCGGTGAATGGTGGCACTGAGGAATACAGCTTTGCCGAGTCATACAATACGCTGCTAAACGAACAGCAGCAGCAGCAGCAACAACAACAGCAACAATCGCAGCAGCAATCGCAGCATCATCAGCAGCAGCAGCAGCAACATCAGCAGCCAGAGAAGGAGCAACAGCAGCAACAGTTGTTGAACAGCATGCAGGAGATTCTGCAGGAGCAGCAGCGTTATCAGCAACAAGAGGGCTACTCACTCACACAGCTGGAGACGCGACGCGAACAGCAGCAGCAGCAGCAAGTGGACAACAGCAACAGGTGGCAGCAAGAGCAGCAACAGCAACAGCAGCAGCAGCAGCACCAACAGTCGGCAGCTACTTATGTGGAGCAACCGGTGGAGCTCTTGGCGCTTAATGCGCTACTGCAGCAGGAACGCGATGAGGAGCAGCAGGTGGCACTGGAACGGGAACAGAAGCAGCAACAACAACAACAGCAGCAGCAACAGCAACTGTTGCTGGTTGAGGCAAGCAGCTCTAGTTGCAGTTCCAATTCGAGTGCCAGTTGCAGTTCCTCTAGCTGCACTGTCCAAACTCAGTTTGCCTGTGCCTCTGCCAGCTGGAATGCAAGCAATGTGGCAACGCTGCAGGACAATGAAGTGAGCTCAACGCTGCCTGCGACGCCGACGCCCATGTCTACTAGTAACAGCAGCGCTGAGGAATCGCAGCCAATGGAAAGCCAACAGGATCAGCAGCAGCAGCAGCAACCACACCACCAACAACAGCAGCAGCAACAACAACAACAACAAATGACGTCATCACATCCAGCGCGTATCAGGCGACAAATGCGTCGCTATCGAAATGTGCCCAATGAGAATCACCAACACATGCAAACGCGACGCCGTCAGATGTTCAAGCATAGCTGTAAAAGTAAAGCTTACAGCGCAGCCGCAGCGTTTGTTGCTGCCTACAGCAGCAGTAACAGCAGCAGCGCTGAAGTTTTGCCTAGCAGCAGCAGCAACAGCAATAATATGAAAAGCAACACCAGCAGCAGCAAAAATAACGGTAACAACAACAACAGCACTAATAACAGTAATATCAACAGCAACAGCAAACGTCGGCGCAGCGTCGTCAACGGTGGCAGCAACAGCAATAGCAGCAGCCTGACGACGTCGAGCAGCGCTGTTATGATGACGCGTCGCAGTCACAGCTTAAGTCTGGCTAACGGCAGCGGCGTCAGTAAGCGCCAGCTGCGCAGCAGCATCTGTCAGCTTGGCAATTTGGATATGACAAAGCGAACGCTGCGAGCCCGTAATGTGACGCCGGCGGCAAACAGCCGCAGTAGCAGCAATAATAACAACAACAGCAATGTCAACGCCAGCAAATCCACACACACATTCAATAAACCAGCAACGCCAGCAGCGATGCCACCAGCAACAGGAGCAGCAGCAGCAGCAGCAAAAACAGCAGCAGCAGCAACGTCAGCTGTTGTACGACGTTTGCGCCACAGCAATGAGGAGCGCGAACAGCGACGCAGCTTGCGGCGCAGCACTTTAAGCGCCAGCGGCAGCAACGCCAACATCAGCAGCGGCGGCAGCAGCAGCAACAGCAGTCCATTAAGCAAGCCGACGCGACTGCAGTCATGCAGCGGCGGCATTGCAGCCCGACCGCCGCCATCGCCAAAGAAATTGAATGCGGTCGTTCCGACGCTGGCAATTGGTACGCGTGCTTATACAGCGGCTCTGGCGGCGGCAGCCGATTTAAGCAAACGCTGGTCTCTGCGCAGCAGCAGTGCGAATGCAAATGCGATGGCTACACTGGTCACAGCCATCAGCTGTTATAGCAGCAGTGCGCGCAGCCGAACAGCAGCGTCAACGACGCGTCGGCGCTAAAAACCTGTGAGCGTCAACTGCACTGGAATGGAATGGGAATGGGAATGGCAAGGAAATGGGAAATGGAAAATGGGAAAGGGAAAGGAATGTGTGGAGGGGAGCAGTTTGGAGTGAAAAGTGGACTGGCGCCGACGCCAGCGCGTTTCAAAATTTCTAGTACAAAATGTTAAAATTAAAAAAAACCTAAATAATTAATGTAAAGTGATTGAAGCGAGAGCGAGAGCGACAGCGAAGGTGGATGTGAAATTGGTTAACTTATGTTAAATTGGTGTAAGAAACCAAAATACAGAAAACAGAATTAGAATTATGACTAAGAAAATATATACTTAAGTTACTTACACACACAACATATAGATATATATATATTTTAAGCATAATGATTGTAATAAGCTAACTCTTAATAATGTCGCACACATTCTACTAAAGTGTTGGATTTGTAAATTATGCGTTTATTTGTTAGATTTGAGTACAACAACAAAAAAAAGAAGAAGAAGAAGAACCTATCAAACACTTAAAATTCAATATTTGCAGCTATTACATTTTAGTAGAATGTTTTCGATCTTAACACAGATATAGATTTTTGCACATTTTTTTTTTTTTTTTGGTCATCCTTTGTGTGGGCGTCTTTAAAGAAAGCTTTAAGCAATTAAACAATATTTTTCTTGTATTCGATTTGCAAGCTTCGTGTATAGAATTAAGTTGTCAAAAGTATTTATTTAAGTCTAAGAGATGATAGATGCTAATAACTATAAATCACTTCTGTCGTTTTGTCACATTTTTTCTTAATTAATTTTATATAGTTTTAGCTGATAGCTGTAGCCTTATGTATTTACATTTTCCTTTTTTTTTGTTTACTTTAAGCTTAACTAAATAAAACATGAATATAGCATATAAAGTTTTTTTTTTTTATAATTATTACATATTTATTGTAATTGTTACCAAGAAATGCAAATGCCTCCAAATTAATTTAGAATATTAATTTTATATAAAATAAACACGCTATATTTTTACAAGATACAAATATATAAATGAGCTGTATTTCGATCTCACAATGGGGAGAAGGAATTTAAAAAATTCGTTACCTGCTTTTAGGCAGTGCTGCCACATTTGTACACACACACACACACACGCGCACTCAGAGCTCAGCTGGAAATGGCGATAAAAGCGATATATGTCTGCTCAAATTATCGGCATATCGATTAACAGAATGTCGCTGCGAATTTGGCGCGTAAATGTACACAGATACTTAATATACGTGCACTCAAATAAACGCCAAATAAACGGGAATTCATTTTTTCCAATTGGAGTAAAAAACAAAAACCAAAACAATTTTCAAAACGCACTTCAAGCGTCAAACTCAAATCTTAAACTCCTGACGCGCTGTAAAACTGACGTGTAATTGAGTGTGTGTGTGTGCTGTGTATGTGTGCTGTGTGTGTGTGTGCTGTGTGTGTGTGTCTGTGTGTGTGCGCGCGCTGTGTGTGTGTGCTGTGTATGTGTTTGGGTCTGGAAGGAAGAAATCGAAATCGTGTACAAGCAGTAGCAGAGACAAGGGCAGTAGCAGAGACAAAGGCAGAGGCAGAGGCAGAGCAACTGAAAGTGGCGCAACAACAAAAATTCTGGCCATTTGCCGACAAGAGTTAAACGCGTTCGTTTCATTTAGCTGCGCGCTCGTCGCCCTTCCTAGCGGTATCTGTGCATATTATATTCATTCGTAGGTATTTCGTATTTCGTATTTTTGTGTTTTTTTTACGGTGTGTTTTTGTTTGCGACATATTTGTTTGTCAAATCGCAGCAAATAGCGTTTTTGTTGTTGTTGTTAGCAAACTGACAAATGACTGAAGCAACCCAACAAAAAAAAAAAATAAAAAAAAGTGTCATTCATTTTGTGTGTGTGTGTGTGTGTCTAATTGTAAACAATAGATTGCAGCGCGTGCAACGTGTGGTAAGTGCCAAAGTCTAGCTCAAAATCTCTGCAATATGCTGCAACACGCTGACGTACTTAGGCTCTCTCTGTGTGTGTGTGTGTGTGGGTGATGTTTTTTAAACATTTATTTTGCCTGAGTGTCAGTGTCGATTTGAACTCAACAATCCAATTGGACTTTTATGTATATGTATGTGTGTGTCGCCGCCTAACTGTCTGTCAGTTTGTCTGCTTGCCTGCTGTCTTTGTATGCCTTTCTCTGCATTAGTGTGTGTGTTTTTGTGTGTGTTTCGATGTATTTTCCACCCCAGCAGCGAGTTTCGAAACGCGGCCACAGCTCGGCTCCAGGCTCGCAGTTTTGTGCGCAGCTTCCCTTGAGCCGGATTCCCAGTTCTTATTGTTTTCATTGCTGTTGTTGTTGTTGTTACTTAGTTTCAACCCCCTGGTAACGTCTTAAAACGTGTTTCAAAATGGGTGGCTCACAGCTGTGTGTGTTTTTGGGCTTTGCTGCCCGCTAATGCTCTTTGTTGTTGTTGTTCTTGTTGTTGTTGCCGTGGCGCATTATTCTTGACTGCGCTTTATGCGAGTTTTCGTCGTTAGTCGTTATGACATCAACATACGCTTGGCGCTGGGCCACGCACAGACACACAGACACACAGACACACACATACAAACACACATACGCACACACAGGCACAGACACAAACACAGGTTAAGTTGCGAGCTTTGTCCTTTGGGCAAAGCTTGCGCTTGCCTTCGGCTTCGGACGCTTGACTCGTGCTTACGTCCGACTCACAAATTACGTTCGCCTCGCCTTTCTTTTTGCATTTGCAGCTGTAGTTGTAGCTGTAGTTGTAACTGTAGTAGTAGCTGTAGTTGTAACTGTAGTTGTAGCTGTAGTTGTAGTTGTATTTGTGTAGTTTTTGTTTAGCTTTTTGGGTGATGAGCGCGCTTATTATTAATATTTAACGCATTAATTGTTAATGCAATCATCATCGGGCAGTTAACAGTAACATAAATTGATATTGATTTTGCACTCATCACAGTTGTCAGCGGCTTACAGTTACAATTACAGTTGCACATGCATGCACACATACATACGCACATTAGAGAACTTTTTTCACAGTACCGTACTATTTGGATGTGCAGAACTGAGCACGTGATTTCCGATCGAAATATCACAAAAGAAAAAAGGCTCAAAGGTCGATATGAAAAACTTAATAATTCTAACACACACACACACACACACGTACACACACACCTTGCCACTTAATGACGCAACTCAAGATATGATCATTGCCCGAAGAGAAAACACACTTGGATGCAAAAGCTTTTTTTTTTTTATTTATTTTTTTTTATTTGTAGTTTTACGATGCTTCGGCCTAAAAATATCGTCAGTGTAGAAGATTTTGAGTTGGACTCGCAGCTGTTTTTGGCTTCACAGCAGCAAATATAAAACTTATCCGAGTGTTCTGTCAAAGATCTTTGATTCGAAATGTTTATTTGAAAGAAAGTCGGCATTTCTGACTACACAAATGTGGAATCTTCAATTAAAAGTCAGACCTGAAAAAAGAATCTTGAGAAAAAAATTCTTTTTTACAACGAAACGTTCTTTTTAATATTTGTTTCAAAACGAACTTAAAAATAAAACCATACAAATAATAATAAACTCTACAAAGGTATGTAGTCTTCCATCTGGTCTATTTCTTAAAGTTTACCTTACTTTTATTTTTAAATAATGAAATGGAAGAACAATCTTTTTATATTACTTAATTTCTTATTGGCAATATTAAATTAAGTCGACCAATCTTAGTTAGCAAATCTAGAAACAAACAAAATTGCGAATTTATTAACGCATCCGGTTCGATCCCTTTTTAAACCCAGTGCCAGGAAAACGGGAGATTATTCGGCACCAATTCTGGCCTAAATGAGTTGGCTTTATTAACCAACGATCGTCTAACCAAACCTAATCTCACCATATTGACAATTGAATAAAATATTACGAATAAGTAACAATGCATTTATTTAGTTGTTTATTTATTTAATTTTTAAATATTTTGCGGCTTTGCAGAATTTATCAATTTTCTAAATCCGTTTTTTAGGATTTGCAGACGATCGCATCAGTTTCATAAATCGTTGCACCCCACCCCCCCCCCCCCCCCTCCCCTTTGTACGTGTTCTGATGAAATGAAAAAAGAAAAATTAATTGCTTATTGGGATAAAGAAAATGCATTTGGGCCCAATCGATCGGTTGTAAACAATATAGTTTCAGACAATGCCTTTTCACTGGCATCGACGAAAACTCTGAATGAATATATATATATATATATATATATATCGAACGCAACGATTTCTAAATCGTATCTTTTACTTGAAATATCGAAACATGAATTTCCTGCACCGAAGCTATGTCTAATCCAACAAAACTACTTGATGCTATATTTAAAACGATGCCCAACTCTCCTCATCTTTAAGTTTAGAACATTTGATGTGTATATATGTGTGTGTGTATGCATATCTGGCCTGCTCACTCGCCCACAAAGGCTCCTCCTCTCTTTGCTCTCTTTCTGTCTTTCTATTTATCTTGGCCCTATATCAGTGGTGTTGGCAACCCAACCCCATGCGATGTACGCAAAGCTTCTTTTCATGTTTATTTTATTTTTGGCTTGGCCATATTTATAGCGCTCATTTGCTCTCTCTCTCTCTCTCTCTCGCTCTCTCTCTCGCTCTCTCGCTCTCTCGCCCTCTCGCCCTTTCTTGCTCTGTCTGTCTTTTGCCTGCGGTTGTTGCTGCAGCAGTCTTGCATTGGGCTCGGCTCTAATGGCTCTTTCCTAGGTGCACACATACACACACACACATATATATATATATATCAGAGAGTTTAGGTTCAATTACCTTTAAATGGATTATACAAACAGAAGACGCCCCAAGATGGGCAACTGATATCAAACGGCGCATGCACCACAACAACTCACTCACACACACTCACACACACACGCAGGCGCACAGACGTGGCAGACGTGCGCCTGATCCCAGTTCTCAGTTCTCAGTTCCCGGGCTCTCAGTTCTCTCAGTTCTCAGTTGTGATTTGTGAGTTTTCCAGTTTGCCCGTTTTGCCCCAGTGGCTGGCCCCGTTTGTTTCTCGTTGCCTAAGATCGAGGTGAGGGGCAGCCAGGCTGACGGCGTTGCACGACACCAACAACATGATGCTGCCAAAAATAAATTTGAACTCAAATCGCGGCACAGGCGACGAAAAACCAATTTGAGTGCCAAGAAAAACCAACGCAATGAATTTTTCCTCTTTAAGAGCCAGGCAGCAAAACAAAGTAAAAACCAAACCGATTCAAACCGATATGTACAATATAAACACATGTATATATATATTTACATGTGTGTGTGTGTGTGTGTGTGTGTGTGCACAATATGTGCTGGCAACCTGGCAACCCCTCACCACCAACCGCCCCATGCTCCTGTGCCTGAGGCGCGCTCAAGTGCCCAAGAATAGTAAATTGCGACTTGATTTTTCTCAAGATTCACCCAGCCAGAGAAACAGAGATAAACAGAGAAAGAGAGAGAGAGAGAGAGACAAAGAGAGATTTTGTTTTGATTTGGCCCAGACCACGCTGTCCACATGACTCAATTACTACTGTACCATAAGCGTACGTGACGACCTCATTAGTTTTGAGTTGCCCAAAAAAACACACACAAGTTACGAAAAACCAAAAAAAAAAAAAAAAAAAATCAAAATTCAAAATTTAAAAAATAAAATGTAAAATCCAGCGCAAAAAAGAGCAGGAAAATTTGTTGTTTTTCGAAATGGAATGGAAAATATTATCAACGTGTGCTCAGAGACCAGAAAGCTTAAACTCTAGCTAATGTTCGATACACACACACACACACACGCACACCCGCACACACACACACACACACATAGATATATACAAATATTACAAATACACATCGAGCGATCCTCAACGTATGGCCTCGGTCGGCTCTCATCTCATCCCATCTCATCTCATCTCGTCTCCGTCTCTCGTCTGGTCTCCGTCTTGTGTCTCATCCGCGTCTATTTATAAAGAGTGGAAAAAAAAAACGTATTTCAGATGCCAAGAGTTGCCAAGTTGGCCCAAGCATAAAGTACAGTCACGTGCTCACGTCTAGATGGATCAGACTGAATCGGTAAACTACCGTTTGTATATATACATATATATATATTTGCGGATTTGCTCGATCTCAGCAGGAATATTATTATGCATGAATCACTGCTTACTGTAAATCCTGGACTAGAAAGTTATATAGATAATGTTTATAATCCAATCTTAGTCTAGATATATTTCAGTATTTTTTTAAGTTATTCATGGGTGCTTAAAATTGAAGTCGACTTCTTGGATCCCATCAGGTATATATAAATATATTCGTCATCAGAGATGATCTAGCCATTTCCCCTTGTCCGTCTATTGCCATGCTTCCAAAGCTATCCAGATGAAACTTGATATATATCTGCAGGCAGTGCACCTAAGTCGGAGCCGAAATCTCCAGATCGAATCAATATATTTTATATATAAGTGCCATCACTCGAAAGCCGAGCTCCTGTTGTCAAAAATAGTCATTAAAGTCGGGTTACAATATCATATCTGTAATGTAAGTAAGGTATATAATCTACGGAGTGGCTAAGATAGTCTTTTCCTTGGTTGTTGATCGCTTAGCCTCGTTCTGTCCTTCTGGCCATTTCCACCTGCATTCAAGTGTGTAGTTTGGTCAAGGATGTTTCCAAAGTTCCCCGACTTGGCTTTAATTTAAGACTTATATCAAAATATTATTATATAAAGAATGGTTCCGTAACTCAATTTAAACTCGGACTTGAAGATCCTTTAAGTTGTTCATTATTTTGCCGGAAGATAATGATTCTTAAAGCTGAAACAGAAAACTTACATAAGACTTTCCAATTCTGAATAATTCAATATATTAGCTCAATAAGCAAGTCACAATTTTTGAAAACAAAAATACTTTAAACTAATTCAAAGTATTTAGGAATATTTTTGTTTATTTACTTATTGAATCCTTTAAATCCTTTGGTAAAGCTCATCATCTACTACTTAACGGGTCTAGTTTGAATGAAAAACGCTGTTTAGTTTTTATCGCTCTTCTGTTTGTTTTTTTTTTTGTGCAATGCCATTGGAATTTGCCTGTAAAACTTGGCCAAAATGTTTTGGTTAAATTTTCCGCCGACTTGTTCGTTCAGCTCGACCTCAATTGGGCGGGTGGACGGGTGAATGTTGCGGGTTACGGGCTACCCACCAGGAACGGGGGTGTAGGTGTCTTGCTCTGAGCAAGGTGGAGAGCAAGATGGAGAGAGAGTGAAAAAGAGAGAGTGAGTGTGAAGAAGAGCGCGAGAGGAAGAGTGGGTGAGTGTGTAAGCAAGCGGATGCTGCAACAGTGGCAGCAGCGGCGCCAACAATAGTCGCCAACATTCACAGCCGCCGATGCCGCTGCCGCTGCCGCTAACGTTGCCATAACCAGCAGGCAGAGAATGCGCTGCCGGCTGCTGCTGTTGCTCAGCCTCCCCCGGACCCGGCCAACAGGCTGCGATGGCTGCTCGGCCGCTCGTGGCGCTCGGGCCTCGGCCAATTCGAGTTGGTTGGCTGAATACAGTTTTCAGTGTTCAATTGGACTGCGACTGTGACTATTTCGATCGCGCCGAGAAATCCGAAATCCCGACAAACGGATCGAAAGTAAAAACCAAAATCAGAGACATACACAAAAAAAGAGAAAGAGAGAAAGAGCGAGGCAGCGAGAGAGACAGAGAGGGAGACAGAGAGGGAGAGAGACGAGCAGCAGAATAGAACAGCGCAATAGAGATGGTAAAACGCTTGTGTTCGCGCTTTGCGCTTTTCCTGCTTCACGTGTGTGTATGCATGTGTGTGTGTATGTGTGTGTGTGTGTGTGTGTGTGTGTGGCTATTTTGAAAATTACTTAAACAACGCATTCCGCAAGATCATTTGTATATTTCGGGGCTGAGCATATGACGGCTGGGCCGAGTCGAGCATTGGGATAGATTAAAAAGCTTTTGATGGCTTTCCAGGCGAATGCCCAAAAAAAAAACAAACGAAATGACGAAGAAGAAGAAGAAAAGTAATATTTGATTTTCCAATTTTCTTGTCATAAATCACAAATTTTTGGAAAACAAAGATGTTGAATGAATTCAAAAATGAATTTGAGTCGCACAACTTATTAATATTATAAATTTTATATTATTCGCAGTGTCCGTTACTGGTCCTTGAACAAAATTACATATGTACATACATACATACATACATACATACACACATACAGCTTAAGAGCTTAAGTTCAAAGCTCAAGAATGGAAGTCATTATTACAGAGTCACTCAACTTGGCTAGCTAAATAAGTTATGTGAGTATCCTTGCTAAAGCCAACAACAGTTTTCAATAGTTTTCAAGCTACAATTAATCTTTAATTGTGAGTTGACTTAAAATGTAATCGAAAACATTTCAAATCTATTGTTTAATTCAATTTCAATTAATTGCTTTAAATATTCATTTATTTGAAGAGTTCAACTTAATGATAATTTGAAACAGAGTATTACTTAGTGTGTAATACGCTATTCTTGTGTTTGTTTGCAATTGCCTCCCGCCAGCATCCTACGCATACAACTGTCATACAGGTGTGTGTGTGTGTGTGTGTGTGTGCTTTTTTTTTAAGTAACGGGCAATGCCTTGAGTTCTTATTGAGAGCCTTACAAAAGCTCGGCTTGAACTTGAGCTCTTTTCGGGCAGATAGAGAGTGAGAGAGAGAGAGAGTGGGAGGGGGAGAGAAAGCTCAAAAGCAGCTTTTCAATCAACACGGACGGTGCCAACAACTGCAGAACATAAGGCAACCAACACACACATACACACACACACACACACACACACGTTTTGATGTGACTCACAAATTGTGTTGCTGGGAAGCAGGGTTGATGTCAAAGTGTGTGGTTAGGTTGGGCTGCGTTACGTTACGTTGCGTTGCGTTGCGATGCGTTACGTTACGTTGCGATGGGTTTGCTTCGAATCGAATCGCAGCGTTTTTGTTCCTGTTGTTGTTGTTGTTGTTATTGTTGTTGTTGAGTTACGCGCGTATTATAATGCGACAGTAACCATGGAGCCGCAAGCTCACCTTTAAGGCGATAAGATAAAGCTGGCGGTGGAAAACAGATTAGATATTAGTCGCCTATGGGAGGCAGACAAAGCATGAGTTGGTCTGGTCGCCAGTCGAAGCCAGTGACGATATCTCTCCAAAACTCGCAACCAGTCAAATCGAGTAGAACACAATCAGTGCCAAAGCTTGAGACACGTTTTGTTGTGTTGTGTTGTGTTGTGTTGTTGCGTAAGATACAACATAAAAAACATAAAATTCTATCCGATTATCATTTCTCAGTTGGCGGTCGGCAGTTAGCAGTTGTCAGTTTTGCAGGCTGCATTTTGCGACGTCACGTTTCACGTATTTTCATCGTCATATTTTCATCTGCAGCTGGTGTTTTCTCTCTCTCACTCTCGCTCTCGCTCTCTCTTTCGCTCTTACTGTTTATGTGTGTGTGTGTGTGTGTGTACATATATATTTTGTGTTTCTTACGAATTGGCATGATTTCATACTAACAAATTTCGATTCTATGTATTTTTAATTTTAGTCCAAGGTTTGAAACAACAACAACAACAACAACAGCAGCAACGAAAAGAACGGCCGCTACTAAAAACGTAATTTAAGCAACAAAGAAGCGCACAACGACACCTACGTATAAACAAAGTCTTCAACTGAAAGAGAGACAGAGAAAGAGAGAGAGAGAGAGAGAGCGAGCAAGCGATAGAGAGGCCAAAACACACTGAGAGTGTAAGATCGATATACAGCGGGCAGAGAGACAGGAGAGCGCCACAAGGCACCCGCCCCCCCTGGCCCGTCCCAACCCCTCCCCACGTTCAGCTCAGGCAGCTGAAGCTTTGGCAATAAGAAAATTACGCATACGCCTCGTGAAGCGCAATCGCAAAAAGAAGAAATAAAACCAAACAAACCAAAAAAACAAAAAAACAAAAACAAAAAGATTAATAATAATAAAAAACAAAAAAAAACAAATAAACCGATCAGCACTGACTCAGTCCAGTGGCCGCAACCTGCTCACCCCGCCCCGCCCCGACGCAACCTGCTCACCCATCAATATCTATATCGCAGTCCCAGTGTAACTGGAGGAAACTATCCAGGACAAGTGACAAACAACAACAACAACAACGACAACAACAGCAGCAACAATAACAACTATTTGCATAGCCTCAAAGCCACTGTGGTGGTGAAAATTTCAAACTGTAGCCGGCTAAAAACTCAGGTGAGCAACAAATTGAATTTTTCTTTTTTTTTTTCTTTTTTTTTGAGTGATTTTTTTTTTAAGTTGGTCGAAGTTGATTTGTGTCGCTTAATATCCGAATATATATTCTATATATGTGTGTGTGTGGGATTTTTGTTGTTGTTTGTTTTTTGATAAAAAAGTGATTTTCCGATTAAAATTCAAATTGTGCGCAGACCTTTTCATTTTGGCGATAATGAAACTGGAATGTGTTTTTTGACATTATCAAATTTTGAGCTTTTCTTTAAAAATTACAATTTTGTATTCTTTAATTTTTTTTTTTAAATTCTGCTTACTGTATTTTAAGTTTACTATTAACGTTTATTTATTTTCAATTTCCATGGTAATTGGAATACTTTTGGAAAGCTTTGATTCGTCTTAATATCCAAATCCAAATACCAATTCTTAAAATAAAAACTGTAAATGAAAGTTACAAATTTAATTTATATTAAATTAAATGTGAAAAGTGTAGTTTTTTGTTAAGCAATTTAACGGGACAGCTTCACAAATTACGAATGTTGTGTAGGAAAAAGTGACGTCCACTTTGAATTCGAATTTGGGATTCCATCATTATCAGCAGCTGCTTAATGGTTTGCTACTTCAACAGCTCACACACACACACACACACAGATACATATATACACACACACACACACAGAGAGATACATATATACTTAAATGCGGGCAACACTCGTGACCAAGGTACTGTCAGTTTGCTAGTTTCGGCCACTGTTATCAAAGAGCCAACAAACAGTTAGAACTTAAAGCTTGCTCAACTCACAGGCCGGGGAACCATATGCACTAGAGAGAGAGAGAGAGAGAGAATGAGTGAGAGAGAGAGAGAGAGAGAGGGAGAGTGTAATAGAGGTGGAGAAGTCATGGCACAAAATATTTGTGCCTTCTGAAAGACATTTTGGGATCTGTGTAAATCAGGAAAACCCTAGCAGAGAATTTTCTGGATGAATCTTGAAAAATATATACAAATATACACTTTAAAAAATACTTTTGTTGAGAATACTTCTCTCTAACAAAAAAAAAATACCGTTTTCCTAAAAGAAAAATCGTAAATGAAAGTAACAAATTAAATGATATAAAATTAAATGTGAAAAGTGCAACCAAAATGTTCAATGAATAAATTAAATTAAGGATATATTAATAATAGAAACAGAAGGAGAGAAAGGTAGAGAGATAGAGTGGGAGAGAGAGCGAGAGAGGGAGAGAGAGAGAGAGAGAGTAAAGAGTCAAGTCTAAACTAGTTGGCCACAATAAATGTTAATGGCATTTAAGCAATGGCATTTCGTGTTCATAACTGATGTATCATCATGACTTAATGTGTACATATAAATATATGTATGTATGTATGTATGTATGTATGTATGTGTGTGCAGTCAGACATCTAACTGTATTCGACACATATTGAATCAAGCGACTGTTTTGGGCAACAGTCAGAGCAGCAGCAACAGAAATATGCCTCCAAAACCCGCCCCAGCACTTTGGCTCACTTTTATCAGCGGCTTATCAGTAAATAATTCCACCTGTTGTGCAGTTGAAACGGCAATGGGTAAATGATTGGCGGAGGGATGGGTGGGGGGGGGGGGGGTAACTGGGTAACGACGGTCGAAGGGGTCGACGTCAGCCTCGGGGAGTAGCGCTTAAGGCTGTGTGTGTGTGTGGTGTGTGGTGTGTGTGTGTGTGTGTGACGTGTGTGGTGTGTGTGGTGTGTGTGTGTGTGTGACGTGTGTGTGTGACGTGTGTGTGTGACGTGTGTGTGTATTTGTGGAGATAACTTCGCTTTGCGGCTTGTGCCTTCAGCAATGCTTATTTTATTCTATATCAACACACACACTTACGAACTTAAAGATACATTTGTGAGCCACCGCTGCTGCTCTCAGCTTATTAAATATACAAACATACTAACACATGCATATCTATCTATGTATCTATGTATCTATGTATGTATGTATGTATTTAGACTTACGTATATCGTAGTGCATATAGTAAAAATTTTCGCTGCTGTTTGCGTTGCTCAGCAGAAAGCCAGCGCCTGGCCCGACCAGTGGCTCATTGTCAGTGGATTTCAAAGATAACATAGAGTACTAACGTACACACACCTACACACAAACACACACACACATACACACTCACACACACACACACACACACACACACATAGTCGACGATTCAGTTGGGTTTCTTTTTTAATCTTATCTTAAAACTTGA